>JAMXDE010000050.1:0-449595 GCA_026770025.1 Craspedostauros australis | reverse complement strand
GCGCATGGTGTGAACGTCCGGGCGACATACTCCATGTATGAAGCTGGGTTGAGTTCCCGCCATGTCTCTACAGTGGGACTAGGTTGAACACTGAACCAGCCAATGGCATTGGAGAATTTCCGGATTGCTACCTTAGACAGTTGGGCTACGTAGTCGGGTTCCGGATCAGATCGCGCGATGGTGGCGTTCATGTCAAGCATGTCTTCGCGATGAAGCGAAGCGAAATCCATGATGGTTCGGATCTCTTCGGTATGCAAGATAAGCCATTCGGTAGACGAGTCGTCATATCCGAGAACGCTGAGGACGTGCGCCAGGATGGTGTCGTTGATTGGGATTGCGTTGGACATCGTGTAGCTGGGTGTTGCGAGGACGTGGTCGTTGGTCCAATTTGTTATTATTATCGGACGAGTATTTTCCCGCAGCTCCCAGGAAAGTGGTCACACTTGGAAATGACTGTGCCGTCCGCTGTGATGTCGAAGTGTTCGCCGGGATGTGACGGTGGATTTCTGCGCTTGTCGGAATTCGTCAGGAATGGAAGTGGTGCCGGATGGAAAGCGCCAGTGATGGCGAAGGTGTCAACGGTATCTCAAGTGGACTGTAGTTGGGTGATCTTGGATGACTGATTGATAAAAACACCCAACGGGACCAAGTGAATTTCCCGATTGACCAAATGCGAAGACGGTGAGAAATGTCAGTCAGGACCGTATGAATTTCCTGGTTGGATTATTTGTTGGCGCGCGACCCGAAGTCGGATGAATGACTGGAACGGCGAAGGAGTTGTGAGCCGGTGATGACGCGCCAGTGATGGTACGAACTGAAGGAATTCGTAGCCAATCAGAAGGTGGACTGAGCGCAAATGGCTGTTGTTGATGGAACGATTGTTTGGTTTGTTAGTCTTGAAACGATGAAACGTCGCGGATGGATTGCGCGTTGGATGGCCCTGCCCGTTCGGATTTCGTCTCCCCGAACGCTGTATTCTTGCGCTTGTTCAGCTGTGCTCCACCAGGATGTGGTGCACCTTTGGTTTCACCCAGTTGGACCTTCGATCCAATCCGTGCCTCCTTTGAGTGCCACGGATCAGCTTGCTATACGTGTTTTAGATCTGGCAGCAGCTTGCCCGATGTACCTGATGCTAACAGGATTTTGCACGCTAATGAGCGCGGTGCCCCCAGGTGCCAGCAACTGCTTTGATTCACCTGGTTCCACCACTCGCATTTTTCGTCCAGCGTATACCTGCCTTCCGGTGTCGTTAGACTCACTTGTGTGATATTGCTATCAGCACAATGCTAGCTTTACGGGTTGCTTCCGCGGTATTCCTACCGATCACGTTTCTTCCCCAGTCAAGGGCGGACGCTAGTCCGGTTAGCAGTTATCTCTGCGTCCCTTTTGGACGTTAACCGATCTCAAGTACGGCTTAGACTTAGTGTTAACGACTGACCAGGTCGCGACAACTCACGGGGAGATTGCCGATAGGTTTCAGAGGGCCTTTTCGCTCCAAGTTTTTACGTGTATCTTGCTTCACGGGCTTTCACCTTTGTCGATGCTGACCAGGCCAAGTGTTTACGTGTGTCTTGCTTCACGGGCTTGTACACCTTTGTCTTTTAGCTGACCAGCTATCGTAAGTAATGCAGTGATGCGATACTTGGTTGTTGGGATGAATTACTCCGCCTGCGATATTCGCAACAGCGGGTGAGCCTTTCTGCACTTTGGCAGGGCAAAGCGGGTGTGGCGGCACGTAGCAATCTGCACACACGAGCAATTGGGTTCGTCGTCACGAACGCGTTGGATTCTTCGGCCGGAATCAAAGGAAGGGACAGCGTGATGTCACCAAGGCAGCACAGCGCTTCAGGATTCGTTCATGTACTCCGATAGAGACTGCGACTGTTAATCTGATAATCAGCAATTACACACAGGACAAGAGGAGAGCACCAAACACTGCACTTACGACGCCGCCTGGGTGATCAATCCAATAGGTGAAGTTGGAGATGTTTGGTGTATTTGGTTGCTAAGTTATTGGTGTGTCAATTGATGATTGAGTTTGAATTATGAGATGATGATCTCCTATTTCTAATGATGGTGCCTATTGCACGGTTGCTAACGTGCTGCTTGATTACCTCGTGTTGTATCTCGCAGTCTTTCCTAAAACATTGCCCAAGATGGCATGTTGATTTACACGATATCTCGTGTTATTCTCGCCCTTGGGTCTTTCTTCATCTCTCCTGGTCTTGCCTAATCTTGATCTCTGTTTGATCACATATGAGTTGATCCGTCTACGTCGACGAGGTGCATGCATCACCTCTGACGATGTTGTTCTGGATCCTAAATGTTGTTGCTACGTGCTCAATGATGCACTCGGCATGGCTAGACAGGTCAGCGTACCATGACTAAAACATAATCTCGATTCCGAGGATCACAATGACCGATCCTCTGATGTCATCGATGATGTCAGTGCCTACGTCAGATTCGATGACAGTAGTGACTGAATCTTAATCGTGTATCAAGACTCATCCGACTATACTCTCAAATCGAGTCGAATCAGAAAATATTGAATCACGTTCTAGTCATGGGAGATGGGTACCTTAATTTCGATCTAGATGTTGATAGTTTGTTGCGGGATACTTAGCCTTCAAAAGTGTGACGAGGCGCGAGATCGTGCGTTTGAGAGTTAACCTCGCCAGCAAGAAGTGGCTCTCGAAGGAAGACAGTCCTGTGTTCACTTTGCCACATCGTGTTAGTAGCTTCGTCATCTCCTTAAATGCTGGCTTGCCCACTGGGTTGGTGGTGGTTGTCTTGTACATGTCGAATAGCGCCATGATGCTTTTTCCTCTACGATCGAAGACAGGAACATTCCCGAATACGACTCCTTCCCACTCCACTTCGTGGCACAAGCCAGCCTTGTACGTGGTCGTAGTGCAGAGAAAGGACACCACACCAGACAAAGCACACGCAGTCACACGATATTGAAGAACTTTGGGAGGAATGGTTTCCCCGTCGCTCAACATGTCGTGGTAACGATGCAATGTGCTCTGTTGGCTTTTAGTGACAGTTAATCGATTACCATGTACACGCACGCGTTCTTCCTCCGGCAATCCATTGGCGTATCCAGTGAGAATGTCTGTGCATGTTGTTGGAGATGCAGACTTCACGAGAACGGCTCTCGCGCAGAGGTGCATGAGCTTGCTCCCTCCAACACATATGCGGTACAGATTAGGTGCAAGCCTCATTGGTGGCAGTGATTGCCCAGCTCGGACGAATTGCACCACCTCATGCATCTGGCGAGTCGGTGTGGCTGCTTTTGGGAGCAACACATCCCAGAGCGCACAAGCAATTGGTGCCCACAGCCGTTTGATGTTGCTCCAGACTTGCCTATCGTGTTTTCCACCGAGTACGAAGCCCGTCTTCGGCATAGAGTCGAACACTTTTGGAGATAGACCAGACTTAACCAACCCTGCGACGCCGGCCAACGCATCGCGACGCCATCCTCTCACCGTTTTCTTGATGATTCTGTTGCGACCTGTTCGCTTCCTCCTGCGATCACGGCCATCCACGTAGTCGTCGTCGCTGTCAACATCAACATGAGCGGAAGAGCCTCCAGCGACAGCGTTTGCGTGTCGTGAAGTGCTTGCGCGGGTAGTCGGTTTGGCAGGAGACTCGACGGGAGGTGGCACGTTCACGCTGACGTCCACCACTGTGATAGCACCGACACCTTGTCCCACCGTACGCAGTGTGACCGTCGGTGTGTCAAAAATGACACCAGCCGCACTGGACAGGCGCACGTCAACGCGCAAGTTGGCAGCATCGACATGCGCCAAAGTTGGAACAAGGTTGCTGTCCACTGGAAGCATCGGCTTCACCTCGATCGCATGAGTGATGTTGGTTGGCTTCTGCAATCCAGCAGACAGCTTGTCAGGCAACAGCTGCTCACGAGTAGGTGCCAAGTTGCCATCCGAATCAAACGGAGAATCGAGAGGGGCAGCACAGGAACGAGGCTTCTTACGAGGAGATGGGTTGTCACTCTTGATGGAGGCTTTGGCGGCGGTGGAGGACATGGTGTTGATGGTAACAGAGTAGCTTGATTGATTGATCGACGAATTGCACTGGAGAACACGGAATGAAAGCGAGTGGAGGAGGTGTTGGATGCAGCAGCAGCGACCACAACTGCCAATGCAACCAGTACTCTCACTACTCACACTACAACCGCAGCACAACAGATAGAATGAGCATTGCATCGGCGGAGGAAGCTTTGGAATGACTCCAAAATGTGACGGGAGTTTTGTGTCTGCGTGGCGACGATGTGGTCATACGCATGCGGCGATGATGTGCGTGATGTGTGTGATGTGTGTGATGTCCACGAACGGGAAATGTCAATGGACTCTGGAGCCGCTAACGTTGTTTAACGTGTTCGAAACGATCGAGGAGGAAGGAAAAAGCTGGAGACACTAACGTGAATGGGCACCTTCCGATATTCACTCAGAACAGCAAAGAACTTTCAGAAAAACTACATTGTGGAACGCACGTGATTGACCCCTACGACTCCAAATATTGGATTGTCCATAAAACTAAAACAATAAACTTTGAAATTCTGGGTAGTTTTCCTGTTGCTATGGACACCATAATGAGTAGGTTGGTATGCTTAGTTTGGTTGTAATCGAAGAAAAAGTGCCACTCTACTTTACAAACGGTTGGTCGACTCACTGACCTGGGTCCTAAGAACCGACTACTTTCCTTTTGAGAGTATCCCGTGTCGTTGCTTGAAATTGCTTTTGGCGCGCAATTGTCCAAACCCGACAGTGGACAGACCTCTCTTTGCCCTCCCCTCTTTTCAGTCACGAACCATTCCCGATTCTCATGCTACGGTCCATCTAAGCCAACCAACGAATGTGGGAACTATATGCTCCTCAGATCCTGTCAGATGAACTCCACCTGGATTCCCTCTTGCTGCCATGACGTCCACTGACTATGCCAGCCACATCGTGAGAAATCTAAGCTGCTTCAACCTCAGCAATGGAATCCTGATGCAAGACCAATCTGCTGGCTCCGGCTGCACAGCCCCATCGCTTCAACACCTGCTGAAGCCACGAGACCTGCTGCATGACATCGCCTAAGACTCAGAGGGTAAGAACAAAGAGGAAAGTACAGTCTCTTCTCAGCACTGAACCATGAGGGTCAGTGCGGGGCTGTGCCAATACCGGAACATCGTTTCTTCATCCTGCTTACAACTACTATCTCATAATAAACCAAGTTCAGATTAGTACAAACACTACTACTCTATTCATCGTTACAAGCCTTAACAGCCATACAACATTCAAGCCCAGTGAACTGCATTAATCGGCCTCATCTGAAGCCGGCAGTCCACAAGGCCTACTCCGGTTCGTCTACAAACATAGCCGAATTCCAACTGGTAGCTGTGAGTGGTTTCATTAACTTTCACCCAACTCTATTGAGCAACTTCCTCTCCCAACCGCTCGTACGGTCTCTCAGAGACCAAGCCAAAAGGCGCAGCTTGCAAACCGAGCAAATCAACTCAAGCAAGACCCCAAGGTCTTTATCCGAATGTATCTGAATCATCATCAGACGCCAGCGTTCGAAAACCGAGCAATCCAAGACAAAAGTCCCAACTGCCAGTGACCGACAGCGTCACCTGACAGCAGCCTCTGCCAAGCAAGTAATCCAACCGCTTGAACACCAAGCGCTTGTCTCCTCAAGAACTTTCGCCGAGCCTCAGTCCACACCTTCCAAAGAAGTGAGACCAAGCGAAATCAGCAGGACGCAAGAAAGATCGATCCCTGAAGTCCAAAGACCTCTCTTAAGCCCACGCCATCCATCATGGCGGATGAGGCTAGCCCCCTCACGCTGGAAGAGCTGCAAGCGCAGCTCCAAGCGCTAACCGCTGAGAATGCGCGCCTCACACAGGCCGCGATCACAGCCGAAGCAGCTGCAGAAGCAGCAAGGGTGGCCGCAGCAACCACGCAAACAGCGTCGGGAGCCAGCGCCACCCCTCTCCGCGCCAGTCTCAACCCCGGCGGGACCGGAACGACAACTCGTGACGATCTCGACCCTTCCTTCCTAAGCGGGAGTCCCTCTGGCAACATTGAGACTCCAGGAACCAAAAAGAGGGACGGCCCCGGAAGTGACAGCGAAGACGGAGACCCCGACCTTTCCGGCAAGCCCACAGCTCCCATCATGGGAGGTCTCCTCATGCAAGGTCGCAACTGGGTCCCCTGGACAGGAGGAGCACCGAACTCAACCTGGACGGGCCTCGAAGACGAATCCCAGACCATGTGGACGAACTCCCAACAGCAGAGAATCCTTCACAACAGGGTGGACTCCACCAACCAATCCAAGCGCGAAACTGGGTTGTCCGACAAGTTCAAGAAAGGGAACAGCATTCAACAGTTCGTTCGCCTTGTGCGAAACCACTTGTCGAAGACCGGACTCCTCACCATGGCCTATATCTCTGATGACACGGCCACATCCGAGATGACCTGCGTTCTTGACGCTCCAGCCTCCTTCACTCTCGAGGACGCCACAAGGCACTTTGATGAGTATAGTCCAAGATGGGACCACTACGACGTCCAAAACAACTGGACGGCCGCAGCCTTCTTCCGTGACAGCTTTGATCCAGTCCTTGAAGACCAACTCATGAATCGCATTGAGCCGAAGTATCACAACAACTTCATCACGCTCTTCATCGAGTTCATGAACAGCATCACGGCCAACTCGCTGGATGAGCAAAACATGATCACGGATCGCATTCGCTCCGTCTGAAGCCACCAGTTCGCTGGTGGCAACGTGGGATCCATGGCCGTCCATCTCCGCTCGCTCTGCAAGCGCCTCGACGACGCCGGTCGCTTTGACCTCCGTCTCCTCCGCAACATCCTCGACGCCTTCCTCCAAGCAGGGAGAAAGAGCCTCTCAGGTGAACAGTGCCGATATCCTCTCTATGTGATGAAGGATGACCTTGAGAAGATCCTCATGCGTCTCCCAGTATTCACGTACGAGCACGCCCTACCAAAGCTGGCCGCCAAGGACCTAACGTGGATGGCGATCTGCAACAAGGCACAGTCCTCATACGACAACGAGGTACGCGGGGACCGCTGGCACGCCACTCGGCGCGTCAGGGACACCGGTGTTCCTAGAACTTCGTGCGCCAACAACGCCACGAACAAGCACAGCGCCAACGTCCTTGAACAACACAGAGGGTTCACCAAGAAGAACGGAACGAAGGTGCCAGCCAAGAAGGGCAAAGAAC
Source organism: Craspedostauros australis (assembly GCA_026770025.1). Taxonomy (NCBI): domain Eukaryota; phylum Bacillariophyta; class Bacillariophyceae; order Mastogloiales; family Achnanthaceae; genus Craspedostauros; species Craspedostauros australis. The sequence continues at coordinate 442,343 of JAMXDE010000050.1, read as the reverse complement.
ATGACGACAACCGCAACTCCAATCGCGGATGGTCCTCCAAGCCGCCCAAGTCTGGGGAACCACAGCGCAAGCTCGTTAACAACAAGACCTTCATGTGGTGCGCCAAGTGTCGCCGATGGCGCCTCTCGCACAACACTGAGAGTCACCAGGACAACTTCAAACCCAAGGCTAAGGCAAAAGGCAAAGGAAGCCCCAAGACTGACAACTTCGAAATCGACATGGCAGCTTGGACGTGCTTCACTGCCGCAGCCAGCCAAGACGAAGATACCTGGTGGTCCCTAGTCTGGAACTTCTTCACTTCCTTCAACTACCTCAGCGGAACCATTGGCTCGCTCCTGTTCTTCACAATTCTTCAAGTCATCGCACTGGGAGTTGCACATGGATGGTATATCGCAGCGGCAAACGTTTGGATGATCACAGCCATCACGCTGGTACTACTACACACCAACGTCCCGCAAAGGCCATACACTCTCCGCTCCAACTACCTAGTCTACACAAAGGCAAGAGCCAAGGAAGAAACCAAACGACACCAAGTTCGACCAACTCGCTTCAATGAAGCTGTAACACGCAGTCTTCATGATGTGATGATTGAGCGGACCGATATGTCCGACCAAACGCCAAAACGCAACAAACGTCGTTGGATTCGCCGAACCCGAACCAAAACTCGCAAATCAAAGCCAAGGTATCCCAACCGAAGTGATCCAAAACTTTCAACCAAGCCACCCACTTATGGCAAGAGACATCATGCGCCACTTCAAAGATCACCTTGCGTGACTGATCGGCATGTCGAGATGTACATGTGAGTATATGTCGAGATGTACGTGTATATGTGCATCGTTCACCTGTTATTCTCTCATACGCACTTGGACGGTATAACTACACTCGTGTCGATAGTATTCCGTGATTCGTCAGAATTACAGCGGAAATGGAACACACAAAAACGAGCAAGATTTCTGGAGGAAATTTGCAATCAACGATTTCTGAGAGAATTAGAATATCGCCCGTCCATCCATCAATGGTACCAAGAGAATCTCAAGGTACTTCCCAACTAAACCTCAGATGACGATATCATCTGACAGGCTGCTGCATCACCAATGGAACATGACATCTGGAGAACAGAAGGACGCCTACTGACGTCGACAGGATGTCATCGTGTCACCACGTCGACATCTGTCTCCAAGTCAGAGCAGGAGGCGAAGATCTGATGACCGAAGGACATCAGCATCATGGATACAGAAGGTGAACTTCAAATGGCGAGTACTCATGGAGTAGGAGCCAGTACTGAATGAACGGAGTGTCGAATACGGAGTACGTATCGAACACGGAGTATCGTGCGTGACGAGCACACGATGTTGAGAGAGAGAGAGAATACAGAAGAGGAGCGAGAGAGCATCTCGCGTACCGACTCATAGTCGGAGACTGAATCTACGAAACAGATTGAAGCACCGAGAGCATCGGGCGAGAGAACGGCGTACACCGAGAGCATCGGAGTAGCCAAGTAATGAAATAGCAAACGAACAACTATCAACCAACACCATCTTCCACGATCGTAGGTTACCGTGAGCGGAACTTGCCAACACGTTTATAAACGATAGATCAGGGCGAGCCCGCGGCTCGGATCGTGCGAGGAAGACGAACATCATTCAATAGCAACAAGCTGAATGAGCGAAGAAGAGGAATTGAGAGACATCCCTCTGTCCAATCCGGCTATCAAGCAAGAGGAAGGTGCGAGTGAGACTCCACCACGAGAAGAGAAGGAAGCAGCCACGGCTACTGTCCTATCAGGCGCAGACGCAAGCGCGATCGACGAGACCGAAGAAGAACGGTCTGCAAGGCTACATCGCGAGGAGAAGAGCATTCTCAAGGCGAGCAAGCAAGAGGAGACTGGTGTGACGGAGAGCATTCGCACAGCCAAACGGAGTGGTAAAAGTGAGACACCATCAGGAGGAGAATTTGTGAGCAAATCAACCCTCGCGAAACAACAAGCGAAAAACGAAGAATCGCAAACACAGAAACAGACGGAAATCAAGGGCGCGAGCGCACCAACAACGAAACAACGAATCAACATGGCGACATCAGCCAACATGAACAAGCGACGCATCAAGGCGCCGATGTTCAGCGGTGAACAGGAAGACTACAGCGCATGGGAGTCCCAAGCGAAGGCATACGCTCGTGCACAGAAGACGAGAGACGTGATGTTGGGCAAGACCAAGGTGCCAACAGTGAGCGAGATCGCGGCAGCCGCCGGTGAAGCCAAGGAAGCGATGGAAGAGATCTACGAGCTGGGATGCGACTGCTTCAGCGATCTGATCCTCATGATGGATGCAGAGAAAGGAAAAGGCAAGCAGGCCATCCAGTACATCAACCAATGCATCTCCGACGACTACCCCGAAGGAGACGCACACGCAGCGTGCAACGTTCTCGCGGAGAAGTTTCGACCATCCGACGCGGCGACGAAGATCAAACTCAAGCGCCAATTCAACAACGAAAAGATGAAGAGAGACACAGACCCCGACATCTACATCACACGACTCGAGGGTCTACGATCGTGTCTCCACGATGTCAAGTATGAGATCATGGACGAGGAGATGATCATGCAAATCCTCAGCACGGTAAGCAACGAGTACAGAACTCACATCGTGAACTTCCAACACCAACTCACGTTTAATCCGGAACTGGTCACCATCAACACGATCAGAGGAGTACTTCGCACAGCATACGCCACTCATCAAGGAGGCAAGGCGTACATCGACGACTTCCAAGACAGTAACACGAAGAGCAACGACACTGGCTTCACAAGCACCGGTAACTTCAAGGGTACTTGTCACAACTGTGGCGTGTATGGTCATAGATCCGCCGATTGCCCAGAACGCAAGAAATCGAACAACAAGAAAAACAACAACAACAACAACAAGATGAACGGAAAGCGCAACAAGGGAAGCGGCTTCAAGGGCAAGTGCAACTACTGCGGCATCTTCGGACATCGCGAGGCGGAGTGCCGAAAGAAGAAGTTTAACGAGAGCAAGAAGAACAACGAACAAGCCAACGCGGCTACGGAAGGACACGACAAGAGCGGGCACGAGATGGTACTCTCGGCGAAGGACATGCCGCTCTGCATGTTGGTGTCCGACGACTACATCGAAGACTCCTTCTTTGACAACTTCGAGTGCGTCGGAAGTGACGACGAAGTGCAGGACGATGAGATCGTCCCGGAGTGGCTCAGCGAGGAGCCAATCATCCACGAGGTGGATCCAAGACGTGAAGTGAGCTACGAATGCTGCTTCAACGCGCACGACCTGATCGGTTCATACGGCGACGAAGCTGAGATGGACGACAAGGCCAACGATAGCGACATCGAAGAGGCCATGAGCGACGACGAAGACGACACCAACGAGGACGGCGCAAATGAAGGCGACGAGGCGAACTACGACGAGATGCCTCCTCCTCAAGTTGGGAGATACGAGAGAACGGGAACCTTCATTAATCGAGGCCAAGACGAAACGAACAGCGGCACGGCGCCGCCTCCCCCAGCAGCAGGGAACAACAGATCGGGCATCTTCGACGAAGATGACAGCGATGAATCCGAAGACGGCAATCATCCAGACGACAGCTTCAATCCAAACGAGCGCGTCATCTATCCAGCGAATATCGACTTCCCGGATATTGAGGATCCCATCAGTGTCGACTACCTCCTCCGTCACAGCATCACCCCAAACGCAACAGCAACAGCATTGATAATCCAAAAGCAGCTCATCTTTGACACAGTAATGGAAGCGGGGATGCGACTATTCTCAGGGACCGCACGAGGAGTACTCAGACCGATATGGGTGAACATGATGGGATCCATCCTATCCGAGCACTTCAAATCAATTGAAGAGATCCTTACCAATTCGGTCGTCATCAACCGCATACTGGAAGCGAACAACACAGAGACGATCCCAGAGACGGATCTGCACTACATCCTTGGAGGATGCATGCGTGTGCTCCTGCGCGAGCGATCACGCGTCCACCCATACAATCCAGTCACAGGATCACATCGAAGCAACACGATTCCATCGGACTACGCACAGCTACCCGATGAGATAGACGACGAACATCACGAGAACCCATGGAACGAATATGGAGTTCACGTCGACGAAGAGGACGAAGACAACATCATGACCGATACAGCTGCAGCAGCTGTGGAGCAGCTCCATGATCTGAGCACTCGATACAAAGACAAGGTCAACAAGGACACCTGGCTCGCTGACAGTGGAGCTTCGTGTCACATCGTCAACTCAGATGCCGCTCTCTTCAACGTGCGGCACATCAAGTCCTTCGTCCAAGTGGGAGACAGTATGAAGCTGGACTCTCCCAAAATGGGATCCATTCGCTTGAAGGTCAAGCAACGAAATAACACTGGCCACATCATCCGGCTCAATGATGTGAAGTACACACCAAAAATGGCGGTGAACCTTTTCTCCACGAACAAGGCTCTGTACAACGGTTACCAGCTCGGTAACAACGGCATTCTGATGGACATCATCAACGGATGTGGAACGAAGATCGTATTCGATCGAGTCTTCCCCACATCCAACGGATTCATCACGGGAGTGCAGATGCATCCCATCATGCCAACGAACGACGACAAGGCTTGCACAGCCATCGTCAAGAACTCATCCAAGGAGATCAGCGCGGTGAACTTGCATCGAATGCTCGGCCACGCGCCACTCGAAACCATGAAGTGGACAGCCGCCCAATACGGATGGAAGATTATCGGCGAGATGCCAGTATGTCGCGACTGCGCGGTCGCGAATGCGAGAGTAAAGAATATCCCGAAGGCAACCATTCCAAGAGCGACTCGCCGCGGGGAACGGCTCTTCATTGACATTAGTTACACTAAACACATAAGCTTTGGAGATAAACGCTACTGGACCCTGATCGTGGACGACTGCACGGATCACTGCTGGAGTTTCTTTCTCAAGAACAAAAGTGATCAACCAGGATACATCAAACGATTCATCCAAACAATCAAGTCACAGACTGGTGACCAACAGATCATCTTCCGAGGTGACAACAGCGGAGAGAACAAATCCACGCAGGACATTCTCATCGATGCAGGACTGAACGTGAAATTCGAATTCACGGCATCGAACACGCCGCAACAGAACGGCAGAGTAGAACGCAAGTTCGCGTACCTCTACACCAAGATCCGCTCCATGCTCAACAGAGCACAACTCGACGAAGAGTATAGGCATGGCCTGTGGGCAGCAGCTGCTAGCACTGCCACCGCCATCGCAAACATCACCGTAGCGAAGAACCAGAAGGAATCACCATACCGCCAATTCTTTGGAAGCGATCCACCATACGCGGATGCACTCCGCACTTTCGGAGAGGTGGGCGTCGTGAAGACTACCTATGGCGGGATCACCGCCAAGCTCAAGAATAGAGGAGAAGAGATGGTGTTCATCGGATATGCACACCAACACGCATCAGGGGTCTACAACATGTACAGACCATCGACCAAGTCACTCATCTGCTCACGCGACATCAAGTGGCTCAACCAATCATACGGACAGTTCTGTGGCTGGGCACCAGCACCAAACACATCCAACGAAAGAGGAACAACGGACGCAGACGGCTTCACAACCATCGGACGGAAGGGAGCAATGCCAAGGACGGCAACGCGTCAAGCATCGAAAGCAAAGAGAGTATCTTTTGCTGACAGCAGCATGTACTATATCCTATCAGACAGCGACGATGAGGATAATGAGGACAATGGAGTAGTAACTCAATCAATCCATGACGACGAGGAAGATCGGAGCGAATCCAATCATGAGGATGACGAGATCACACCATCCGGCGACGAAGCCGATGATGACACAGGTGTCACCCCTCCGAACACACCAGCGAGGTCTACACATGGTACACCATCCAGACCTCCACCGAGCAAGCCAAGCAAGCGTGACATAGCTAGAAAGGAGAGGATCCGACGTCACGAAGCACGAGGCAGGAAGGGAGAAGCTAATCCCAAATCAACTACAGGAAAGAGTATTCCCAGAGCTCTACGTGAGCTCGCGGACTTCAACGAACGAGGTCGAAAGGAAGAAGGTTATGAGAGCGATCCATCATCCGATGAGGCGAGTGACGAACTCAGCGACGAGATGATCGACGCTTCCAACAACGAAACTACAGATGATGAAGAAATCATTGAAGGAGAGATCGAGATCACTCACTATAGCACAACAGGACTATACGGGATGAACGCAATAGTTGAGATTCAATGAGGGACAGACTATTACCGAACACGGTATCAACCCGATGGGAGAAATTCTTGTTTTGGCGCGAAATCTTCCGACTTAATCGACCACCAAATCTTTTCTCCTCCTTTCTCTCCTCCATTCACGAATCCATCATGACCCAAACCTGACCGACCTGACTCACACCCCACCTGGGAACTATATGCTCTTCAGATCCTCCTTACTACAACATACCTCGATTCCTTCATGCTGATGATCACCACACTACTACCGTGGTCTCAACATGAGTATCCAATTTGCTTCAACTCAAGCAATGGAATCCGAGGGTCAGCTTCAGCCACAGCCACTGCTTTATGACCGTCACCACTGATCGTCATGACCTACACTGCAGTGTAACTACATGTGCGGAGAGCAAAGTACTGTATTGATTGTCTAATCTGTTGCACTGAATCAAGTGCATCAGTGCAGGGTCTCGCCAAGTTGTGTGGCATCGTTTCTTCACCCTACTAACACCAATAAGCTAACTCATAATAACAGACAAGGATTAGCTACAAAGCACTCTACTTCTCATCGTTACAAGTTATAACTCTTCAAACAGCACACCTCTCTTGAACTGCATCACACGGCTATCCCGAAGCCGGCAGATTCACGAGGCATTCTCCACCGATTCGCGACGCCTACGCACGAATCCTAACTGGTAGCTGCGAGTGGTTGCCAAATACTCTCAATACAACTCCACCGAGCATCTTCCTCTGCCAACCGATCGCAAGAGTCTCTCTGAGACGAAGCCAAAAGGCACAGCTCGCAGACCGAGCTTCCAACAAGGACCACGTCCTCACCGCATGCATCTGATCTGAAATCAGATCCCCACCGCTCGAAAACCGAGCCACTCAAGAGGACAAAAGTCCCAACCGAAGGTAAGCGACCCAAGGTCGAACTTCGGAAGCCTCTGCCAAAGCAAGCAATAACCGCACTCGCCAACGAAGTGCGAGCCTCTCCAAGCCTGCATCGAACTTCAGTGCACACCTTCCCAACGAAGTGAAGTCGAGCAAAAGCAAGAGAAGGCAAACAGATCGATCCCCTCGAAGTCCGAAGACCATTCGAGAAGTCCCCGTCATCCATCATGGCGGAAGAGACAACCCCTGCCACGCTGGAAGAGCTGCAAGCGCAGCTCGAAGCGATCATGGTCGAGAACGCCCGCCTCACACAGGCGACGTTGACGGCCGAAGCCGCTGCAGAAGCAGCAAACGCGGCTATAGCCACTGCCCAAGCAGCAGCGACAGCCACCACGACACCAAGCCGTCCAGGACTCGAGCGCAGCCGCTCCGCTGGCGACACAAGACCCCGAACGGAACAGTCCTTCCTCGGCGACAGCATCTTCGACATGGAAACTCCCATGCCCAAGAAGAGCAGAAAGTCAGAAGAGGACAGCGAAGACGACGACCACGACCTCTCTGGGAAACCAACCGTTCCCATCATGGGAGGCATCCTCAAGCAAGGACGCAACTGGGTACCTTGGACCGCAGGTGCACCAAACGGGCACTGGACCGGCCTCCAAGACGAGTCACACACCAGGTGGACCAACTCTCAACAACAGAGAATCCTCCATAACGGTGCTGACTCTACCAACCAGTCCAAGCGAGAGCAAGGGCTCACCGACAAGTTCAAGAAAGGAGGGAACATCCAGCAGTTCATCCGCCTGGTGCGAAACCACATGGCAAGAACCGGACTCCTCACCATGGCGTACATCGCTGACGCCAACGCAGAGTCAGGGATGACCTGCGTCCTGGACTCACCAGCCGCCTTCACCCTTGAAGATGCCACCAAGCACTTCGACGACTTCCATCTGAAGTGGGATCACTACGACGTCCAGAACAACGAGACAGCCTCAGCGTTCTTCCGTGACAGTCTTGATCCAGTCCTCGAAGACCAGCTCATGAACCGAATCGAGCCGAAGTTCCACGATAACTTCATCACTCTCTTCGTTGAGTTCATGAACAGCAACTCGGCCAACTCCTTGGATGAACAAGACGCCCTCGCAGCCAAGATCCGCGAAGTCAACTGCAGACGCTTTCCAAACGAGAACGTCGGTCTCATGGCAGTCCACCTTCGTGCTCTTTGCAAGCGCCTCGACGACGCCGGTCGCTTCGACCTTCGTCTCCTCCGAACGATCCTCGACGCCTTCCTGCAGGCTGGAGGACAGATCCGGTCCGGTGAACAGTACCGACGTCCTCTCTATGTGATGAAGGATAGCCTTGAGGAAATCCTCATGCGTCTCCCCGTCTTCACGTACGAGTACGCTCGCCCACAGCTTGCCGCAAAAGACCTCACATGGATGGCAATCTGCAACAAGGCCGAGGCGTCGTACGAAAACGAAGTGCGCGGAAATCGCTGGCATGCCATCAGGCGTACCAGAGATAGCAACGTGCCCAAGTACTCGTACGCCAACAACGTCGTCCAGAATCCAAGCGCCAACGTTCTCGAGCAACACAAGGGTTTCTCCAAGAACGATGGAAAGAGAAACAACTTCAAGAAGCCCAAGGAACGCGACGCCAAACGCAACGCCGGCCAGGGCTGGTCGTCCAAAGCTCCCAAGCCCAATGAGCCACAGCGCAAGCTTGTCAACGACAAGACGTTCATGTGGTGTGCCAAGTGCCGCCGCTGGCGTCTCTCACACAACACCGAGAGTCACCAGGACAACTTCAAATTCAAGGCGAAGGCAAAGGGCAAGCAAGCTCCCAAACAGGACAACCTCTCCATTGACATGGCTGCGTGGACATGCTTCACAGCCGCCTCCAGTCAAGACGAAGACACCTGGTGGTCTCTCGTCTGGAACCTCTTCACCTCCTTCAACTACTTCAGTAGCATCGTTGGAATGGTTCTCCTCTTCGCCTCACTCCAAGTCATCACTATCGGAAAAGAGTATGGGTGGTACATCGCGGCAGCTAATGCCTGGATGCTAATCGCCGTAACTCTACTACTCCTCCACACGAACGTTCCACGAAGACCCGACTCAATCAACTCTGCTGACCTAGTCTACAACAAGGCACGAGTCAAAGAACGGTACAAGCAAGTGCACAAACGTCCAACATACTTCAATGGAGCCGTGAAACGCAGTCTCTACGATCTCGTAATGGAAAGTCTCGACCCAGATGGACCCAAACCCGTGAACGTGTCGAAAGGAAACTCCCCACGAACAAAACGTGTGTGGCATCCCCAGGCTCGGACAAAATCTCGCAATCACAGATCGAAACGTCGTCACTGGAACCAATCGAAAAATTCCACTTATGGTAAAAACCAAACACTCACGACAGCAAAATTGCCCCGCCAAGAAGGTCGCACCTCATCCATCTCACGAAATCTCTGGAGCCTGTACCCGACTCGCGGAATTGACTTGATGTATGATCGAAATCAAAAGCAACAATGCGACAATGACATGCCAGCACTACTCACTCTGCAAGGTCTAGCTTCCTACTTCTCCAATCGCAATGCTTTCGCATCTCCAGCTAAAGCTGAGAGTTATCTCTCACCCGATGCTCCATTTGAGCTTGTATGGGACAGCGGAGCATCAATTTCTGTGACGAATGACCTCAACGATTTCTGTTCTACTCCAAGTCCTCCACCACGACCGACCTTTCTCAATGGATTCCTCAAGAAAATCCAAGTGAATGCGTTGGGCACCGTCGAATGGTATGTCCTTGATGTAACTGGGAGCCCTCGCAAATTGCGACTGCCTGCTTTCCATGTTCCCGAATCAAAGGTCAAGCTAATCAGCACTTCCAGTCTCCTTGAAGAGTATCAGGGCGAAACAATCGTGTTCGACAAATCCTCCTGCAAACTCAGCGGAATCCTGGGAAACGACGATCGCAATGCAATCGTAGCGAATTACAAGAAATCCACAAGGCTGCCAACATCAGTAGGCTACAGCGCCGACAACATCCATGACGTGCCAGCTGCACTAACGTCCATTGTCTCTACCGTGTCGGACCACAACGTGAACCTCACCCAACCGCAAAAGGAACTTCTTCGGTGGCACTATCGTCTCGGACACTTATCCTTCAGTCGAGTGAAGTTCCTGCTGCGCTCGGGTACGCTCACTGGGTCAGAATCGTCTAGAAAGATGCACACAGCTGCGGCAAGGGTCACAAACCTTCCGCTCTGCGCCGCATGCCAATTCGGAAAGCTGCACCGTCGCCCTTCCCCAGGAATAACTCAACATGTCGTCCGTGACAAACAAGGAGTTTTGCGCACCGATCACTTGTTCCCAGGACAACAAGTATCAGTGGACCACTTCGTCGGTCGAACGCCAGGACGCCTCTTCTCAGGACGAGGCAAAGGCGATCCAAACGAAATGTACAAAGGCGGAGCCATCTTTGTCGATCACGCATCAGGATACATTCACGTGGAACCCGTGGCAGCGCTAACTACGCACGCCACCCTCGAAGCCAAGGAACGGTTCGAATTGATGTGTCGTGATGTTGGAGTTCCCGTACGATCGTATCTATCCGATAACGCCACCACCTTCACCTCGCCCGAATACTCCAAACACCTTGAGATATTCCATCAAGTCCATCGATTCGCAGGTGTCGGCGCACATCACCACAATGGAATCGCCGAGCGAAGCATTCGAACAATTGTCTCAATGGCCCGAACCATGATGATGCATCAAAGCATCCACTGGCCAACGATGTTTGACGCTCAACTGTGGCCAATGGCCGTCGTACACGCCGCGTACATCTATAATCGCGTGCCTAATCCCGCCACCGGCCTCACACCTTACGATGTTCTGTCACGCATCCGTCTTCCCCTCAAGCAACTTCATAACCTGCACGTATGGGGCAGTCCAGTCTATGTCCTTAACAAAGCACTGGCCGATGGACGCAAGATACCCCGATGGGAACCAAGAGGAGAGAGATACGTGAACATGGGTCTCTCTACAAAGCACGCTTCAACCGTACCTCTGGTCCTATCACCACGGACAGGTTCAATCACCCCTCAGTTCCACGTCGTGTTCGATGACTGGTTCGCAACGATCGCTACCGACTTGAAGCAACTTCCAAGCTATCAATCGGAAGAATGGACTCGCATGTTTGGTGACACCACCTTCCAATATCCATTCGATGACGACGATGTGGAATCAATGGAGCAGGACGACATCTTTGCATCAGACACGCGAGACCACAACCGGTTACAACGCAACGACGATAATACTCCACCACAGAGAATTGATACACGAAACCAACAAACCATCCGTGAAAGAGCGCCACAGGTATTGGCGAAAGAGTCGCAACAAACGACGCAACAGATCCCCGATCTCATGAGTGAAGCTCTCGCCCCTCCAATGCCAGTTTCAGAGGGAGTCAACAGGCAAATGTCTTCGACAGAGGGAGCTACCGATGAGCCCCCGGTATTTAATCCTACTATAGGGTCACCGGACCAGCGAACCCTTCAACCGCAATTGGGTTCACCTCTCCGAGAGTCGCCAATTTCAGAACCAGCAACTCCATTAACGCCAATTGATACCAGCTCCACGCCACCCACGATGCCTAAGCCTGAGCCAACGCCAACAAGACTTCGAAGCACGAGAAATCGCAAACAACCAAAGCGATTCACGTACGCGCGTATGGGAGGCAAAGCAGCCTGGTTGGACGACGAGGACACCGATGACTACTACTTCTGCCCCGCAGTAGCTACCTTGGAAGAAATCGAACAGGCCGCAACACCCAGGGAACTGCACCCCGATTCATCATCGATCATCACATTCTCACAAGCTGTCGTCGATTGCTTACATACAATCGAACCTCTCCAACGCAAAGGCAGCGACTCTCTCTCCATCGACCTACACCAATTCAAGGTGGACGCCCACTACTTATTGCGCAGACTTCGAGGTCGATTCAACGCTTTGAATCCGCAGCCAACCAACATCGTTCTTCCAACATTCACCCCAAAGACGGCTGAAGCAGAAGAAGCAAGCATCAACATGGCCGACTGGTGGCAACCGGACCCCGACGACATGACCGAGGAAGGAGCGACTCCATTTCAGGAGACGTACGACAACTTCCACTCGGACATGGAGGATCACTTCGAGAAAGACCTCAACAGCGTCTTTCTCAACGAAGACCTCCTCCGACTGGCCACCGACCACGCCGTCGAACAATTCGTGGAGAAGCTGAGTACCTTCATCAGCACAGGCACGATGGAACCCCGCTTCGACGCCCTCGATTTCATGTCCAAGGCTAAATCAGGGCCATGGTACTACCAAGATCCCGAGCACTTGATGAACCAAGGGTACCTTCCACCCAAATCTGCGTACAGCGCAGAAGCGTTCGTCCAAAGAACTCGCTCCGTGTGGAACGCGATGATTGAAAATCATCACTACCGACTTGCATTCGAGCTACTCCGTCGCCAAGTGACGACGATCCGACCAGGACCGTGGCTACGTCCAAGCGAATATGAGATTGAGCAATTCGTCCAAGGCATGATTGAGTCGAACACAGCGCCACTCACTTCGGCCCCAGCGACTCGCTCTGCCAATCAAGGATCCATGCTCGACATCGACCCGTCATCCACGCTCGACATCAATCCGTCATTCATCCTTGACACAGCGAAGTGCATTCCACCAACCACATGGGCGAACATCGAACAGCATGCCTATTCTGTCGCAATCATCGAGCCACAGAAGGATGCAACAAACTACCCCACCTACGTCGATAATCGCATGATGAGCTACTTCGCCGCAGGTGGCGATTTGGATATCGCCGAACGCACCTTGGTGTATAAGGCATCTAACACCGATCCGGACACCCTCTCCTTCGACGAAGCCATTCGCGACGACAACAAGGATGAGTGGATGCAAGCCGCCGAAAAGGAGATTCGAGATCTCACGGAAAAAGGCACGTGGGAGGAAGTGAAGAAGATCGACGTCGTCAACGATCGCATCTTTCCAGGGACCTGGGTCTTTCGCCGCAAGCGCCTCCCCGACGGAACCATCAAGAAATACAAGGGACGCTGGTGTTGCCGTGGAGACCTCATGCAAGAGGACGCCTCCACCTACGCACCAGTCGTCGCATGGTCATCCGTCCGCATCTTCCTCAGCACCTCCATCGTCATGGGTTGGACAACAACGTCCATCGACTTCACGAACGCTTTCGTGCAAGCATCCATCCACAAGCCAGTCTACCTTCATCTCCCTCGCGGATTCAAGTCAACAAAGGGTCCCGACACCTGCCTCAAGCTCCGCAAGAGCCTGTACGGCTTGACGATTGCTCCTCGCCTCTGGTATGAACATCTCATCCGAGCCCTCACAACGATCGGCTTCAAGGCCTGCGATCAGGAGCAGTGCTTGTTCATCAAGCAGGACATTATGATCGTCCTCTACGTTGACGATGCGGGCATCGCCTCCAAGACCAAGCAAGCCGCCGCCGACTTCATCAAGTCAATGCGCGACCTCGGCTTTGAGCTCACCCAAGAAGGAAGCTTCACCGAGTTCCTGGGAATCGAGCTCAGCCGTGATCCAAAAGCAGACACGGTCCATCTCCGCCAGCCAGGATTGATCAAGAAAATCCTCGCAACTACGAAGATGGCGAACTGCAGTCCGTGCCCCGTACCAACTACGCAGCTCGCACTGGGACAGTGCAAGCATGAGCCTCCCATGAATGAACCATGGAACTACCGCTCCGTCGTCGGCATGCTGCTGTATCTCACGACCAACACTCGCCCCGACCTGGCATTCGCAGTCTCCCAAGTCGCTCGCTTCGGAAGTGACCCTCGCCGCTCACACGCCAAGGCCATCAAGCGCATCATGCGCTACCTCAAGCACACTGAGGACAAGGGCACCATCGTGCGTCCCACCGGGCAGCTCGATCTCAAGTGCTACGTGGATGCAGACTTCGCAGGGCTCTACGGACGAGAGGACAGCAAGGACCCCGTTTCCGTCAAGTCGCGCACTGGCTATCTCATCACATTGGGAGGGTGCCCACTCATTTGGAAGTCCAAACTCCAAACTGAGATTGCTCTATCTACGATGGAGTCCGAGTACGCCGCTCTCTCTCTCGCAATGCGCACGCTGATTCCAATCCAACAGCTCATCCGCCAAGTCATCAACAACGCCGGCACCAACATGCCGCTGCACACCAACCTACAGTGCACTGTGTTTGAGGACAACCAAGCCTGCATTTCCCTCACTACCAATCACCAACCAACCGCGCGCACTAAACATTTTCTGACTAAGTGGCACTTCTTTTGGTACTGGGTCAAGGCAGGGTTCATCTACATCCAGCACATCGCAACACCGGAGCAACTGGCCGACATCTTCACTAAAGGATTGTCCATCGCAGTCTTCGAATACCTGCGATTCAAGATCATGGGTTGGTAACAACCAATAACAACAACAAACAACAACGAAGGATGAAGTTTTCATCGATACCACAACTCCAATCACGACCCAACACTGAGAGGGAGAGTTGAGATTCAATGAGGGACAGACTATTACCGAACACGGTATCAACCCGATGGGAGAAATTCTTGTTTTGGCGCGAAATCTTCCGACTTAATCGACCACCAAATCTTTTCTCCTCCTTTCTCTCCTCCATTCACGAATCCATCATGACCCAAACCTGACCGACCTGACTCACACCCCACCTGGGAACTATATGCTCTTCAGATCCTCCTTACTACAACATACCTCGATTCCTTCATGCTGATGATCACCACACTACTACCGTGGTCTCAACATGAGTATCCAATTTGCTTCAACTCAAGCAATGGAATCCGAGGGTCAGCTTCAGCCACAGCCACTGCTTTATGACCGTCACCACTGATCGTCATGACCTACACTGCAGTGTAACTACATGTGCGGAGAGCAAAGTACTGTATTGATTGTCTAATCTGTTGCACTGAATCAAGTGCATCAGTGCAGGGTCTCGCCAAGTTGTGTGGCATCGTTTCTTCACCCTACTAACACCAATAAGCTAACTCATAATAACAGACAAGGATTAGCTACAAAGCACTCTACTTCTCATCGTTACAAGTTATAACTCTTCAAACAGCACACCTCTCTTGAACTGCATCACACGGCTATCCCGAAGCCGGCAGATTCACGAGGCATTCTCCACCGATTCGCGACGCCTACGCACGAATCCTAACTGCAATCATCAATAACGCACCAGCGATCGATATCGGATTATCGATGCAAGACAAGAACAATGAACCAGAAAAGCACATCGAACCAACGACATTCGATGGAGCCTACAATCATCCAGATCCCATCCATCGAAAGGGATATCGAGCAGCCATCAAAAAGGAGTTCGACTCCATGGACACACGCAAAGTGTACAGCAAGATCAAACGAGATGCCATCCCACGCGACCACAGATGCTGCAAATGCAAATGGGTCTTCAAGCTGAAGCGTGACGGCACACATCGAGCGCGGCTCGTTGCATGTGGCTATTCACAAGTCGCAGGAGTGGACTTCCAAGAGCACTACTCACCTGTCATCCATGACGTGACCTATCGGGTCATGATGGTGATCATGCTGATCAAGAAGATGGACTGCGCACTCGTCGATGTCGTAACGGCATTCCTACACGGAGACCTCGACGAGGAGATCTACATGAACTGTCCCAACGGGATGGATCATCAACCAGACGAAGCCCTGACCCTACACAAGCCAATCTACGGACTTGTGCAGAGCGCCAGGCAATGGTTCAAGATGTTGGTATCGACCCTCAAGAATATCAACTTCGAACAGAGCGCGGCAGACCCGTGCCTGTTCTACAGGAAGACGAACGAAGGAAGCATGATCGTAGCCATCTACGTGGACGATTGCTTCTGCTGTGGAGACTCCAAGGCACTGGAGACATTCCTGAAGGACATCCAAGGCAGCAAATTCAAGGTAACAATCGAGCGCGGACTCGGAGACTACCTCAGCTGCAACATCGAGCTGAACCATGACAAAACTAGAGCGACATTGCGTCAACCACACCTCATCCGACACCTCATCGAAGAATTCGGAACCAAGGTTGAGAAGATGCAACGCTATGGGACACTGGGAACCCTGGGTCAAATCATCGTACGACCATCCGAAGACAACGGACTACAGAAGGTCGGACCGGAAGAACATGCCGAATACCGCCGAGGCGTCGGTATGCTACTCTTCCTCATCAAGCACTCGCGACCAGACATTGCGAACCCTGTGAGGGAACTCTCCAAGGTATTGATCGGGCCCACCAAGGCCGCAATGAAGGAGATGTATCGGATCATCAAGTATGTGATCGATACAAAGGACTATGGATTGAAGATCCATCCAGCACGTCCAGACAACGACGGCTGGGACATGGAGCTCTTCTGTGATAGCGAATATGCAAGAGACAAGAACACGAGAATCAGCGTAGGAGGGTTCATCCTATACCTGTGCAAGGTACCAATCCTTTGGCGATCCAAGGCACAGAAGGCTGTCACACTCAGCTCATCCGAAGCAGAATACGTTGCCCTTTCCGAAGCGGCAAAGGAGATCTTCTTCGTCGTACAGCTACTCGAAAGTGTGGGCGTCCCAGTGAAGACACCGATCAAGGTCCGTGTGGACAACATCGGAGCAATCTTCATCGCCAAGAACCCATCGACATCCCAACAATCGCGGCACATCGACGTGCGCCATCACTACGTGAGGAACATGGTAATCAACAAAACCATCGAAATCATTTTCGTCAAATCCGAGCAGAACACAAGCGACGGATTCACCAAGAACATCAAGGCCGACTTACAACGTGAACACGAGAAGTCGTACCTTGACACATCGAGAACATTCGAATGACCGAATGCACACAGGAAGGGTGTCGAGATGTACATGTGAGTATACGTCGAGATGTACGAGTATATGTGCATCGTTCACCCGTCATTCTCTCATACGCACTTGGACGGTATAGCTACACTCGTGTCGATAGTATGCTGTGATTCGTCAGAATTACAGCGGAAATGGAACACACGAAAATGAGCAAGATTTCTGGAGGAAATTTGCAATCGACGATTTCTGAGAGAATTGGAAGATCGTCCGTCCATCCATCAATGGTACCAAGAGAATCTCGAGGTACTTCCCAACTAAACCTCAGATGACGATATCATCTGACAGACTCCTGCATCACCAATGGAACGTGACATCTGGAGAGCAGAAGGACGCCTACTGACGTCGACAGGATGTCATCATGCCACCACGTCGACATCTGTCTCCAAGTCAGAGCAGGAGGCGAAGATCCGATGACCCATGAAGATCATGGATACTGAAGGTGAACTTCAAATGGTGAGTACTCATGGAGTAGGAACCAGTACTGAACGAACGGAGTGTCGAATACGGAGTACGCATCGAACACGGAGTATCGTGTGGCACGAGCACACGATGTTGAGAGAGAGAGAAAGAGAGAGAATACAGAGAGGAGCGAGAGAGCATCTCGCGTACCGACTCATAGTCGGAGACTGAATCTACGAAACAGATTGAAGCACCGAGAGCATCGGGCAAGAGAACGGCGTACACCGAGAGGATCGGAGTAGCCAAGTAATGAAATAGCAAACGAACGACTATCAACCAACACCATCTTCCACAATCGTAGGTTACTGTGAGCGGAACTTGCCAACACATTTGCACGGCATCCGGATGTGGATGGCGAAGTACCCGACGAGTCCGCAAGTCACAGCAGCGATAACGGCGATGCTGAAAAGCCAGTTTGCTGGAGCGGCCCACCTACAATCGACCGGCGTGCGTGGAGAAACGGCGGCAGCAGTGGAGCAGCAACGGCGGATAGGTCATGTCTCCCTCTCGCGAGGTATGATCGGTTCCAAATGGGTGAACATGCAGACAGATTTCCTGGTAAGTCAAGGATCACGACGATCGCCCCTAGCGTGGGGGGCAGAGCTGGGCCGACGCATATGGAAAATAGTGTGGGAGCAATGGCAGCTTCGAAATCATGACATGTTTAACGAAGTCTAGTCAGCTGAGCAAGATATGCAGGAGGCTATGCGGACCAGGTCGCAAGATCTGGCCGACATGCTCCAAGACAACAATATCGCACACAAACGAGTCCGCAAATCATACCCAGGACGGGACGCGGATGCAGCAAGCATAGCTCTGTGGATGGAGCAAGCCGCAAGGCTCCTCCGTACTCGTGTAGCTGTAGGACCGCTGTCCAAATGGATGAGCGTCCACTCGCGCACAGGTTTCCAAATCCGACGTCCGACAGAGACACCCAAGTGAGAGAACACAACATGGACGTAGCCAAAACCCAGCACATATATCTCAGATTCCGTACCCCCTCCATGTGTTCCACATGGAGTTGAAAGGAGGCGGAGAAAAGCGTCGCCGACGCAGTCACAGCATAAGACTGACTAATCCTTGAGTTATTTATTTATTTACTTATTGAAAGTATTATTGTGCCATGCAAGTACGGAGTGTGGCGTATGATGTCGTTGGTGTAGTATTCCGCAGAAAGAGCATCGTCCACAGTCGGGAAGTGCACAATGCCAAGTCAGAACCGAATGCATAATGACGGCATTGCTGTGGAGCACGATCCTGCCCGAAGGCAGTTGTTCCGCCTGCAAACAACGATCGCGGCATTTTCGTAGTTGGCAGCTGATGAAAATGGCATCCCTCGTGCGGAGTACAGCTGCTCAAGCTTGTGTCAACTTGATCGCGGCCAAATGATTGGTGCCTTGCCCCTTCATCCGCGCATGTGTTGTGTGGATCGGCCCGGTCGACATGCCTATCCTCGATGTGCCCAGCACTTGGTAATCCGATGCCGGCTTGGTGGCGTTCTGCTCAAAGTACTCGACCAAGGTGCGCTTCCCGCGGATTACGGTATCCCTCAACAGCTGTTTTTGACTCTTGTCCACATCGTATCGCGTACCGTGCTTCCTGACGTGATGTTTCACTTTCCAGTCAGCCAGTTTCGTCGTGCGATTGTTACCATACACACGCGTGATCCAGTCATCGATATACCAATTGTCAAATTCGATCGGATAGTAATAACCGAAGATGTCCAGATGGCTTCGATGGACCATATCGTGTGTCAGAATAGTCACCTTCCCTTGCTTGCAGGTGGGGCCGACCACACCGATGTTCGGGGGACTGTAGCTCATGAGTCTATCGACACCCTTCGTAGCCCAGTTCTGAGTTTTGAATTCGGAGTCATCGTTGATACGCACGATGTAGTCAGCGCCATGCTCGTAGGCGGCTCTGCACATTTCGTTCATTGGGATATGATGTTCTTTGGTTTTGGTGATGCTGATGAAGTTGAGTGTGAACGGCGTCGAATCATCGATCTGCCGACGATGCTGATCGTCTTCCCAGAAGGCATCGCCCACATCGAATGCGATGAGAAGCTCGAAGTTAAAGCTGGCTCGGTCTTGTTGCGTGACGGTTTTCTCCAAGGATGGGAGGAGAAGATTGTGCAACGTGGTTTCGTTGACACTCTGCCAGTTTGGCAAGGATCTGGTGCACGACGTGATCATTACCAGCGGCTTGCCCGGTGACCAACCGTTCTCTTGCCGCAATCGTTCGTGCGTCTGTTGGATTGGACCCGATGATATACCTATCCTTGACGTGCCCAGAACGCTGTACTTGAAGGGATCAATCACAGCACCAAGCTGTAAGTACGTCATCAGTTGATGTCTTCCACGCTTCACAGTTTGTCCCAACAGCTGTTTTTGACTCTTGTCCACATCGTATCGCGTACCGTGCTTCCTGACGTGATGTTTCACTTTCCAGTCAGCCAGTTTCGTCGTGCGATTGTTACCATACACACGCGTGATCCAGTCATCGATATACCAATTGTCAAATTCGATCGGATAGTAATAACCGAAGATGTCCAGATGGCTTCGATGGACCATATCGTGTGTCAGAATAGTCACCTTCCCTTGCTTGCAGGTGGGGCCGACCACACCGATGTTCGGGGGACTGTAGCTCATGAGTCTATCGACACCCTTCGTAGCCCAGTTCTGAGTTTTGAATTCGGAGTCATCGTTGATACGCACGATGTAGTCAGCGCCATGCTCGTAGGCGGCTCTGCACATTTCGTTCATTGGGATATGATGTTCTTTGGTTTTGGTGATGCTGATGAAGTTGAGTGTGAACGGCGTCGAATCATCGATCTGCCGACGATGCTGATCGTCTTCCCAGAAGGCATCGCCCACATCGAATGCGATGAGAAGCTCGAAGTTAAAGCTGGCTCGGTCTTGTTGCGTGACGGTTTTCTCCAAGGATGGGAGGAGAAGATTGTGCAACGTGGTTTCGTTGACACTCTGCCAGTTTGGCAAGGATCTGGTGCACGACGTGATCATTACCAGCGGCTTGCCCGGTGACCAACAGTTGCAATATACCATGATGTCACTGAAAAATTGCTGAAAATTGGTATTTTCCCTTCATGCCCCCATTGACCGGTGACCGAATTGTCTGTACTACCACCAGTACACACGATTGAGCAACAAATGGACAGGCACTCTACCTCCAAAAGAGACTACATATGTGAAGGCATCTGTCTGCAAGAATACAAGTGCATGGCTCATCCTGCATGCACAGTTGATGCTTCTCACTTGCCTCTTTGCCATGTGTTCCAAGATTACATATGTATGAAACTGACATCTTCCATGCAGGATGTGCCGGTCTTGGATCAAAAGCAAGACTATCCTGCAAAATTGGAACAAGACTAAGACATGGAACACTCGCACCTTCACTCCAACAATTGGAGAATCAGCTCTCAAACCTGCCAAGAGCGATGAAGCATCGTGGTTTCATCGCCTGGGGATTGTGGAGCAATTTTTCAAATGTACAAGACCATGAACAGCGACAACCAACAGCAGAGCAGTGTGATGACCAGCCCATCTCGTTTTCCTCTCCAACCTTCAACCAAAACAATCTCATAAAAACAACAATCTTACAAAACTCAAGCTTTACAACCACCAAATCAACTCAAAACACATTCTCAATCGTCTCATCTACGTTCGTGGTCACACTACGTTTAACCGCGCTGACGTTGGCAGTTTCACTTCCCCTTTTGACCTGCCAAAGTCCGACACTGGAAGGCAAAGCCGGACACAACCGGACTTCATTTGCCCTCTATTCTCGCTGGTTATGAGCCTGGTCTTACGCTGAAGTCAAGATTCGACAGAGAGCCTCATCAATAGCGCAAGAACCGATCCCACGAAGTCTCAGACTTCCTCATCCAACTAAGTCGCTGCCACAGCGACCCGCATCCGTGGCTTGGACCCTGTGAGCTTCACTGCAGGAAGCAAGAGTCAAGCCGCCCACTGACAGTCCAGCTGTCCGAACGCCAGCAACGCAGTTGCTCCGACAATAATCAGCCGATCATCTGCTGATCTACCCGCAGCAGCGCAGCTGACTGCTTGCAACACAGTTGCTCCTGCCACAGGCACCCACTGATCTACCCGCAGCAGTGCAGCTGACTGCCCGCAACACAGTTGCCTCACTCCCAGACACCTGCTGACTGAAGCTCAGCAATCACAACTCGCAACGCAGTTGCGACCATCGATCGATACTCCAGCAGAACATCTGCGAACCAGCAGCTCAGCTGCTCATCAGAAAATCCGCAACCTCTTCAAGCGCAGCTTTTGAAGGATGGCGGATGATCAACCGGAGGCCACCGTCACCCAAGGTGGAGCCACCACAACTCAAGCCGAGGTAGCTGCCACTCAAGCAGCAACCTTGGAACAACTCAGCCAGATGCAGGCCCGCCTTCTGGCCCAGCAACAACAACTGAACGAAGCGAGCCAAGTCCTTCAAGAACGACTCGCGAATCTGACTGAGAGGGAGGAAGCCCACGAGCGTCTCCTTCAAACCGAGGTATCTGGTGTCAACACCTCCCAGGAAATCTTCGAACTGGGCCGCACCGCAGCCGAGACGGAACGTGAACTCGCCAATCGCCCAACCAAGCCGGTGATGGGCAACATCGTCAAGGTGGGAAAGAACTGGTTCCCCTTCACCGGGGGAAAGCCCAAAGCTGACTGGTCTGGGCTTGTTGACGAGCCCAACACCTACCTCTACGTTCTCCAGAAGCGCTCCACTGCAAGCGGAGCCGATGTCAAGAGCCAACCCGACATGGAGAAGGGCCTTGAACCCAAGTTCCACCGCCAGAGCGATCTCCAAGCCTTCCAGCGCGACTTCATGTCCGAACTCAAAGCCAGAGGGCTCGACACCATCTCCTACCTCAAGGAGCCATCCGACCCCGAAGACACGACCAGCGTCGTTGCCCATCCATACCGCTTCAACCAAAAGACCATCATGGAAGAAGCAACCGAAATGGCAAGCCATTTTGATGAGTACGACCGCCGCAACAACATCACTGCCTGCCGCTTTCTCCTCAACTCTCTCCAGCCAAGCCTGAAGGACGACATCTTGGCGCGGGTCCATCCGGATCAACGCGAGGATTTTGTCATTCTTTGGATGGAGCTGATCGAGGACTTGCGAACCACCACTTTCGACAAGTATGATCGCATCAAGCAGAACATCCGCCGTCGCACTCCCAAGACCTATGCCGGTGAGAACATCAAGAAGTTTGCTGATGACACCCGCAAGGACGCCCAAGTTCTCGAAGATGCTGGCCAATATGACCACGCCCTCACTGCGGACATCCTCACCAAGTTTCTCTCTGCTGGCGGCTCTGGCACATCCGGGGAGCGCTACCGCTTTGGTCTCCACAGCAAACTCGGCAACCTCAAGGAAGTGCTGATCCAAATCGGGTGCTGCACCAAGGCCGAGAAGGACCGACGCATCTTGAAGGATCGCCTTCACTGGCGTGATGTCTGCAATCTTGCCACCGACCTGTACAAGCAAGAGCTCCATGCTGGACAATGGCATGCTGCCTCCTACTTGCGCAATCGCAAGAACAGCAACGCTGGGTATTTCCTCTCTGGAGAAAATGGAGGCATCGAGATCGACGAAAGCACGGCGCTGGCCCTGATGCAGAATGGTGGAAAGACGCCCATCATCTGCCACAACTGCGGAGAACCTGGTCATGTCAAGGCCAACTGCCCCAATCTGAAGAAAGGTGCAGGCTCCAACCACAGCAGCAAGGGCAAGAAGGGTTCCAACAACGCGAAGAAGGGTTCTTCCAACACCAGTTGGCGTTCTGTTCCCCCTTCCAAGGGTGAACCGCACCAGAAGGTTGTCAGGAGCTCCACTTTCAAGTGGTGTGCCAAGTGCAAGCGTTGGCTCACCTCCCATGGCACCAGCGAGCACAGAAGCGACTTCAAGGACAAGAACAAGAACAAGAGCGAGACCGCTGCCAACACAGTCACATTCGATTCCACCGAATGGCACGTCTACAAGGTGACGGAAGAAAGTCCATCTGGGTGGTTCCAAATCATCCAGGCCTACCTTGGTCCATTGGCTCTCCTCATTGGTGCCTTTCCTCTTTTCATTCCGCTGCTCATCCAGGTCCTCATCTTTGCAATCATGCATGGGTGGGAGACAGCCTCGATTGCAGCATGGATGGTCACTGCAACATACCTGGCACGCAAGCACCATGACATGCCTCGCCACCCTGATGGTCCAGTTCCCAAGCCTCGTTGGCAACGCCGCTGCGAAGCCTATTGGGAAAAGAAAGGTCGCCGTCGTGACCGAGCCCAACCCAAGGATTGGATCAACTTTCATCGTCGTGCTCCGATTCGTCTCCGCCACCACCGCTCTCGCTTCGACCCTCCAGTATCTGCAATGCATGCATCAACCAACATGCATCCCAGAGCAAGAGCAGCTGGGTTGAGGCGACGCAGTCATCGTGTGATCGGTCTTGAGAACAACCCGAACAAGCACAGATTCAGAAGCACGGCTTTCTCCAACCCACGGCCAAGAGCCAATTCCATCAGCCATGGTGCCAGGTTCGGAACCAGAGCCGTTCCTATTCGTCGACATGAAGTGCAAGGACCATCCAAGAAGAAACATCGCAATCAGCGTCAGCGAATGATGGTATTTGATGCTCCTGCTCCTGCTCAGCGACAGCGACTCACCAAGAAACAAACCAGCAGACTGGCCCAGATCCTCAGCACCTACTTCAAGCCTGAGGACGCGCCTCCGTCAAATTCTGTGTGCACACACGATGGACCATCCTCTATCACGAGTTTCTCGGCTGTCCGTCACAGCTCAGACGAGCTCGCCAACGTCCTTCCAGCCAAGATGATATGTGATGTCATTTGGGACAGCGGATCCACCGTCTGTATCTCACATGACAAGTCCGACTTCGTCTCCGAACCCAGAAGGCCAATTGGAAACCAAGCCAAGAAACTGACAGGGCTGTTTGGAGGACGATCTGACCACTTGGTGGGAACCGTGGAATGGGGCATCCAAGACACGAGAGGAAACATTCGCCGTCTCAAATTCCCGGCATACTATGTGCCAAGAAGCAACGCCAAGATCATCAGCACCTCTGTGTTCGAAAGAATGTATCCAGGCGAGCTGCAGTATGTGAATGGCAGGTGGAAGGTCCAAGGAAGAGAGGGAGAGATCAACATCAAGATCAATCCCAAGAACAAGCTTCCAACTTCCAAGGCATACAACATGAAGTCATTGACCGAGCACATTCCACATGCCCTCAATGCAACCATCACTACTGTTTCCTCCGCCAACCGCAACCTGTCCGAACCACAGAAGGAGCTGCTGCGTTGGCACCAACGCCTGGGCCACAATGACATGCGGAAGATCCAGCACCTTTTTCGTTCGGGAACCCTGGCGCACACCGAAGCCGCACGCAAGCTACAAGCAAGCGCCTCCCGCCTCGCCACACTTCCAAAGTGCGCAGCATGCCAGTTTGGGAAACAAGTCTGTCGCTCAAGCCCGGGCCATCTGCACCGACCAGTACGTGATCGAGAGGGAGCCATCAAGTTCGGTAATCTTCGGCCTGGCCAACTCGTCTCTGTGGATCATTTTGAAGGGGGTGGAAAGGGACGACTCTTCTCGGGATATGGAAAAGGGAGCGATGACGAAATGTACGGAGCCGGCATCGTATTCGTCGACCATGCTTCAGGATTCATCTTCGCTGAGCCAGTCCTGTCTACATCTTCTCAAGACATGATCAGAGCAAAGGAGAAGTTCGAGAGCATGTGTCGAGATCTCGGCATTGTTGTCCAACAATACCAAAGCGACAATGGAAGGGCATTCACCTCATCAGACTATGCTGACCACCTTCGACACTTCCATCAATCCCATCGATATGCAGGACGCGGAGCGCATCACCACAACGGCATCGCCGAACGAAGCATTCGTACCGTGGTGTCAAGCGCTCGAACCATGATGCTCCATGCCACTCTGCACTGGCCCGAACTGGACGTCGTGCCACTCTGGCCCATGGCAATTCGTCATTCCGCATTCATCTTCAATCGGCTGCCAAACCTCGCGAACGGCCTCTCTCCCTTCGACATCCTTGCCCGAATTCGCTTCCCACAGAAGCATTTCCACAACCTACACGTCTGGGGATGCCCCACTTATGTGCTGGATCACAGAGTTGGAGATGGGAAGAAGATTCCAAAATGGAAGGCCCGGAGCGATCGTTTTGTGCACGTCGGCCTCTCCGAGAAGCACTCCTCTACCGTCCCACTGGTTCTGAATCTCAAGACTGGAAGCATCACACCTCAATTTCATGTGGTGTTTGACGACTGGTTTGCCACAGTGCCTTCGGATCCATCCAACCTTCCCAACTATAACTCGGATCAATGGAGGAATCTGTTTGGAGATACCGAGTACAAGTTCCCTTTTGATGAAGAAGATTTGGAACGCCTCGAGCAGCAGGATCAGGAAACAGAGGAGCAGGACAGCCATGACCAGGATCTGAATCGCCAACTCGCAGAGCAAGCAAATGCGGATCATCGACCATCAGAGCCGCTTCCTGTGGAACTTGGACCGGAGCTCCCACCATCACCATCAGATACTGCACCAGTGCTGGATGAAGTCTCTGCACCACCAACAGCTCAACCAACAAGTGCTGCAACTGATGCACCAAGAGAAGGCCAGAACAATATGGAGAAGGCCAACTTGCGAGACTCAGTCCCACCATCGCGCAGGGAGGCTGCTCATGACGACAAGGGTGACGACAACGACAACATACCACTCCCATCTGACGATCAGGACACCATGGACCATGACAGACCCAGCGTGGAGACACCTGATGCTAGCTCAGCGAAGGCTCAGCCAGAAACATCTCCAATTGCATCGAACCCAGCACCTCAACAGAGGGAGCGTCGCAGACGAAATCGACAGCAGCAACCAGTCCGTCGATCGGCACGGATTGAAGCAAGACGATCCAACCCCAGAAAGAGAGCTCCTCCACAACGCCTTGAATACAGCCAGATGGGTGGCATGGCTCAGGCCTTCGTCTGCCAACCAATTCACCAGACCTCACCATCCATTGATGCTGTGACGGCCGCCCACTTGTCAAGCTCGATTCTCTCAGCGATTGAACTCCTGAAAGGAGCCAATGGAAGCAACAGCCCAATCACTGAACCACTGCACAGCATTGAGGAAGCAGCAATCCACATGACAACTTCCATGTCCGAGCTTGAAAAACTCAAACAGGACTCCTGTGGACGTATCAATCCACACATCGCACAAGTGGACAGCAATGCCAGAGCCCGCTTGACTGCCGCTGAAGAAGCTGCCTGCGATATGATCAGGACTGCACTCTCCACTTTGGCTCTCTACGACTCGCCGGACAACCACTTTCGCTGGCAGATCGCAGACATGTCTGAAACCATCTACGCAGTACAAGGTCGCTTGCTGCAGCAAGACTGGAGCGACAATGATGATATCGATGAAGGAGGAGATCGAATCATGGTGCACATGGCTGTACAAGACGATGGGAGAGATCCAGACAGGAGAGACGACCAACAGGAAGAGGAGTTCGCTCTGCCTCAGGACTTGCAAAATGAGATCGATCAACTCGCAAATCTCCTCACCGCGCTTCACATCATTGAGCACTACGGACTTGACGCATACTCAACCAACTTCGACTTTGATGAGCTCAGAGACTGGTGGACTCAGGTAGCTGCAGGCCACAATATAGATCCTCCGGAAGGGCTGCCTCGAGTCTCTCCCAATGGCGAAGAGAACTCCCAATCCAATGCCTCCAGGTCCAGTGACAACCCCGACAGCAACATGCCCGATTCCGCTGAACAAGACACCAGCGACCATGATCCAGATGACGTTGAGCAATGCCTGTGGATCGACTCCATCCCGCAGCTCGCAGATCCATCCATGACCGCCTGCGACACCAACGGAGCAGAGGAATATGCGTTTCTGACGATGAATGAGGACGGCGAATCCGACCCATCTGGCAGATCCATCTCAGGATCCGAAGCCGTCTTCCTGATGTCTAACGGCCACCTGGAGCTGAGCGAGGGACCGAGCAGCTTCAAAGCATCACCAACAGACCCCGACACCCTTTCCTTTGATGAAGCTATGAAGGACGAAGACAGAGAGAAATGGATGGAAGCAGCCAAGAAAGAAGTCACAGACTTGGTCTCCAAGGGCACATGGGTCGAGGTCAGCAAGGCCGAAGCAGTTGGCAAGATTGCACCGGGTACCTGGGTGTTCCGTCGCAAGCGCCGACCTGACGGATCCATCAAGAAGCACAAGGCCAGGTTCTGCGTTCGAGGCGACCTTGTGGACGAAACGGAATCCACTCTTGCTCCTGTGGTCGCTTGGCCGTCGGTCCGCGTCTTCCTAATCACCGCAATTCTCCTTGGATGGGTCACTGTGTCAATCGACTTTGTGAGCGCCTTCGTCCAAGCCGCCATCCATCGAGACATCTACATCCACCTACCTCGGGGCTTTCGGTCAACCAACGGACCCAATGTATGTCTCAAGCTCCGAAAGAGCCTATATGGCTTGACAGTGGCCCCTCGGCTCTGGCATGAGCACCTACTGCGAGCACTAACAGCTGAAGGGTTCAAAGCCAGCGAGCAGGACCCCTGTCTGTTCTTGCGCCCTGGGATGATGCTGGCACTATATGTGGACGACGCAGGCATTGCAGCACCACACGAGAAGGACATCGACGATTTCATCCAGTCAATGACCAGACGCGGCTTCGAGCTGACCAAGGAAGGAACGTTCAACGAGTTCCTTGGAATCAAACTGGATAAGAACCGCGACGGATCGATCCACATGTCTCAGCAAGGACTGATCGATAAGATCATCGCGGCAACTGGAATGGAAGCGTGCAACCCAAACTGGATTCCTGCTACCAAAGCAGCTCTTGGTAGTGATCCGGATGGAGAAGCGATGAAGGAATCTTGGAACTATCGGTCTATCATCGGTATGCTGCTGTACTTGGCAACCAACACAAGGCCAGACATTGCGTTTGCTGTGTCCCAAGCAGCACGCTTCAGCCACTCTCCCAAGCAATCCCACGCCAGGGCGCTTAAGACCATCGTGCGGTACCTTGCGCGAACCAAGGCACAAGGCACCATCATCCGGCCATCTGGCAAGCTGGACCTGCAATGCTACGTCGATGCTGATTTTGCTGGGCTACATCATCGAGAGCCCGACGATAATCCTACATCAGTCAAGTCGCGTACTGGATACATCATTATCCTTGGAGGATGTCCTCTAATCTGGCGGTCCAAGCTGCAGACCGAGATAGCTCTCTCTACAACTGAGGCCGAATATGCTGCGCTATCAATGGCAATGCGAGCCCTCATTCCACTACAACAGCTCATTCGGGAGGTCGCCGCCCGCACCGGACTCAAGCAGGAGTTGCTCACGCATCTCCAGTGCACCGTGTTTGAAGACAACAATGCGTGTATCTCACTCGCAACGAAGCATCACATCACAAATCGCACCAAGCACTTTCTTGTGAAGTGGCATTTCTTCTGGTACTGGGTGAAGGAGGGCTTCATCAAGATCCAGCGCGTGGCATCCGCAGAACAAATCGCCGACATCTTTACCAAGGGCTCAGTGCGGGAGATATTTGAGTCTCTTCGCAAATTGCTCATGGGATGGTAAACGGTGAGATGGTTTGAAGAAGAAGAGGTTTTTCACGATACGGGTCCCATTGCTTGTCGAGAGGGAGAGTTGCAATATACCATGATGTCACTGAAAAATTGCTGAAAATTGGTATTTTCCCTTCATGCCCCCATTGACCGGTGACCGAATTGTCTGTACTACCACCAGTACACACGATTGAGCAACAAATGGACAGGCACTCTACCTCCAAAAGAGACTACATATGTGAAGGCATCTGTCTGCAAGAATACAAGTGCATGGCTCATCCTGCATGCACAGTTGATGCTTCTCACTTGCCTCTTTGCCATGTGTTCCAAGATTACATATGTATGAAACTGACATCTTCCATGCAGGATGTGCCGGTCTTGGATCAAAAGCAAGACTATCCTGCAAAATTGGAACAAGACTAAGACATGGAACACTCGCACCTTCACTCCAACAATTGGAGAATCAGCTCTCAAACCTGCCAAGAGCGATGAAGCATCGTGGTTTCATCGCCTGGGGATTGTGGAGCAATTTTTCAAATGTACAAGACCATGAACAGCGACAACCAACAGCAGAGCAGTGTGATGACCAGCCCATCTCGTTTTCCTCTCCAACCTTCAACCAAAACAATCTCATAAAAACAACAATCTTACAAAACTCAAGCTTTACAACCACCAAATCAACTCAAAACACATTCTCAATCGTCTCATCTACGTTCGTGGTCACACTACGTTTAACCGCGCTGACGTTGGCAGTTTCACTTCCCCTTTTGACCTGCCAAAGTCCGACACTGGAAGGCAAAGCCGGACACAACCGGACTTCATTTGCCCTCTATTCTCGCTCCAACCGTTCTCTTGCCGCAATCGTTCGTGCGTCTGTTGGATTGGACCCGATGATATACCTATCCTTGACGTGCCCAGAACGCTGTACTTGAAGGGATCAATCACAGCACCAAGCTGTAAGTACGTCATCAGTTGATGTCTTCCACGCTTCACAGTTTGTCCCAACAGCTGTTTTTGACTCTTGTCCACATCGTATCGCGTACCGTGCTTCCTGACGTGATGTTTCACTTTCCAGTCAGCCAGTTTCGTCGTGCGATTGTTACCATACACACGCGTGATCCAGTCATCGATATACCAATTGTCAAATTCGATCGGATAGTAATAACCGAAGATGTCCAGATGGCTTCGATGGACCATATCGTGTGTCAGAATAGTCACCTTCCCTTGCTTGCAGGTGGGGCCGACCACACCGATGTTCGGGGGACTGTAGCTCATGAGTCTATCGACACCCTTCGTAGCCCAGTTCTGAGTTTTGAATTCGGAGTCATCGTTGATACGCACGATGTAGTCAGCGCCATGCTCGTAGGCGGCTCTGCACATTTCGTTCATTGGGATATGATGTTCTTTGGTTTTGGTGATGCTGATGAAGTTGAGTGTGAACGGCGTCGAATCATCGATCTGCCGACGATGCTGATCGTCTTCCCAGAAGGCATCGCCCACATCGAATGCGATGAGAAGCTCGAAGTTAAAGCTGGCTCGGTCTTGTTGCGTGACGGTTTTCTCCAAGGATGGGAGGAGAAGATTGCGCAATGTGGTTTCGTTGACACTCTGCCAGTTCGGCAAGGATCTGGTGCACGACGTGATCATTATCAGCGGTTTGCCACGGGTGGATGCATTCGCACGAAGAGCCACCTTGGTTGTGCGTTCCACCTTTGGTGGTGCCTCTATTTGATGAGCAGCAGAGTTCGAATGCTCAGCAGCATTCCTATTCGCATTCCCAATTTCAACAGCACTCTGCGTGTTATCATCTCCGCTTTGCTGCTGCTCCTGCTGTTCCTCGGAGCCTGTGCCCTCCGAAGGGATGATCCCATCATGCGTGTGATCCAAATCGCTCAAGAAGGAGACGATGGGCATCACATCCAAGACGGACTGCGATTGCTGGCTGGTGGACCAGATGGAGATCATGGACAAAACCCCAACCATCGTGGCCATGTACAGCGCACGGTTATTCTTGGTTGATCGGCGATTTCCTCGCCAAGCTTTCTGGTCCTTTTGCTTCCGCCTGGTGGAGGCAGTCTGCGATGTCTTCTTCCCTTTGGTCTTCGTGACGGCAGATGCCGAACCATACTTCGGACTGTTGCTCTCGCCACCCATCGTTTCAATCCTGCTCGGCCTGCTCTGACTCTTCTTGGTCCGTATGCTTCTTTTGTTCCTCTTGCCCTAATCCACTCTCATCTATTCTTATGACGCTCTTCTATCCTCCGAGTTCGATCTTGGTCCTCGGTCCTCGAGAAGTCAAGCGAGCAAAAAGGCACAATGACAACATATCCATAATGATTTTGGTCCTAGTACGTGACTTGCGTCCCCACGCAAATTGGCGACTCAACGGGCTCGCTAAAAAACGTTTTTGTCCTCTTGCGCCGGCCATCTCGGCTCACGACATGAATCATATCTTAAATTAATAGAAATAGCCAGAGTTGCGGGAATTGTACCAATTTTTATTTCGCGCCTTGTGCGACGATCCTTGTTGTGTCACACCGTTGCCCTTTTTTGGTGCGACCTCCACCAAACCATAAACTGGGTCACGATAACGCTAGTTGTAGAGTTTTGGCCCCTTGTTGCCACTGGTTTGCTTGCTTTTGGGAGAAACGGCGATTGTATATTTAGAGCTATTTCGTGTTTGCTCTCGCTGATCCGTCTTCTACGTCACAGGGAACGGATTCCACGTCATGCAAAACGAGTCACAACAGAGGAAGAGGCATCGTGTGACTCTTCCTCCACAAGACAACGTGATGACTGTGCGAAGCAACAACAGAATGCCAGCAAGGCACGGGAAAAACGTTGAAAGTGGGTCTGGACGACGGACAGACTGCTCCGAACAGACATGTTCGGTTTGTCGCATCTGTGGGCTCCATCGAGTCAAGCACTGGACGACAGAAGGTGGTCAATGGAACGTTAATACAACGTTATAAGCGATAACCTTGATTTTATTACATTCATTGAAACGCTATTACTTTCATTGAATCATTATTACTTTCATTGAAACACTACTACTTTCATTGAAACGTTATTACTTTCATTGAATCGTGATTACTTTCATTGAATCGTGATTACTTTCATTGAAACGTCATCGTGACACTTCCATTAGAGAGGTTTCGCTTTCCACTCACCCAGTCACGACCAGTCCCACAAGGGAGTCATAACCTGATAGAGACACTTTCCCGGGGGGCGGCAAGAAATCACCCCCTCGCTGAGTGGAAATGATTTCCATTTCTGGCGCAGAAGTGGAAATCATTTCCACTCAGCGAGTCCTGGCAAAAGTGTCACTTCCACATGGATAATAGACTTTGGCCAATCATGTTGTGTTATTTCGTTCTAGTTTAGTCCTTCTTGTCCTCCACATCTGTCTACATTGGCCGCCATCGTAGACTTTTGCGTTCGTTTTGGAACAACAAAGAGAAAAAACATCATCCATCACATCGCCATCACATCACCGTCACATCACCATCGCTCGATTCTCTCATCTCAAGACAATCATCCATCACAACCCACCTTATGACTATACCTCGATGCTCCACTTCGACCAACACCTTGCACGAGACAATAACATCACCACCACAGAACACTGCACGTGTCGTTTGTGACGCATAATCTTCTTCCTGCTATTCATCATGGACGGCTCCCCTCCTCCCGCGGCTTCATCCATTGCCCCGTCGGAGACCAACAGTGACAGCGAGGTCACGACGAGTGGGACCACTGGCACACCAGCAACCTTTGTCTTCCCACCATCAGTGTTGGGCAAGGATGAGAAACTGCCACCTGGTTTCGAGCGCTGTACTTACAGGTTCACAGTGGCACAACCTACAGCCAACATTGGTGCTGCCTTCGACGTGCGCAACGGCGACGACATCAACGCGATGGCCGACTCTGGGAAGCCTCGCGCTTCACCATCAGCCACCTATCAGCCTCCGGCGGAACCATTGCCACTCAACAACAACAACAACAACAACAACAAGAAGCGGGCATACCGGCGCAAGAAGGTGCCTGTGCCTCCTTCCGTATCATCTGCGGTGGCGGCAGCCAGTGATGGCAACATGCCAACCTCTCCCAACGATCCCGCTCCCATCGCCCGCAAATCCAGATCAAAATTCTTCCCTCCCATGTTCTACAATCTGAAGGGGAAGGTGGACCACTTCCCATGGCTGGTGACCCCCCAGCCATGCGACCGAATCCTCATCGATGTCATCACAAGGAGTCTGAAAAAGCCTTGGATACCTCCAATCGGAGTGGCATGGAGTGCGATCCGCAATGCGGTGCACGTTGAGAATTCATCGGTCTTTCCCACTGTCCCACAACAAAAAGGGCTGAAGGGGAGATTCGAAAATCTCATGCGCTTTACAGCCCTGTACAACCACACTCATCCTCGCAGGAGCGGCATGGCTGAGAGTGTGAAGTTGTGGCTGGATGACCTCACCAACCTCCAGCAGGAGCGCCAGGAGTATATGGACGATGCCATCGCATCCTACAGAAGAATCGCTGGGCGCAAGAGGATCACAGCAAGGCAGCAGCATCGCATGCTAAGACTGCGCCCTCCTCAAATACAACCACAAGCTGGAGCAGCAGCAACGGTGCGGCAAGAGAATGTGGCGGCGCGTGGAGCAGCAGCAACGGTGCGGCGAGAGAATGTGGTGGCGAGCAACGGAGCAGCAGCAACAGCGCGGCGACAGAATGTGGCGGCAAGCAACGGCGACGACGCGACCTCGAGTTTGTCTTCTGTGGAGGTGGTGGCTTCTCCGAAGCGAGCTCGAAACGCCAAGGAGCAGATCCAGTGCACAGTCGGTCTCCTGGAGAAGCTAGACGAAACCCAGCGTCAGTTTCAAGCGTGGCTCGCTATGGCCACGCCTCCGATTCGTGCGGAACGCAGAGCAGATTCTCAGATGGCGGCATCGCTCGCCGCTTCTTCGATCGCTCAAACTGTGGGGGCAGCGGCTTCCAACGATGGCAACACCACCACCACCACCACCACCACCACCACCACCACCACCACCACCACCACCACCACCAACAACAACAACAACAACAACAACAACAACAACAACAACAACAACAACAACAACAACAACGAGGGCGACGAAGACGGCAAGAACAGCAACAGCCGCAACGGCGACGACGACGCGGGAAAATGATACTCACCCATTCTTTCGTCTCTACGTATTTCCACATTTCATACCTTCTTTCCCGCAATCCCTCACATTCCGCAAAACATCAACCTGTCCATTCGTCGTTACATTCGCCGATCCAATTCGACGATCCATCCTTCAATGCATGCATCCATCCATTCGTTCCTCTCTTCATGGCACAAGCACCCCACAGCAGCATACAGAACAAAACCAAGTGGAGAAGCCGACGCGCTGAAGCCCTTGTGCGCACAGCCGCATGCTTCCTTCCGCGTCTACATCCATTCCATCAGAGAAAACAATCCCAGCATTCGCTCATCGCCCACAGCACAGCACACACAACACAAGTGCCCGCGCGCCATGAGTACTACATAATAGAATGGTTAGTCGAATACGTATTACATGTATATGTACCTCATTAATTTTAGCTGTGTGTACATGATCATGGGATCAGGTCGATGTATTCTTCGAATGTCAGCTTGTGCGATTGGTACCGTGCAGACTGCTGATTGCCATGCATGGTGCAATGAATGTTGGCGAGGAACGCAGCAACAAAATGAATGAGTGTGAGAGGATTCAGCAGGGTTTTGTTGGCGTTGCGAACGCTGACGAGGGGAAAATTCTTTGTGATCTCCTTGAATGCCCATTCAACACAGATGCGTCCCGACGACATGTCCTTGTTGCACTGTGCCTCAGAGGACCCTGGAACAGTGTCCTTGTATGCAGCGAATATGTATGGATTAGTAGGATATGCTGGATCGCCGTAGAGACGATATGGAGGATTGTTCTCATCCAATGGCATGAGATCCTCCAATCGCTGTTCGATTTGGCTTTGCTCGAACATGTACCCGTCACCACGAGCACCCGCAATCGGCCCAAAGTAGTGAATGAGCAACCCATCTGGCGCAACGATCCCTTGATAGTGCAGCCCATGACCGCGTTTATAGCCTGAGTAGAGGTCCTCTTGATTCTCCTTGGGACGACAGGTTTCCCAGAACGTGCCGTCGACATAAGCAATCACATCGTCCACCAAGCCATGGGTGAGACGGTGATTGTTCTCCGCATAGTCGGGGAATCGATCATGAAACAAGCCAATGTCGCTCAGGTACGGTTTGCCAATGTCATAGAAGTAGGAGTAGAAAGTGGAGGCAATGCTGGAAATACGGACGCTGTCCATGCTGAATCTCTGTTCCATGTCACACAGTCGTCCGCGATGTGCCAGACGGAACAGCATGACGAGCAATCCCATTTCGTAGGATACCTTGTATCGATTCCGCACTTGAATGCATGCAGGATCTGCCTCACCGGACACCGCCTGGAATTTGGGCCAGAGACAGTCAGCCAGACGTTGAAGATCACGCACACGGAAACGAAAGTGACGAACACTTTCGCGCTCGTCCAGTTCTGCGATGGCAATGTTCCTGTTGGTGAACATGGGAGGAGGTCCCAATGGAACAAGGTAGATTTGCTGCATTTGTAGCACATGACGGCCCAATGCGACGATGTTGCTATAGTGCTGAACCAGAATCACGACGCCTGCATAATCCAGACGTTGGACGTCGATGTCTGCAAGTTGAGCGATGGCAGCCTCAAATCGAGTGATTGCTTCTTGCAATGCCTGCCGCTCGGGAACAGTATTCCAATTAGGATTGACCATAACAACGATAGTAAGCAGTGGTCGAACGCGTAGAGGAGCTGTGTGTGCGAAAGTGCGATGAACACAGACAAATCCAATGAGCAACGAGTATAGCATGGCATGTAGCATGGAGGGAACGCATCATGCAACATCAAAAAGGGAACAGATGATGTGTTGTGACACTCATGGCCAAAATGTGACGCCCTTCGGGAGCAGTCAAAGCGAACGTGTCTAAATTAGATACCCTAGAGATGGCGCGAACGTTTAATGACTCCACGTAATCCAAGCAGTATTCTGTCACGCACCAGTCCTGTGCAGTTTCCGTCACTCGAGAGTCAATGTCGTATGTGACACGTCGTCTTGGGGCCTCTGAGTGGAAATCGAAACAATGGAGGTGGTTGTAAGGGTCATAATTTCATGACCTGTCAGCCTCGTTCACCCCGATTTCAAGTCACGACCATCAGTCCCGTATCCAATTCTGCCCCCAAGACTAAATCAGTGCCCGTCAATCCATTGATTCCTTCCATGCATCAGCATTTCTCTCCATGACCACTTTCCTTGTGTGACCCCATTCAGGGTTATCTTGTCATCACTTGCGGATTGCTAAGATAAGCATCAAGTTCATCCTATTATGTTGTGGAGAGTATAGTATATTTTTATACCATAGGATGAGTCACTGTGCTCCATTGTATAATATTATGCTGTGGAGTATTCGCAAGTGTTGCTGTTGCTGTGAATAATAATAACTCAAGGATTACATTAGAAATGTGCCATAAGGCTTTACCCTCGCCGCCGCAGGCCCCGTAGGGCTGTGCTTTGAGCGAGCTGTCGTGTGTCGTCTGCTATGAAAGCCCCAACCAAGCTGCCAACGCCCGCCTCTCGGCGTGCATCGACCGCGATCGTCGCCGCGTGAACGGCGATCATAGAGTTCACCCACTGTTGCATTTGAACCTCGGTGCCGTGTTTGATATGTCGGCCCTCCTGGAACAAACTATTGAAACGGAGACGGTAGTTGGGTATAAGATCGTGTCTAAAAGTGTTGTTTGACGGATTGTGTCCGGTTTGTTTCTTTTTCCTTTTCTTTGCGTTGCACCTCTTGTGTCTTTTCTGTGGCTGTTGTCGTTTTCTGCTGCTCGTGACTCACCCGAGTCCTCGTGACTGGTTTCGCTCCAATACGCCCCTTTTGGACGTGGATGGCATGCATGCCACCCAAGTCTTAACCACTTGAACAGACGCTTTGTTCTGCTTGCTCTGTTGCTCATTTCTTGGTTGTATCGTCGCTGCTTCATGCTTTGCCTTGGATAGTTGCTTTGGGTGTCGGAAAAGAGACATGCGAGTGAGACGGTAGAACGTGCGTTTACCCACTGGCTTCGTCAAGAGATCTGCCTCGTTGTCAATTGATGCGATGTGAATGAATTGAACAGCCTTTGCTGCAAT
Organism: Craspedostauros australis; assembly: GCA_026770025.1. Taxonomy (NCBI): domain Eukaryota; phylum Bacillariophyta; class Bacillariophyceae; order Mastogloiales; family Achnanthaceae; genus Craspedostauros; species Craspedostauros australis. The sequence goes on along the minus strand of JAMXDE010000050.1, from coordinate 404,880 downwards.
CGCTTCGCGTACGCGGTGGTATGCAATGCCGCAATGTTTCTTCTTCAGTACGCTGGTGGGGATGGTCGTGTTGATGACCATGGACTTGTTGTCTCCAAGGAGAAGAGCCGGCCCATCGATTGGGACACCGATGACGCATAACGCAGTCCTCAACTCGACCACCATATCCACAGCGATCCGTGCTGCAACCAATTCGGAGCCATAGGCCGATGACTCTACCATCTTCTGTCGTTGACAGAATGTGCGGACGACCATGCCATTGATCTTCGCGATAATGCCGGTGACCGATCGTCTTGTCACAACGTCGTGTGCATGATCTGCGTCGACATACACCATGATCTTGGCTGCTTTGCCTCTCGGTGTCGGTTGGTTGTGTGGCATTTCTTCTGATGCATCCAGATAGAATTCCGCCCATTTGTTGTATTCGTCAGGATCTGCTGTCGGATGTCGTGGAGGTGTTGGGTCACACAGGAGCATGCCGTTGCTGTGTGTCTTGAGGTGCTCGAATACTCGGATCATCGCCTTGAGGTGTCCAACTCGTGGCGTCACGGAGAATCGTGCCAGTGTCATGGTAGTGTACTGCACATCGTACCGACCGAGCGTGATGACCCAGTTCGCACTCCCAATGAGCGTTCGAAACTTGCTGGCTTCAGATGCCTCCAACAGATTGGTGTTGTCGGTCTCAGCATGATATGCTTCTGCCATTGGTGTGGCCACCTTGGGAAGCTTCGTTTTCAGCAGTGATTGGTCCTCCACGTACTTGCTCACAATGTACGGATCATGTAGGCGCATGTCATCCAGCCGGTGCCATGAATTCGTCCCGTCCATCCATCCAACGTTCACCTTCCAGTGCTCATTGTCAGACCCTTTGAACCGCATCTTGTGTTGGATGATGCATGCTGCTCTGTTCTGCATGTCTTGCCCTTCCGCCATCTCTTCGATCAAGTCTTCACAGTAATCAGCATGGATGACATAGTTCAAATGTTGTACCTCCTCCCGTGTTAGTCCGGCGACGATGTGCCATGGCTCAATGTTGAGGTATCGCTCCTTTGCTGGCACGGATGACTCCACTGGGTAGAAGTTGCCATGGTCCATGATGCCCGATGCTGCTTCATGTCGATGTCCAAACAGGGTGTGCGGGGACATGGCGATGGGTTGATGCTCACCAATTGCCGTCATCAGTACATTCTTGATGGACCTTTGCTGGTCCTCAGGTTTCCACGATGGACTGCCGCCCCTGTCTCTGATTCGTTGTGATCGTCGTTGTGTGTCGACTCGCTTGTCGTTGGTCGGTGTGTTGGCTCCATCACGCGCAAGAACCCCCCCTTTCGCCGGCGATGCGGCAGTTGCAGAACGTTTCGGCGAATGTGGTGCGCCCTTGGCGGGCCGACCAGCAGGCGGGCGGTGTCGGCTGCGTGTTGGCTGGGATGTTGTGTCACGCCCCTGCGTGCGGCGCCGGTTGGTGACCACGGAACGTCGGTACCTCCTCAACTTCTGGTTGATCGGGAGCGGCGACGATGCCATGGCGAGGGGGACATCCAGCATTTCGTGCTTCAAAGCGGGATCGAGTTGTTGGCTGTACTTGAGCCGTTGGTTGCGCACGTCATCGCGGAATGGCCACACGACACTCCGAGTAAGAACCCGCTGTGTGTCATCCGCAAGGATGTAGTATGTCAATGCGTCGCCACATGAGGCAGCCACTCCAAGCCAGTACCCGGTGCGTTCTTTGGGGTCAGGGAACGAGCTCTGTGGACCAAGATAGTACACTCTCTCATAGAACGTGAACGTCAAGAATGGCGAGATATCGATGATTTTGCCGTGTCGCATGGTGAGCGGGATGTTGTACCGCAACGACTGATTCGAGGTGACATTGTGGATGTCCGCAATGTACTTGGCAGTGTGATACCATGCGCGTGGTGGTGCCCCAGTGCGATCCAGAAGGGTTTGCACATGGCCCTTGATCCATATGACGGCCCGCAACTCCGCAGGATTCTGCTGCTGATTGCCTGGCTCTGTCAACTCCACGCCAATGTGCAAATCACGGAGGATCTTATCGACATGTTCGCCCACCTGCTCGCCTGCATTGTCCATGCCAAAGGCCCACGGTGCACCTTCTTCTCGGATGAACATGTTGATCACATCGTGTGCCATCTGCTTTGTTCGGAGACCGACAACGTTGATTACATGCAACGCAGTCCCAAAAAACACCATCAGCCATCTCACCACTGCCTTGCAGTCTTGAGTGGTGCGCCGGATGGTCTCTTTGACGATCCGTGCGTTGCGCCATCCCAGGTACGGTCGGATGCGTTCTGGATTGTCGACGTTGTGCCGCGCTCGCGCTCGGAACCCCACCTCACGGACGTCGGTACCCTCATGGTTCAACCGGTCATCTATGCGGTGCTGGTGTTGGCGTTGTAAAGCATCTGACAGGTCATCATATTCTGATACCTCGTCTGTTGCCTTGCTGCCCTTCATGTGCACGTTGGTGGTCGGTAGTGTGGTGTCACCCACATGGGTTGTGGCGTCTGGGATATCCCACACCTGCTTTTGTTCCATGCGGAAAGCATCCATGTCGGTGTGTTGGCCGCTCCCAGGACCTTCCATGCGGTCCATGAGTTCGCGCAGTGTGCCACCTCCTTTCACCATTCGTGACACGTAGGCTGCGTACGACGTCGGGTCAAATGTGAACGGCATGTCGCCCCCCACCAGTCCTTTGTACTCAAGCGAGTCCAGGAAATGGTCCACGGGGTCGATTGCCATGGGTTCCTCCTCCTGGCTGTACTCTTCATCCGCGTCGGCATCACCAGGCTTCAGCATACCAAGGTTGGCCGACAGCACTGGATGTTGATGCCCTTCATAGCTGATCAAGTCAGGGCAAGTGTCAGCGCTGTCTGGACTGGGCACGGATACGGACCTGAGCTGGAAAGGTTCGACGTCGTCGTCCTTGGACTCCGCATGAGGTGACCATGGTTCGTCCTTGGTGATCTCGTAGATCGGCAGTTCAACGAGGTCATCTTCTGTTGGTAGCTCAATGCTGAACGCCATCAGTGCATCCCGCACTTTGAGCTCAATGCGTGAACCCTTCCTCGGTACGTACGACTGTGTTCCCTTTGTGGGCGGGTCCATTGATGTGTAGTGCTGTTTGGACGCTGAGTCAACCACGCACCCATTAGACTGCAGCTGGTATTCGGACAGCAAGGTCACTCGACTCATGGGGTTGAGTGCACATTCGTGTGCCTTGAGGATGACTTTGCATCCATCATCCAGCGTGGCCTTGGTCCATGCTGATACCACTCGGAGCCCATTCTTTCGCATGCTGGATGGGATAGCCCCAATGACGTTGATGAACCGTCCGGCGTACACAGTCTCCACTTGCCATACGTCACCCAGGCTGCCCAGGATCGAGTACTGCGTTCCACTGTCGCAAATTGCGTAGGCCTCCTCATTCACGTCAGTGGTGTTGGCTTGCACGTCGATGTATGCCAATGCAGCTGTGGGATCCTGTTCTCTGCCTTGCACTGGCGTGAGTGTGGCATCATCATGTCGGATTTGCGCAATGTACATGCGCAGGTTACGAATCCGGTTGGCGCTCTCCATCACGTCATAATCGTCGTCAGTGTCATTGGACCATGAGCTGCTGCTGTCGTCAGAGTATTCAGTGGCTGTTTTGCCCCTGTTGGTGGTGCTGCCACTGTCCATGCGACTTCGGTACTGACGTGCCTCATTGACGTTGTACTGCATTGGGATTGTCGCAGCTGGAGTTGTTGCAGCAGCATCCGCTTGTGCTCCTTGTGCAACAGGCAAACGAACCCCCCCCGGGATCCGCGGCTGGTGCTCGATCGTGGGTTTGGTCACGCCTGCCACCGTGGTTGCAGCGGTACCCACGAGCGCGGTCGCGAAGCCGTCGGATCACCTTGCGCACTTGTTGCGGCAGCTTGGAGAACGTAGCACTGTCGATGAAGTCCGGTTCGCTTCGGGCGGCCTCGACGTGGGGCTGGGCGGAAAAGACCAAGGCCTCCACGTTGGCAATCCCACATTGGAACTCCACTGCGATGTATCGGACATCATCGGTGGCCTCTTCATACCCTTGAGCAGGCGCGGCGCGCTGGCTGTCATTGATACGTTGCTGACAGAGAGTGTGTATCGCATGGGGTAAATCATGGCAGATAGATACCTTGTTGACGCCCTTGCTGTCCTGGACATGCACATTTGTGGTTGGGACAGGAGTGTTGTCGCCGTCCAGGGCACTGGTGTGATGTTCGACTGGTGCGGTGGGGCCATTGTGGGCTGCACAACAATGTTGAGAAGCAACTGCAGATGTTATGGTGCGCCCCTGGATGCGGCGTCGCGTTTTCGGTTTGGACCGTTGGAATCGCTGCAGCTTTTGGTTCATGGGCAATGGCAATGAATCCAACGTTGGTGGGATTGCTGGCTCAACACGGATATTACCCTGTGCAAGCCCCTGCCTGAACTTCAGTCCTTGGTTCTCTATGCTGGCACAGAATGGTTTCACAACACCGCCAATCAGCATGCACTGCTTGTTGTTGTACCGCATTGGGGTTGTTGCTGTTGCATCATCCGGTGCGCCTTGTGTTTCAGACAAACGAACCCCCCTGTGATCCGTGGCCGCTGGTTGATTGCTGGTCGGTTCGCATTGACCACCTCGGTTGCACCGATGTCCACGAACACACTCGCAAAGCTGTTGGATCACCGTGCACTTGTGTTGCCGCTGCCTGGCGAATGTGGCGCGGTTAACGAAATACAGGTTGTTGGAGTCCAAAACGTATGCCAAAAACCTGCCTTCTGTGTGGGATACAGGTGCAGAGGGCGCGACGTCTGTATCATCTGTCCCACCAGGGTCCCATACGATGGGCTTTGTGACAATGAAAGCCTTGATGATCCATGATGGCACCATCTGATACCCATCAGATGCAATGGTGTCACCCACGTCAACCATGTTGTCATCACAACAGAACGTGATACCGCCTTCCGAATCCTCCATGTTGCCAGGGAAGAAAAGGTTGCAGACAGACATGACTGGTTCGAGGATCTTGTGTCCTTCATTTCCCACAGGACGACCAGGGCCACATGCTCTCATATTGTCGGTTCCCTTCAGGGTGCTTGCTCCAATCACCTGGATGGTTGGGTGCATGGGCCAACGAGCCCCTCCTTTATCTAATGCTGGTCCTGGTGCCGATGTGGCTCCATGCTGTTGCCGTTCCATCTCAATGGATCCCAGCCCAATGGTTTCCCCCAGAGTTGGGTGTTGGGCCACTTTTGGTGCAACATGCCATGGGGACATGACCTTGCTGACGGATTGTTGTGTGTCACCCTTGCTGGATACGGTGAACTGCCAGGTGGGGCATGCACCAGTAGGAGACGGCGTTGGTATGCCATCAGAGGTTGCAGACGCGTGTTGCTGTTTGCCTGGTGCATTCTCTCTTGCAGACAAGGTGTCATCAGCAAATGCTGTTCCACGTGTTCCTGATGTGCGGCGCATGACGTATTCAACCCATTCAGATATTGATTGTAGTGGGCGCATGTATGCCTGTCTGGCCAATGCTATGTTGTTGGTGGTTGTCTCGTGGAACACTTTGCTTGGGTTTGTCTTGGCCGGGTATTTGTACTGCATAGCAGTAGCGTGTAGTTCTGCAGGGTCAAGTCTGTCGTAGTCAAATGTGGTCACGTTGTCTTCTGTTGTAAGGAATTTCCTCATGTGGTTGACCTTGTTGAGGGCAAACAGTCGTTTGAAGTCCATGCGTAATGCGGTGGTGGCAACTGGGTAGTGCAGTTCTGCAATGACCGATGTCAAGGATCGTCCTGCGTGGAAGAGTAGTGTGTCCATCACGCAATTTTGGTCGAGTCCTTCTTCGAGTTCGCATTGCTCGAACAGTGGCACGAGTGTCACAAACGCCTCTGTGAAACCGAGTGTTTTCGTGAGGTAATCCAGTACCGCGACGGTGGCTGGAGGTGGTTCGGCTGGGATGCGGATTGGGGAATCCAGCAACCCGCTCAGCAACACATCATCCGACGCTCGGCTCATCCTTGCTCGCGTTCAGCAGCAGCACCAGGAAACCCCCCGTGAACCGACGACGGATGCGATGGAAAACCCTCAACTGGCAGCTGTGTCGACGCTCACGGCCTCGCTCCCTCAACGCAAACCTGCTCAACGGGAAAACGGCCAACGGGTCGCGCTGTGTACCAAGCGACGGGGTGGTATGTCCAAAGCAAAAGCGACGGAGCGGAAAGCCTGATAAACTATTGAAACGGAGACGGTAGTTGGGTATAAGATCGTGTCTAAAAGTGTTGTTTGACGGATTGTGTCCGGTTTGTTTCTTTTTCCTTTTCTTTGCGTTGCACCTCTTGTGTCTTTTCTGTGGCTGTTGTCGTTTTCTGCTGCTCGTGACTCACCCGAGTCCTCGTGACTGGTTTCGCTCCAATACAAACGCATCTCCGCTTCGGTCATATCCTGACTCGCACCCTGGATCATTCGGCGGATCTTGCGTCGCAGGTCCTGGACCGAGGGGTGCATCTCTTCGCCATGCGCTTTGGCATTCCGCGCCAGCCATACCTCCCACGGGATTCTCCAAATCCATCGTACGATCTCTCGGTCCCAAGCATTGGCGTCTGGGTAACGACACTCATGCGTCATCATCCAGTGGGCTTGATGGAGAGCCCAGTCCTTGTGGATAAACCCCATTGTGAGGGGGTACCACCCGATGTTGCTTTGCACATCGTTGGATCGTGCATTCCTTCTCCATCTCACAAGACCGACCCGCATGTGCTGGACCAGCCTTGGGGCGGTCCCAATCTGAACCATGCGATCGATTAGGCCAGAAGTGGCCCCATCCCATGCTTCCTGATGCTCCGGGCAACGGAGAACGTGTTGAGTGGTCTCGTCGCTGGCACAGAACTTGCATTTCGGCGACTGCAGCTGGCCTGTCTGATGAAGTTTGTGGTTGACGCCCACAAAGCCCGAGGCCCACTTGGAGATGGAACGCGTGGACCCACGGTTCATCTTGGATTGTCGCGCCGTCTTGTATGTACGCCAGTCGATCTGGCGAAGCTGCTGCTGCTGTTGCCGTGAATGTAGACGTGAACGTGTAGGGATGCCAAAAACAACCCTGTGCTACTTGACACAACACGCACAAGGGAGGAAACGCACAACAGAGCCCAATCGTCCACAACATGAGGAATCAACACGACACTGAAGCTGTCACAACATCACTACCCATTCTGTTGGATACCATCGCAGTCTGATATCGACCAACAATGACGGCATCATTCTCGTCCACAGTGAGGACAAGCCATGTATTAGTGTTGTAAGAGCTATCTAAATATATCTAACCCTACTGGACAACATTGACAGGATTATGCTTGACCTCGCTGAATGGGGTCGTATGTTGACACATTCACAGCTTCAGTGTCGCACATCTCTTGCTGCTTCACACATTCACAAATACATGTGTCTTGCCTAAGTGCAGTTTTCAACTGCCATATACCAGATGAATGTGTTTGTATGTACGTATGTGTCGCTCCGTGCCATCTGCAGTTCATCTCCATACTACTCTCCAAGCGTCGTCGCTTTCCTGCTTCCCTCTGTCTTCCTTTCTCCATTGGCTGTGCTGCTGGTGTCCACTCCTTCATTCATTGAACGCTCCACGTACCTATCCCAACCATCGCAGCATTCAGGGACACCCGGCAAGTCCATTGAAACGTGTGTCGTTTGACTCATTTGACCAGAGAGATGTATCGAGACTGTTTAATCGAATTAGTCTTGCCTCCACAATCTGTGTCGTTGCATTCGCTGAAAATGACCAATACATGTCTTGTCGTTAAGTATCATATTTAACGAGATCGTCTATTAGTGTCCAATGACCGCCGTTGTGACTGTAGTTGTTTTAGTCACGAATCAATCTGATGCACAACTGAAAGTGCATTTAATGCACTCCAAATGCATTTAATGCACTTCAATTGCATTTAATGCACTTCATTTGCATTTAATGCACTTCAAATGCATTTAATGCACTCCATTTGCATTTAATGCACTTCAATTGCATTTTTTGAACTCCAAGTGCATTTAATGCACTTCAAATGCATTTTTTGCACACCAAGAGCATTTTTTGGTGGAAGCGCACAGGTGGCGGGACTCGCTTGAGCTGTTTGTGTGTGGGTTGGCGATTGGTGTGCAGGCCCCAAGGACAGGATTGTTCGCGAAAAGATGGTGCGAAGTTCAAGAGCCGCGCTCGCTGCCGAGCGTTTGAACTGCCGAATCAAGAACTTGAAGACCACGAGCGACACTGTCCACCAATGCCATGTGCACCCACCCATTCGAACCTCTGTGTGTGATTCTCCAACACCAAATGGACAACGGACTCGAGTTGTTTGCTGTGTGGACCCAGCGTGAGCACAAGACCCATTCAGGATACGATTGTAACTTCGTTATGATACAATATTTTAGCACTGAATTCATCCTGTTATGCTTTATTGGGTGTGCGTGAAGTTATAGACTCCTCAGCCTTATAGTTACAAAGTTATATTTTTCGCATTAGCCTTTGCCTAGTAGCGTCAAGCGTGCGGACGGTGCACGGCAAATGGGGTTCGGAATCGTCAGTCGTGTTTCGACATGCTGTCCAGTCGTGTCTATCATCGACACACTCACATTTCACGTGGGTGAGGCGGTTACTTGTGACGAAAGGTTGAGGATTGCGTGGTGGCGGTGGGCATGCCGAGGCTGCTGCTTCGTCTGGGCTTTGGATAAATGAAACCCATGTGGAGAAGAATACATATGGTGGTGAGCGGGTTGCAGGCTCCATGCTACCCACAGGGGGTACACCCAAATTCAACCTTTGCTCTCTCCCTTAGCTTGACCTGCATCATGCCTTGTGCTCGGCCTGCCGCTGTTCATGATTCAGGACATTCAGCTTCGTCCACATCTCAATCAGCACATGCTGCCTTCCCTTCATATGCCTACTCTATAGTACAGCCTCGTCCTTGCTTCGGGTCTATTCTCTGCCTGTGTGTTTGGACCTCCTCTCTGCTTGTCGTCGCCAATGGCCATCATTGGCTTCGAACCGTTGCTCATCTGCTCCCCCTCTTTACTTCTTGTTTTGGTTGTATTGAATCCGCAAGCACTTGAATCACGATGCAAGAAACAACAAGGATAACAACACTACTGTCACCAGTCTCTTTCTGCACCATGTCAACAGCTCAGCAGATGATCATGGTGTCCCATGTCCAAGGGGAACAAAGCAGGTTGTGCAAGACTTTGTAGAACATTCACAAACTAAGCCAAGTATTATTTAGTATTGTATGTTGTTGTGCATAACAAAGGATAAGTCACTGCCCTCCATTACATTACATAATATTATGTTGTGTAGCATTCACACGTGTGGCTGGTGTGGCCGACATGTAGGGATGACACCACCAATGCTTTGCTGCTTGACACAACACCGGCAGGAGGAAACACCCAAAGGAGCCAAATCACCAACAGCGTGAGCAACCGACATGGCACTGGACCTGTCACAACATCACCGTCCACACCATTGAATACAATTTCGGTCTGTCATCGACCGTCAATGACGTCATGTGTTGTTTTCTCGTTGAGGACAAGCCAGCCAGTATTTGTGTCGTAGAAGCTAGCTAAATATGTCTAACCCTAGTTGACAACACGGTGCATCGCCATCTAAGAAAGAAGTGTTTTCCTATTATTCACCTTCAGGAAAACATGATGGTACCCAGCAAGGGGCTTACAGAAAACATGATGGTACCCGGCATGGGGCTTACGATCACCACTGAATTGGCAGCAGGAGAATTGTTCTTGCTCACCATGACCATCTTCCGTTCGCAAACAGTACATCTGGCTCATGCAACCACCAGTTTTGCGCCCAGCGGTTGGATGTGGCGAGTTAACGCCAGGAGGATCCATTCACGAATTGTGGACAGCAAAACCGATGAAGTGCATTAAATGCACTTCAAATGCATTTTTTGCACTCCAAATGCATTTAATGCACTTCAAGTGCATTTAATGCACTTCATTTGCATTTAATGCACTCCAATTGCATTTAATGCACTTCAAATGCATTTAATGCACTTCAAATGCATTTTTTGAACCCCAAATGCATTAAATGCAAAAGGAAGCAGGTTCGACGGGACTCGATGACACTTCAACCAAACGGAAGCAATGACTAAATTTGTCCGAGTAGCACCGGTTGATAAAGTAGTAATATCAATGAATCAAACGAAGACGTCGCTGCGACATTTTCTATGTCAACATCTCACAAACAACGAAGAAACACAACAAATGACAAAAAGCACTTTTGAGTCGTACTAGTCGTAAACCGAAGTATTTGATGCACTTGCCGGGTGTCCCAGCGCATTCATTTGCTTGCCTATTATCTCATTGTTAATGCTTTGATGATACAAATGGCCATTGTAGCTTCCCACTCACACCTTCTTTGCTTCTGGGTATCGTTGATGTATTCCACATCTTCCTTTGCTTTCTTTTTAAGAGCCATCACTTCGTATGTCAGGTTACAATTGTCATCCATAGTCCCTGTTTCGCGAGAGTGCTCTTCCGTTGCCTCAACTTCAGCCTCTGCCATTCCATTGCTCCCTACGTCCTCCAAGATCTCTTCTGACCTTCCAACAAAGGCAGATCCTACCAGAAATGGTTCTACAATTCTGACTTGGAAGCCAGATACTCCATTGCAATGGCAGTGACATTGATGTAGTCAAACTTACAACAGAGAATATATGATGGTCATGGTGGCGCCGTGTCTCACGGATCGACGGGCAACGCTTCAATGCCAGGCTATAGCAGTTATGCCAATCGATCGAACGATGGCCTGGTAAGCCCAATGAAGTTGTAGAACTCCATGGAGTCACCATACTCTCAAATCAAAGACCTGAAAGATAATGCTTGATGATGGAAGATGCTTGAGCTGAGGTACCGACCCCTCCGCACACTTGTTGGCATGGTGTCGAGGATGCAGTGTGCCACAGCACACATGAGGAGGCACTGCTGTGCAGCAAGATGCTTGAGAATGACAAAGATGACAGAAATCAAGGCAGCCTGGTGCCAGCGATGATACTGGAGGGTGGAAGTCATGATGGTGGGGGAAGATATGATCCGCTGGAGTTCATCAGATGATAAATACAGAGTTACACTAGGTGCATGTAAAGAAGGAGTTGAACTGCAACAGAGAGTTGCGATACAATGGGTGGGCACGAATAATCAATTTGCAGTAGAGCACATCGGATCAATCTGGTGTGAGCACAAAGTTTTGCTCCGATGTAGCCGTTGAGAACGAATTTTGGACTACCACGACTCATCAGAGAGATTATGAAATTATGAACGGTCTCCGAGGAGCGTTCATATTCGCGGACAATGAGTTCATAATATTTTCGATTGACGTTATGTGGACGTTGACCCCCATTTCGACGAGGAGCCGAAAGGTATCTTGTGCCCTAAATGGAGCGATATGATTGGCCGAGAGGCCCAGATTATGAAATTATGACCCTTACAACCACCTCCAATGCGAAACCTCTCTATTAATTCGAAATGTGAACAAATTCGCCAAAACCAAGAACACAAACATTTTGTTTGGATCGAACTTGTCGGATGTCTATCGCCGAAGTTTAGGAGTAGTCCAAAAATGTGCACATTGACGGGTCCATAAAACCTAAACTATGGACTTTAAGATTCTGGGTAATTTTCCTGTTGCTATGGACACTATAAGGAGCAGATTTGTATGCTTAGCTTGGCTTTAATCGAAGAAAACATGCCACTCTACTTTACAAATGGTTGGTCAACTCACTCACATGGGTCATCAAGAACAAGAGCTCCAACCAGGGCACGCAACAACGACCAATACGTCTACAGTAGTTACTTGTGCGCTTTGCCAACAATCACCGACCAGGAGCCACACCAAAGATCTCTACTGTATCGCGCAACAACAGCGCATTGCACCATCACACCAGCAACTTCCCATCAAGAACGACGATGATGATCCACCAACGCATGACCGTCGCCGTTGTGGCATTGCTCGTGGCATCTACAACGACACAAGCCTTCTCAACACTTTTCCTGAAGCATCACACCAATCCATCGGCGACCTCTGCGTTCGCCATTCAAGAGAAGTCAAGTGACGCTGAGGGCGACGCTGCCGCACTGTCTCGCCGTTCCTTGTTTGAAAAGGTCGCGACGTCGGCCGTCGTGGGAATAACGGCAGGATTTCTGCCCCTGGAAGAAGCCGAGGCTGCTGAACCATCCAAGATCCTCGTGCTGGGCGGCAGCGGCTTCGTCGGATCGCGGGTCGTGAAGAAGCTGCAGCAGCTCGGCATCGAAGTGATCTCCACATCGCGCGATGGACGCGATGGAACTGTAGCCTTCGACGTCACGAGCCCCGGCATGGATGTGTCGGCCACCATCTCCGAATTGTCGCAGGGATGCGCGGCCGTCATCTCTTGCATCGGCGCCATCGGCAATCAGGAATCCGAGTTGAAGGTCAACGCCGCCACCGCGTTGGCCGCAGCCGGCGCCAAGGCCAATGTGCAGCGCTTCGTCTACATCTCGGTCGCACCCGAGGTCAAGGCATTCGCCAACGGCATCGCGCCGCTGGCCGATTACATGACGGGCAAGCAGCTGTCGGAAGACGGCGTGACATCCAACTTCCCCACGGGCTACACGCTCATCGAACCGACCTTCATCCACGGCGGCGACACATTCGGACTCAACCCACCGCGCGTCGCCAGCTTTTATGGATCCTTCATCGAATCCTTGCTGTCGTCGGGTCCTGTGCGCGCCATCACGAACGTAGCGCCAGAAGGCATTATCAAGATCGCCCTCGAGCCACCTGTGTCTGTCGATTCTGTTGCCAATGCCGCGGTCGCTGGCGCTTTGGGCAAGACGTCCCCCGTTCTCGATACGTACGATAAGATCACGCAGGCTGCGTCGCTAATTTAAACGCTGACTCTGATAGAGAAGAGTGCGTATGCTAATCATTGGAGTTCTAGCTGTGCCACTCGTCGTACTCTAGAATAGAATACCAGAGTGTGGTGTTCATGTTGAGTGTTGGGAGGGACCTGCAATGTTTCGAGACATGGATGAACGTATCGATGGACAGACGTATGAACAAGAAGAATTCTGTTCGCCAGAATCGCCCTCGGAAGAATCGAAACACAAACAACAGGTGTCAATGTGCGAGCATCCACCTTCCTTCGCACAGGCACATCACCATCATCGGTCGTCATCGGTCGTCATCATCGTCGTCGTGTGTTGCACAAGAGAGGCAACAAGGCTTCCATCTGTGGACGACAAAACAGCACAACCAGGACCACCAAGTAAGATCACATAAGAAAGGAAGAAAGGAAGGCGACCAGGACCACGACGACAACGACTTGAGCTCATGACGCGAATGGGAAACTCCAGCCGATCCAAGATGGCATTCTCCAAATACACGCGCCGAGCGCATCACGCTGGCTCGTGGTACTCCGACTCGAAGGACGATCTCGATGCCATGCTGTCATCCGCCTTGGACGACGTGGATGCCACGGCATCGACAAGCGTGAGAGGCATCATCTGTCCGCATGCCGGATATTCCTACTCGGGTCCGACCGCCGCGTACTCGTACCATGCGTTGGCCAAGGAACTGGAAGCTGCGAACAGTCCCGTGCGGCATCTCCTCGTGCTGCATCCATCGCATCATGTCTACTTGGACGGTTGCGCCATTTCGGGGGCCACGACGATCGAAACGCCCGTGGGCGATCTGCGTGTCGATGACGCGTTGCGCGATGAAGTACGGCAGCTGTTCGTGAAGGACAAGTTGGACTTCACGTACATGTCGCAGTCGGTTGATGAGGAGGAACATTCGGGAGAGATGCAGTATCCGTACATCGCCAAATGCATCCCCGACAGCAAGAAGGATGATATCACGGTGCTGCCCATCATGTGCGGCAACCTCTCGACGTCGAAGGAAGCCGCCTACGGTAAGTGCCTCGCGTCCATCGTGCAACGACGCGACGTGCTGTGCATCATATCGTCCGACTTTTGCCATTGGGGCAAGCGATTTGCGTACCAACCGACGGGATCCGTCGCAACGCGCAAGATCCACGAGTACATCCGCGAGATGGACCATGCTGGCATGGACAAGATCCAGCTGCAGGAACCGGGCGCCTTCGCGGCGTACCTCAAGGCGACGCGCAACACGATCTGCGGGCGTCATCCCATCGCCGTGTGGCTCAACGCGGTGCATCACAACGATAAGGCGTTGCAGAAAGAGGCGCTCAATATTGCGTGGGTCAAGTATGCGCAATCGTCGGAGGTGCGGTCCATGCGAGATAGCAGCGTGAGTTACGCAAGTGCAGTGGCAACCAAGGCGTGAGGTGGGTCGTTGCATAGTGAAACTGAGCAGGGAGTCGAGTCAAGTCGAATCGGGTAGAGTCGAGTAGAGTAGAGAAGATTAGGGAAATCTTACACTACACACGATAGGATACGATATGGTAGGATATGGTAGGAGTGTCTACAGATGCGCCTGCTGGAGATACATCTGGTGCTTTTGGACCAGTGGGTGGAGACGGTGCAGGCGCATTGAGTCGCCTTCATTGGCTTGGTCGTTTTGGCCTGCTTATTTCTCGTGGGAGAAACCAAGGTTTTGACGAATCCGAAAAGCCAAAAAGTGTCATTAACCGAGTTTCGCTTCCATTGTTAAGCAGTCCATCGAATCAAGATTGGATACGGCCACAAAATGGTCTCGAAATGTAGAAATCAATCGAGACGTGATCTCCTTTTGTGTACAAAACCCCGGCCGCCATGACACTGGACGGTTGTTGTCAACATCGCCGTCTTCGTCGCTCTCCAATGCACAATCTCCGGCAACCGGCAACACCAACATCATTGACATCATCGACATCAACACAGACACGGACGCAGATCGCAAGCGCTACTTGGAGAGCGTCGACTATCATCTCAGAAGAACAAGGGACAGGCAGAGAGGAAGGTGTAATTTATAACACAAGCGCAGAAATGATGACCACGAAGCGAAAAAGACGATGGGCGAATGGCAAGCTGCTCCATCTGATCTGTCTTTGGGTGCTGCTGTTGGGGCTCGTTGGGCGTTCCTCAGTGGTGGAAGCGACGGATGGTGTAGCTGTGGAGGATGATGCTGGGACGAACGAGAACAACGCGTGCATCGCTGGGGATGGCCGGTCCTGCGAAGCCAACTATGACGCGAACGTCGAAGACAGCAACAGCGACAACGTTAATGCAGAGGAGAGCACATCCTCCGAAGCGACATCAGAATGCACCAACGTCGCTGCACCCATCTGCGCACAGCCGCCGCAAGATCAGGATTCCAAGTACCGTCTGTACGAATACGGCGGCACAGCTCAAGCCTACAAACCCAACGTGCCACTGTCGTCTATCACTGACACTCCCGCAGTCTGCTCCGACGACATCGCCGCAAAGCACCGATACAAACCGGCGCACTGGCCCCTCCACCGCTCATCGCAGCGCAAAGGAACGGCGCCACGATTGGATGTCACGTTGAATCTATTCTCGTGCTCCAGCAACGACCAGAATTGCTGTTGCGACGCGACATCGCCGTCGTTATTGCGCAGCATCGTGGAAGTGTGGCAAACGCGTCCCGATGGTCTCTACACCTCGTTGCAGGACGCCAAACACTCGGTATGCCGCGCCAAACTTCCCGTCCAATCACGCAATGGGAAGGCCGTCGTCCAATTCACGACGGTCGCACCAGGTTCGACGGGCGCATTCTCGGGATTGGGACCCGGCGGCTTGGATTGGTCACCGTACGGTGTGCCTGTTCTGCACATGCTGTTCGCGATGCAGGATCATGCGCCGTTCGTGCACGATCTGCCGATCCTGATGCATGCCACGACGTTGCAGCGTAAGGACTTTCGTCTGTCAGCATTCGATTGGCGCGGCGTGAGTTGGACGCGGCCGTCGCCGAAGGCAACGCGCGTTGAAGTGGTGGGGTGGCAACCGGAGTCCGGGACCGTGCGCATCGAGGCGAACGTGTATTTGACGGTCATGGAATCGTCGACCGACGAGGCTGTCACACGCGAAGAGGCGCTGGAGCGTGAGATGTGTCCATCATGGGTGGCGGGATTCCCGGGTTCATTCCATGTGGAGCCGTTGGCGGTGTGCTTTCCGTCCATCTTGGGATTCTTCGCCATTTGAGCGGCTGATCCTCGACTCGGTCTTTGCTTCATAGATCGTCGCCACTACAAGAACTTAGATACATGGCAGATAATCGCATTGGCTTGACTCGGTGTTACGTAGACTGTGACGAGGACCGGGAATAGTGGAGTTCACTGAACAGCGCGAACAGCAGAGTGCTGCACTTGCACCCAACCAGTCGTGAAGTGAACCATCCTCCAAATCGATGAAACAGGTGGCAGCTATTAGACGACGGATGCTCTATTGCGGCATGATGCTTCGCCACAAAGCACACTTTTTATTTTGATATGATAGGTAATCGCAGAGCCATCGTATTCTACTTCATTATTATTGTTATTGGAAGATGGACTCCAGTTGAATCTCCTAATGTGTGCGATGCAATACTCTGTGTAAAAGCTTTGGGATCAGTGGATCGATTCGCTGGTGGCAGCAAGTGCTAGTAGTTCTAAACGAGCTTACTCGTCATCGTCGTCATCATCCTCGTCATCATCCTCGTCGTCGTCATCGTCATCTTCATCCTCGTCTTCTGGATCGAACTTGCTCCAGTCCACCTGCTGATAGGTCTTTCCGGCATTGTTCATTTCCCACAGCTGGTCTGTGAGAGAGTTGGTACCGAACTCGGCAACGACGCAACCGACGACGAGGAAGACTGAGTATCTGGCAGTGCTCTTTCCGAAGCTGTTGGTTGTGTATGTATGTGCACGGATTGGCACGAGTTGGGATTGGATTTTGGGCACACGTTCCAGTGCGGAACGAAAGCAAAAAGGAGATGAAGAAGACGTTGGTGAGAGAATCGTTTGATTTGATTTGGCGCGAGCACCGATGCGCCATCGTTACAAGGACTGGCGTGGAGGCACATCGTGATGACCGCAACATGGTCTTCCCCAACCAAGGCCCGCGTAGGCTGCACGTACACGTTGTACCATCCGCGAGCGAGGGCATTCAAGGCACCGCCTCCAGCGGCTGGCTTGGACGCGGCGACCTCCGAAGCGAAGGTTCGTCGGGCGAGGAGCTGTGCTCGTTGACGGGCAAGTGCTGATACTCGGAAGATCATCGTGCTGGTTCTTGTTGGTATAGCTAGACGAACGGATGGATGGATCGAAGGCGTCGAGATGAAGGATTCGAACTTCGCGCCGTTGTTGCTGCTGTTGCCGACGATGGTGGTTTGCGTCGCTGCCGTTGACCTTCGATCATTGTCACGTGCCGCGATCTGCAGCGCACCACAGTGCGGTGTCGTCATCGCTGATCCGAGCAGAAGCAAATAGGGACGTACGACAGACGAACCTTCAGGTTTTGTTGTTCGGATGAGTCAGTTTCATCGAACACTTTGACCACAACCATCTCCAACCAGAGCAACACTCACAACAACCAATCCTCACAAAAGCCAATCACCTCATTCGACCTCCACAAATCGGATCGGCAAAGATCTGACACGGCACGGAGGTCTGCAACATGGGAGATACCAACGGCGATACCAACGGCGATCACCAGCAAAGCAACGTCAGCGAGAACAGCCGCAAGCGACGCAAGATGGGATACACTGGACACCGTCTATCACAGCAGGATGTCACCATCGATTGCATTGGCAACGATGATGAGATGCCGGATCCACCCACCTTCTTCCAAAAGTACGTCCGAACGAGACGTCCCGTCAAGATTCACAACGCGCTGCGACGACAAGACGAATGGAAATCGCTGTGGAAGTTGACTGACCTGCAGCATCTCCTCGTCAAGGCGGGGCAAAGTCAGGTTCACGTCGAGCGCCGTGAAACGAAGACATCGCGATTTGGACGACCGCGGTCCGAGTGCGAAGTCGTCATGACGTTTGCAGAATTCTTGCGATCAGAGGATCGGTGCCTGTTGTATCTTTCGACGCAACCAATGAAGGTCGATGACGAGGGTCGGCCGAAGGCCATGCACGAGCCGGTTGTGTCGTTGAAGGGCGATGTTCCACTGTATCCCTCGTTGGGTGGCAATCTCATTCCCATGAGTTACAATCTGTGGATGGGATCGTCATCGTCGCCGGTGGTTGCGGAGGATGCCACAGCGAATGAGCAAGCCGCCTCGAGTGCAAAGCCAAGGCCAGGCTCGACGAGTGGACTGCATCATGACTTTCACGACAACTTCTACTGTCTGCTGGCGGGTCGAAAGCATTTCCGGCTGTACTCGCCGGATCAAGCGCACGCCATGAAAACCAAAGGCACTATACGGACGGTCCATCCCAACGGACTCATCAACTACGAAGGCGATGACGCAACCAACGAGAATGGCGCCAACCTCAATGAGCACAAGGCGTGGGAGGCGAAGCGCAAGGTTGCCGTGTTGGAGGAGGAAGTCTCCAAAGCAGAGGCTGCGGTCGATAAGGGGGAGGAGGATGCGGAACAGCGATTGGAAAAGGCCGAGGCCGATTTGGAGGCTGCCTTGGAGGCCGTGCTGGAGGCTCAGATGGAGTTGGTGGAAGATGGCGACGACTATGAGGACGGTAGTGCCGATGGGGATGGTGTCGGCATCTCATTTAACAGTTTTGGCGGGGGTAAAGATGACGATGATGATGATGAAGAGGACGCAGACTTTTGGTCCGTGATGAATGCCAAGAAGGCCAAGGGAGAGGATGGTTCGGAGGAGCTCAAGACAAAGCTCGCAAAGAATTTGGAGAAGGGTGCTGGTCAAAAAGACTTTGGCGACGGCAATGATGACGGCGGCAATGATGACGACGATCGGAAGATGACGGCAGCAGAGAAAACCGAAAATCAGCGACGGCCATCATCAACGACCCATCCACAAAGATCTGATTCCGATGCGAAGACCGAGGAAAAAATGAACAATTTCAGTCTGTTGGGCGTTGGGGGTGACAACTCCAACACAAGTACTTTGCCGAAGGCAGAAGTTGAGCTGGAGGCAGGCGACATCCTGTACCTCCCGACGGGTTGGTTTCACGAAGTTACATCGTCGTCGTTGCCTCCAAAGGACACGAAACAAGAACTGTCAACCGATGCTAGAAACGACAACATGGCTGACATGCACGTCGCATTCAACTACTGGTTCCATCCTCCAAGCACAGCCAGCACCTTCGAAGCACCGTATGCATCCAGCTACTTGGAAGAACATACTCCAAAGCCATAGCGATCCTCTTTCAAATACCCCCACACGCACACACGCCATCTCCTCCTAGAGAGAGAGGAACAGGAGAACAGAGATACCTGATGCTGAGCCAGAGTGGCGCAGACAAGTGCACGAGTATGATACCCACACTCAGACAACGAAGAAGCGGAGTTGGCCTCATGATAAGATTAAGCAAACGCGTCTCGCCAGAATCAATCACCCCAGTTCTTGCAATGCTTGTGAGCGCGATGGTCGTGTGCTGTGGTTGCCGCGACAGTCAACCACCCTTGGACATCAGCAACTTGGCCTCGTATTTGTGCGAGCGTCGTGCTCTCTCATTGTCTCTGTCTGCAATTGCGTGGAGCGCGAAATGGCAACGCACACTTGCGACCAAAGAACAGCACAGATTTGAAGGATGGATACAGTGTTTGCTATGTCTGTCGGGTGTTCTTGATGTCATCGCCTCTCCGTCCAGTTGGAGTCCTGCTCCGACATCGTGAGCGCCGCAATCATCCTATCCACAGCACCCCTGAAGGGTCGAGTATTATTGGTACTCTCCTGCTGCATGGTCCCGTGACACTCGTGCAGCGACTGTTGTAGTCGCTTGCGACCGACTTGTACAACTGAGGCCTCCCTGCGCAGAACCGCCGCGATACAGCATGCATGCGTGTATGCAGCCCTGGTGGCTTCAGATGTTGGGTTCTTCGGTGCACGCATGTGTCGCGTCATCATCGACTTCCTCCGCAGCAATGTTCTCTGACGCAGCATCTGACATGACGTCGCTACCATGGTCGCAGTTCTCGTTGTCGTGGTTGGTCTTCCTGTTTGTGGATGATGCGTGGACTCTGAGAGCAGTCACGTTTTGTGACGGTTGTTTTGTTGTTACCAAGACATCACATCCTTATTGCAAATTGTGCACATTTTGTCAATGCACCTTTTGTTTTTCTCCTGTTCAACACTCTTGTTGCGTTTCAATCCCGGCTTTGCTGCTTGCAGTATTCCGTCTTGTTCGATAGGCCCTCGTGGTTGCCATGATGGTGTATTCTGCATTGAAGTTCATAAGCAGCATGTGGCAATAGTATTGGCGATCTATCAATCGTGATGGTGACTGGTTTCGTTGTTCGAAATGGTTTCGGAACCGACAAAGCAGGGGAGTTTCTCCGCTGTTCATATTTTTATCATGTTCTTGTGAGCAATGAGAGTCACCCTTCGCCTTCTGTGCCTCCGATGCCGTCGCATTCCGAGGTTTCGACCATCTGCACGAGTTGTAGCCCCAACACAAATGGAAGCGGACTTTCTCCTTCTGCGATGCTGTCGTGGGCGATCATGACGAACATGGCACAGGGTGAAACGATTCAGACACGCGCGCTGGTAAGCTCACCTCGCCTGTCCAGAAACATCAAACAACATTGCCCAACACCAACAAAGAGAGAGGGACAAGGGTGATGTGGTGGGGACAACGACAAGTGAAGCAGAAGAGGTTGAAAGGAGCATCAAGGCCGCTTCCTCCTTGTGTCGGTTCTGTTCACCTTTCCGCGCTTTGGGCATATGTGCGCGTTCCTTTCCTTGTCCTCTCTTGTCGACTCCTATCGACACCACATCAAGTCAGTCGCAAACAATCAGTTGATGTGCAGTACTTGTTTGGCGTGTAGCACCACGCTTCCCACGCTTGCCGCACTTACGTTGCACGCTGACCAGCGTGACAGCTTTGTGGATCGTCAACCCTGCATCCCGTCTGCCATCAACACGCTGTCTCCTCATCAACCAACTCATCCGAACGTGGCCCGAACACTGTCGAAGACGTTGCCATAATCTATTGACTTCGATCGTATTCACAGCTCGTACCATACCACAGCATACTGTACTTGCAACACACGAAGACAATCACCGCCAGCGTGAACATCCACTCATAACATCACAAAAGCAACAATAGCAACAATAGCAACACGAACAGAGACAGCACGAGTTCGAGAGTTCCGCCCCAACAATCACACCACCACCACCACGCTCGTACTCAACAACAGCAGCAGCAGCAGCAGAGATCGCAAGAGAGACCCAGCGCCATCAACATGAGTTCCGCGCAACAGCACTCAACAACAGTCAATGCCCCGCTGTACAAGGTATGGCACGAGCTCATTTCAGCTGATGGCTGGTCATGGTGTGACTGCATCCGTTTGGAAATGAAGAGCAACAGCAGCAACGCTCGAAACATAACCCTCCAGGAAGGAAGTCAGGGCGTCATGAGAGTGCGCCTTGACAATGGAGATGGCGACACGAGCTGCAGCAAGACCAACAAGTCGCTGTCTCCCAAGCCAACATCAAACAAACGTCAGCGTCACCGCAATCGCATTCAACGTCAGAGTCCACAACAACAACAACAACAACAGCGACGGTGGGAAGCGACGCCGTGCACATTCCAGATGGTGGATCACAATAACCACACGCTCGAATGGACGTCGCAACGGCGACAGAACCAACCGGCCCTGCTGCGGGCCGCGGCAGACCGAATCGTCCATACCATCAAGCTCCACGCCATTGACGCCAACACAACATCGGTGCAGCATACGGTTACGAGAATGGACACGGCAGTGAAGCGGTTGGCAAAGGCCGTGGCATCTCCGTCGAAGAAGAACCGACTGCAACAACAGCAGCAACAACAACAAATGACCACGATCCTACGTCTGCATCAAAGCTTGAAGCACCACGTCGAGAGCATGCACTTTCAACATCTCGTGCTCACCTTCTCTTCGCGTCAGCTTTCGTTGGACACGAAGCTACAAAGACCAATGAGTGTCTCGAGAGATGACGACGATACGGACGATACAGCACCCTTGAGCTGTTACTGGGAGTCGCCGGCGCATCTGCGCAATCAAATCGCAGCATGCTATCTCATGGAGTCCGAACGCCGATCGATGGCCACCCCACGCGAGGACGACAGCGAGAGCGAAGAGGGGCAGAGCCTTGGCGGTATTGGGGACCTTCCGTTTTAGAACAAGAGGAAGAAACGAACGTGATGGAGCAACATGCTTGTTTCTCAGACAGAGCCTGTATAACATACTAGATCAGATCGAGTTTAGACGAACAAACGAACTAACCCGCGAGCAAAGGGAGTCTGCGCGTTGTATACCCAGGCAATATCAGTGCGATTGACTTGCTGGTCATAGTCGTACTCAACTGCGATACTGCTCAACGACTTCATAGCAAGCAACGCAAATGCCTTCCAAACCATCCGCCGCCACAGCCAGCCAACTCCGAAGGGCTTGCATTCGCATTACTCGGATCAGTAGCAAGGTGAGCGACTCAATCAGAACAACGATGCGAGAAATCCTGGGCTACCACGAAGGAGTGGATTCTCTGGAGACAGCGTCGTGCGCTTCTCATCTCTGCGAAGTCTCCATGATTGCATAACACAACGGAGCGGCATCGTGACTCGGCATTGTCACCGATGCAATACCACATGCTACGAGAGGGTGACGGAAATGCCGTTGAAGTCGCATGGTAGAATATTAGAATTAAGAAAATGCTGCTGTCATCTTCGTTGCTTGTGCAGGGACCATCGCTCCGAGTCCTCCGGATCGCTCTCCTCCCGATGTGACCGGCTCCGAGTGTGAAACGTTGGTGATGATGCAAGCTGTCGCTTTGCGTAAATGGTGATATGCAATTGGTTGTGTCGTTGTGATGGGCTCTGGCAGCGGGGTTGCGGGTGTACTCGTTCGTTGCTCAGCCGTACCGTACCGCACCACGGATTATATGTGTCTTACCTTCGTTGTACATTTCGATTCCAGCTTAGATTATTCGCTTGGTCTTCTTTGCCTGGTCGAGGGAATCCTTCGCGGCCCGTAGAGCATCTGCGACTTCCTCCTCGAGATCTTCATCCACGATGGATTTGCCGGAGCGATTTGGAAAGCCCATGCCGAAGTCAACTGTTGCTGGTGGTCTTCTTGGTTTGGCGGCCTTCGCGGTTACCGTCTTCTTCTTGTTCTTCTTGTCCTTGCTGTCTGTGTCATCGGATGTTTTGGGCTTGCCTTGGAATAGAGTGAAGGATGATCGTTTGGCAGGTGGCTGCGTTTCCTTCTTTGCGGAAACAGTGGGTTTGCTCTTGCTGTTGCTTTTCTCCTTGCTGGCGTTGGCTTTGGCTTTGGTCGTGGCCACCTTGTTAGCGGGGGCTGCAGAACCGAACCGTGGCATGCCCGGATTGTACGACTTTTTCTTCTGCGGCTGCTCCGTGGCCTTGCTGGATGGCTGTGTCTTGCCCGATGATGGAGCTGATTGGAAGATGCCAAAGGTTGATCGCTTTGGTGTTGGAGGAGGAACATCATCCTTGGCTGCCGGCTTCGGCGCGACGCCTTTGAGAATCGAGGATGTAGGGGTTTTGTTGGGTGTGCCGGACTTCGGCGCTGCTGCTTTCTTTGGAAGGGTGGAGGTTACGGTCGCCTTTGGTTTGCTCGGGGCGGGCTGTGCCTTTGGCTGCACTTTTGGCTTCGTCTTTGGCGTATCGTTGGCGGCTTTCACCGTGGTGGCAGCAGGCGGCTTGTCTGCCTTGCCTGGCTTGGACGGTGCGGAGATCGTTGTGGATCGCGTCGCAGGTGCCTTTGCGGGCGTGGCGGCCGCCGTGATCGTAGGGGTATCAGCCTTGGCTGTATCCTTGGGGGCGGCCGCTGCACCAGCAATGGCCACCGTATTCCCGGGCTCCATGTCTGAACCAGAAATTTCCTTGATCTTGGCGACGACGTCGTTGAAAAAGTTGGTGGTCTTGGCGACCGTCTCGTCGACGCTCTGCTTGGTCTCCTTGACCGTCTTCTTGACTTCCTCCACCTTGCGTTCCACCTTGTTGGGGATGTCCTTGATGTCCTCGATGATCTGCTTCGTGGTCTTGACCGTCGTGTCGACAGCGTGCTTGGTGTCGTCGACGGTCTGCTTGACTTGCGCCTTGGTCTCCTTGACGGTGGTCTTGACTTCCTCCACCTTGCGCTCCACCTTGTTGGGGATGTCCTGGACGTCGGCGATGATCTTCTGCGTCGTGTCGATGGATCGATCGATGGATTCCTTGGTGTCTTGCACGGTCTTCGTGACCTGCGCCTTGGTCTCCTTGACGGAGGTCTTGACTTCCTCGACCTTGCGCTCCACCTTGTTGGGGATGTCCTGCACTTCCGCAGCCACCTCCTTGGTGACCTTGATGGAGTCATCGATGGTCTCCTGCGTCTTCTTGACGGTGAGATCGATGGTCTCCTGCGTTTGCTTGACCTTGGTCTCCACCTTGTCTGGGATGGCCTTGGCTTCCTTGACAACAGTGTCCACCTTCTCAGGGACGGTCAGCGCCCACTCGTTGACATCCTTCGCGGTCTGCAACGTCGTGGACACGGCCGTTGGCGCGGTGTCGATGCCGTAGGAGACGATGTCGCCCAGCAGCTTGATCCCGTCCTTGACGAGCTCGGCGCCCTTCTTGGGTTTGGTGGACCGGGTCTTGGCGGATTTGGTGCTCGTACTTGCGCTAGTGCTTGTGCTTGCGATTGCGCTTGTGATGTCGGTGGTAGTGGTGGCGACGGCTTCCATCTTGGTGGCAGGTTCTGGCTTGGTGGGAGCTTCCATCTTGGTCTCTTCCACAACCAGCGCCGGTTGCTTGCTGGCAGTAGATGCAGCATCGGCAGCAACATCGGAAGGCGGCGTCGATGTCACCGCTGATGACGTCGAGTTCGTCTCGGATACTGGAGCCGCTGGCTTCTCATCATTGGATTCCGGCGTCGCCCAAAGAGCAGCGGGAGGTGCACATCCAGCACATGGTCTCTGCTGTGCGGAGGCGACCTTCGCTGCCTGGAAAGGAGCCGGCACGAACGCGAAGGCATCTGCGGTCGTTGAGAGGCAGGCAAGTGCTGCGACGGAAACCACCAGACGGCGCAGCAGCGACTGCGAATGCGATCTTATCTCCATTGTTCTGCAGCGGGTCTCTTCTGTGTGTTTGTGTCAACTACTATGGGTATCGCTGCGGATATCGATGTGGATGTAGATGTGAGGTGTTGGGAAGTTTGTGTGATCGTCGGTGAGGATCTGATGGTTGATGTCTCTCCTTGTTGCGTTTCTCTTCTTGTGTTCTTCTTTGGCGAAGAAATCCCAGAAGCGAGCTTTGTGGAAGAGTCTGCGTTGCGTCGTGTCGTGGATTTGTCCTGCTGCCTGAAGACCGCAGCCAACTCTCGCCACCACAAGGATCTTCACACACAAAGAAGCTCTTCGATTGCGGATGTGACACGCAAACGATCCGTTGCGCAGCAGCACATGTCCGCCACGGTTGCAGCAGATGGCAGTCCGTCGTTTCGGAATTCATCGAACAGAACTCTTCGCTTCAAAAGATACGAAATCAACCACGACAGAGTTCGTTCTGCACGAAATAGCCATAATTGGACAACGTCACGAACACGTTCTCCACCAATGCGTATCTTTTGCGTCTGCCAGTCGTCGGAGAACACGAACCGTCCAATCAACCAACGAAAGTTTGATGGATCGTCAATACCATCGCCACCACCATCGTCAACATGCTCCGCTTGGGTTGTGGCGGTGTTCGTCCATGACGTCCAACAAGACAAAGGCAACGACGAAAAGAGACATGGATTCCCCAATTCATCATCTCTGGGCATGACCATTCGCAGCCTTCGCCGTCCTTGCCGTGGTGCAGGATGTCTGATCATAGAATAGAGGCCGTGTTGCATGGAACCAAACAGGAGCTGTCCAGTGTCCGAGCCGACAAGGTGAGTACGAGGAGAGTGCAGCTGTGCTGGTGTGATGGCAGATCATAGTCGTTTGATGTGACATGATTGACGTGATGTTGAATGGCATCCGCGTTGCTCCCTCGAAACGGACCTTTCACACATTCTCGCTGCTTCTCACTGTGCTGCTACTTCTCATTGTCACATCCACACCAACACCATCGCTCGCTCGCTCCAATTGTCGCAAAACAGATCTTCCGAGTCGCATCATGCGTCGGATTGAAGATCACCCAGCAGCAACATGAATCAGCGGATGCGATGCTGGATGCCACGGCAACCATGATGCCGCCCTCGTGCGCGCCGCCACGACCCCTCCTGTTGCATTGCACGGTCGATGCAACGCAACGTCCCATCATCCTCTCCTCCACCTCCACAATGCTGCGATACATGATCCGATTCACGACCAACGCATCCTTGCTGGGTCGGTCGCATGTCGAGATGGCGCAAGCCGACAGCTGGTTGGACTGGATGTGGTCGCACATCGAGGTGCCGTTGTGCGTCGTGTTGGAACACGCGGATGCGCAGCAAAGTTATGCGACGCTGCTGAAATCCTTGGAGAACGCCCTGGCAACCGTCGATCGGCATCTGGAGGGCAGGGCGTATCTCGTCGGCGACAGAACCTTGGCGGATATGGTATTGGTGGTGCTGTTGGAAGCGATCGAATTGGCACATCCATCGCGCACCAAACTCGTTCATTTGGATCGATGGTACAGCAACATGATCAAGACGATGGCGCAGCAATCGTGACGGAATTCCTTAGGTACGCACGCGCAGCCACCTACTCGTTCTTCTGTTTCGTACCGAACTTGAGTGCATTCGCACACCTCTGATGGATCCGATGCAATGACGAACGCATATGTTGCACAATGGGAATCTCTCTGAACAATAACACCTTGTTGAGAACTGCAATCATCAAACCAACGCAGAGAGATACTGTGTTGCTGAGCATCTGATTGGATCCGACGGAATCGTTGTCTGCCAGGAAGGTCATGCTGCATGTGACACAGCAACTCACCAGCGCTGTACCGTCTCAATTTCGATTTGGTTTTATCCTCTCTTCTTCCCTTTCAGAATCTGCTGCCTCGGCATGAACCGACTCGAGCGTCGCTGTGAGCTTCCACATGATCAACATGTGAAGGGAATGTCGCATGGATCGAATGGCAATGTAGCTCAAGCAACAAACTCCTGTCTACAGCGCATTGAAGATGGACCGGAGCGAACTAGATGCTTCGTCGTGCGTCCGAACGCATACCGCTCTCGATTCCAGTTCGAATGGAGAAAACCGACGGAGATGATTCAAAACCCAAAAACATGCGGGAACCAGAGACAGACACACAAACTAACGATCGAACAGGAAAGCCCTTCGTACGTCTTCAAAGGTATTGTACGTGTAGATGATGCACACCGGTTGTTGTTGTTGTATCAAATAATATTATGCAAATGATACTAAAATATCTCTCATCGTTGTTTGTCTTCGTCGACGTCATCTACACCACGTTCTGCTTCTTCTCAGCCGCTTCCAACATCGCTGAACGCACGAACTTCGAGAGGGACGCCCGTTGCATGTATGTCTCCAATGCAGTGTCCTCGCATTCCTCCAGCAGCTGGTACAACGCCAACATGGACATCTTGTCATACTTGTCATCAGTTCCACCCTGTGCTGTCCCACCTCGGTGGTGGATGTGGATCTCCTTCATCACGTCCGGGTGCTCTGCCAACTTACCAAAGCAGACGTGGTTCAGCAAGGTGACCGCGTCTGCTGCTGCCATCCTGACCGCTTCATCCTTCAACACAATGCACCCATGCTGATGCGCAAAAAGAAGCAGATCGATGAGGGTCTCCTGTGCGAGATGGTTGTGGATCAGCTCCGCTTCGACGATGAGCTTGAGCTTCCAGCAGTGGAAGTGATTGGCGACAATCACAAGCTGCTGGAGGTTGTCTTGTTCGGCCATGGCTGGTGTGTCCAAGAATGACACATCTCCCGCATAGATGTACCGAAGCGCACATTGCACATGCGTTGGCTTACACTCGGGTAGCAAGATTGTCCTTTCACCCGCAGTCTCGGCGGATGGTGCCGATGTAGGGATGACTATGGGTGTGGGTGCACTTGTGGATGCAGGGACCGTCTGATCATTAATGCCGCCGTCGAGCAACGTCGCAATGGAGGGCACAGTGGCCAAGAGGATCGTGCTGTTTGCCTTGATGCTTGCTTGATCCCCATCACGGCCAACCAAGAAGGTGATATCGGTGTGCTTGGCCTCTCGAAGGGCCTGAAGTCTGTCTTGATTGATGTTGTTGTGGCCCTTCTGGATCAGTCGTTTGGAGTTGCATGGTGTGCGTCCACCCTGCAAGAAGACCGTCTGGAAGCAGGTTGCTACGTATGTAGAAACCTGAGAATATCCATGGTATCGTGCATGCTGAAATGGTGTTTTCTGTTGGTTGTTCTCAATGGTGATATCCACCTTTCGCGATTCCACCAAACACTTCACCAATTCCAAGTTGTTGCAACTGCACGCATGATGGAGTGCGGTGTATCTGCTGTTATCCTGCAAGTTCGCGTTAACTTGGGGCAATGCTATCAAGTATTTCACAATTTCCAAAGAGCCACACTGGCATGCCAAATGCAGTGGGGTCCATGTGTCCCTGTTTTGCAAATTGACGTTGGCTTGGCAAGACTCCACCAAGTATTTCACAACTTCTAAACGTCCATGCTGACATGCAACATGAAGAGCATTGCAGTTCCTGCTATTCCTCGCCATATCAATGGAGGCATGTGGATTCTGCTGTCTCCACAGTTTGATCGTCGGCAGATCACCGTTGGTTGCCGCATTGATCATTTGGTGATTGGGAATGGTCGCCATGATTGTATGAGTATGCTTGATTCAAAAGCCCTGATGCTCAAAGTGTGGTTCTCGTGGAGCTGGAGTTTCGATCAAGATCAAATGCGTTCCAGATTTGGGCCAGAGCAACGCTCGTGGCACAAGCCGGAGAAGATAGAGGACAGGGATGCAAGGAGAGGGTGAGGCGCCATTTGGGTTTACATCTTCGACGACAAGCCAACACGAGCGCAGCCACTGCCAGGCTTGATCTTGCATCTCAAAGAACTCACTTTGGCAGTTCGAAGGAACATTGATTTTTGTGAGACACAGCGGAATTGAAAGAGTGCCAGGTCTCGTATGGCACCCTATCTTCGGGTATCGCTGGTGCCTGTCGCAAGACCGACAATCATTGCGAGAAAGCCTGAAGTTTATTCAACCTCGTTCATTGTACAAAGCATTGTGGAATAGAATAGTAGACAGGTAAGAGGAGCAAATCCCATGGGTCGTAGGCTGGACTGAATCCATTCGAATCGATTGCTTGCGTTTTAGTTTCGACGGAAGTGTCAGTCGTTGTCATGGCACCTACAGAGAAATGCGGACGATTCATCTGTTGCTGAGAAAATGCATGCGATTGGCGCGCAGAGCAACATTGGAATTGAAAAGATCGACTGAAGCACGAGTCTGGCACAATGAAGACTCTTACTTGCATTTCTCATCCGTACATGTTCACTTCTTTCATTCGAAATGCCGCAGATGCAGCGCCATATTGATGCTCCGTCTCCGTCCACCATCAGCGCGTTCCCTGGAAAGACGCAAACACAGATGCAACGATGAACGCGTCGCGTATGGTATGAATCGTCCCACGTTGAGCTCCAAACAAGAGAGTCTCCAGAAATTCCTGCGCGGAATTCTTCATTCAGGTTCGATTGAGTACTCTATTGAAATTGCCTGCTCTACGGGTATGAGAACTCTGCCGTTGTGCGAGTGTTTGTGAAGCAGTATCACAACGCAAGCTTCGTTCAATTCTTCCAATCGTTGGCCATCTCTTCCGTTCGGCGTTTGATGGCATCCTTTCCGCTCTTCTGTTCTGGCGTCAATGCCGCATCCATGAGCTCCTCCGCGTCCGCCATGGCCTCCATCTGTTCGCCTTCCTCGAATTTGAACTGCGGCCCCGACGACGATGTTCGTCGCGGTGGCAGGTACCGACCCTTGGCCCATGCGCGCACGTGCGATATGTCGTTGGCCTGCTCGGCATCCACGATCTGCATCGATTCGCGATGGTAGAGGCAGGGGGCCTTGGCGGCGGCGCTCGTGCTTGGCAATGCCATCAGCAACGCTTGGGCCTTGGCATCGGCCAACGCATCCAACCGCTCGACGCGGACGCCCAGCTCCTTCTCGATCTGCTTGACGGTCTTCTCGATCACTTGGCTCTCGTCGGATCCCTTGACCTTGAAGAAGTAATACGGCGTGTACGTCTTCGATCTCTTCGCGAGGAACGACGGTAACCGGGGCGCCGCCGTTGCGGCAGATGCCATGATGAGCATGACGCTCAGAATGGTGACGATTCGGATCAACATTGCTGCTGTGATGGAAACAGTTCGTGTGCGTTGGCGTACTCGTGTGGAATGGAACGCTATGGAAATGAAGAGTGTCGGGATGGCGTAAACTTGTTGCTGATACCGTTGCCGTCGTCGCCGTTGTTGTGATTTGTGTTGGTTTGGTGATGACGCCAATCATCATCGTCACTCTTTGCCCTCGTTGCTTGTTGATGGTCGTCATCCGGACATTGTTTGCGCACATCTTTCGTTTGTTCTTCTGACACGTGGAATGGTGTTTGGTCGGCCTTGTCGAGAAAGGTATCTTTGTGTCGGTTTTGCTGCATCTCCGGAGTCGGCAACATCAGATTCCTGCGTTGCCTTTCATGTGTGCGGGACGCCACCCAGCCGGCGCAGTTACAGAGCTGATAATCCTCTAGCATACAACTTACAGCATGCAACTCAATTCAGGTTCACATTCATATTAGTCGCTGCATCTTGTTGGTGGACATTGGAGCACTAAAGTCTTATATTGGTTTCATACATCTGCCAACCACTACAGACTCGTTGTTGCTGGCTCACCTCCCATTCCCAAAAGGTTGTTCGCACTCCTTACCTCTCATCTGCTCTCCTGTATTCTGATGGATTCTGATCTCTACGACTTTTGATGTTCTTGGAAGCACTTCAGTCCCAAACCGCAAACCGTGACCAGCTGAAGGTACTCATCGGCACCATCGATCATTGATTTTTCTGCTTGAGCGATGCGGATTGCCATCTTGGATCGTCCCAATTCGCTGAGTTCGTTCGTGTCGTCGTTGGGGTCTAGCATGCGATCGAGAAGCAGCCCCAGCACGGCCTGCGCGGAATATCCGGAGAGGCAAACATCCTCCACGGCACGTTGCATGGTATCGAATTGTTCGGATTTCATGGCCGTCCAGAGCTCATCGGCGATGGATGGTGGTGGGAGGCCGACGAGTTCGCAAATCTCTTCGTTTGTGATGAGCGGTGCGTCCGTTGCAGGTTGCTCTTGTTGCTGTCGCCGCTGCTGGCGGCCCTTCACGAGAGCATGGACGCTCTGCAGCGTCATGACGGCCCGTCTCATGTCACCCTCCGCCACACGCAGTATGGTGTCCAGCTGCTCCTCCTCCACGCCGTCACAATTCTCTGCGCTGGCGATTTGCAGCAGGCGCGATTTCATGCTATCTGCTGGCAGTGCTTGGAAACGGAATTTGGCGCAACGCGACGCGAGCGGTTGGATGATGCGCGTTACGTAGTTGCAGATCAAGATGAAACGCGTGATTCGAGAGTGCGCTTCCTGTGAAGTGAACAAGATGGATGTGGTTGTGCCATGACGATTGCGGGAGTGGCGCATACGCAGAATAGGACGCAACAAAAGAGGAGAGAGTCATGCAAAGATTGAAAATGTGAGCCTTGTCCATCATCATTATCATCACCATCGTTGGTCCCACCAATTCCCCTTCACTGCGTCACATTAACAGTGACATTGATGGTATCCATGCGGCGTTCACGCCACAACCACGAGCAAATTATGAACCAAACGTACAATGATCCGACGCAATGCAGCCTGCGCATCCGTAGTGACAGCATCCGCTTCATCCAAGATGATGATCTTGAACGGCGGATTGGGATAGCTGTCTTCCTTGTCGGACGGCTTCTTTTCGTCGCCACCATCCACGTTCATCGCATCCACGTCCACCACTGCCTCCTTGCTGGCCGCCGTCGGCTTCTTCTTCTTCTTGACAAAGAACGAGGCTGCGCTGGTCTGCCCCTTCTCACGTACGACCCTGGAAGGATTGCCGACCGAAAGGCTGGCAAAGTGCTTGATCTTATCGCGCACGACGCTGATGCCGCGTTCGTCGGAGGCGTTGAGCTCCAGCACGCGGCGCTTCCATTGCGTGGGATGCCACAGCTGTCGACACAGCGCCAGCGCGACGGAGGTCTTGCCGCTGCCTGGTGGGCCGTAGAACAGGAGATGCGGCAGACGCCCTGTTCGCACGGCGTCCTGCAAAGTCGACACGACCTGTTCCTGATGCGAGACCTCCTTCAGCGACTTCGGTCGGTATCGTTCCACCCACGGCGTCGATGATTCGCCCGCACTCATGCTTTTGGCTGTGTCGTTATCGTCGTTATCGTTGTTGTCGTCGTTCTTGTGTCTTGCTTGGCAATCAGAGAGTGTTGCAGCGACAACAGACTCCCCTGAGGCATGCCTTTTGTGCGCAACGAGATCAGCGTCGACGATGTTGGCGCAGAGTTGATGCCAACAGCAGACTCGTCGTCCACATTTTTTGGCGCCGTCATTGTCGCCGTTGTGATCAAACGGATCGAATTTCTGCAAAACCACAGCTGACACGCTCGATCAACACATTTCAATCTTGGATCCTCATGATTGAGAAGGATTCGCCCAAATCTGGTGGCTTCAACGACAAATTGCAACCACAAAAACAAGGAGGAGAAATTGTGGTTGTGGTGGCGATCCACAAATGCGTCGAATTCATGACGGTGACCGTGTTCCTCGATGATCACAATGCGAATGGATTCAGCGCAGCGACGAGAGGAACGTCAAGATGGTCACCATGCTGACACGCGCCAATTCTGGCTCGACAACTGCGTCAAATCTGTTCACAACAGTGGCGGTTCTCGCTTTCACCATCGTGACGCTGTCCACATCAACGACGGCTTTCGTGCTAGTGCCATCTTCGAATCATGTGAGCAGCATGGGAGCAGCAGCTGTCGTAACAGGAAGGTACCCGTTGACATCGCATATCCTGCACGCCGAGGATGACGATGGCGCATCGCAGCAGCAGCAGCAGCAGCCACCGATGGATGCCCGCAAACGGCAGGAGCTCATCATGGAGGAGCAGGCATTGGCCGGAGCGCGCAAGATTGCGCAGATGGGCATTCCGGAACGCGCGAAGCGTGCCATGCTGGCTGAGGTGCTGGAAGATCAGATCTTTGCCAACACCGAGCAGTTGGAGCAGATGGTGGGGCATGCGGATTTGGAGGAAAATCGTGATGCGGCCGTCGAATTGGCCAAGCAGACGAAGCAGCTGCAAATCCAGTATCAAGAATTGGTCAGTGGGGAGTCCTCTTCGGTGCTGGAAGCGTTGATGACGGCGACGGGCGGAAATGGATTGGAGGACGGTTTGAATGAGGACAGCTTGGCATGATCGATTCTGATCGAGAGCATTCTTGACGTACTCGTCAGCATGAAATGAATGAAGACAGCTGGGCGAATGGACATCATCCAGAGATGCACGGCGCAACATGCATCGATCAAGCTGTGTCTTGCAACAAATTCAGACATACTTGCTCCCTCGGTATCCGACCATACTCACACTGCCACCAACATTCCCATTTGATGTGATATGAAAGCATGGACATAGCCTCGATAACACTGTACATAGTACACGATAGATTGGAAATTCAATTTACCTGCACCAGATAAACATGGTGTGCACCATTCCTCCGAATGGGACTGCGGGAAGTGGAGGCTGGTCAATTGTCGGCAGCACGCGTTCGCCGCCGGCGAGAAGCACAGCACGAATCAGACTCTGGGCCTGGCGGAGCGAGCGCTTGCGCTTGCAGCTCGGATCCAGCAGCCATCCGCCACCAGCTCCGACTTGCGTGACTTCCTGGATGCCACAGCTGCCATCAAGCATGCGGACGTATTTCGATTGAGCGAGAATCAGAGGCTGGCATTCTTCATCAATCTCTACCACCTCATGCTCGTCCACGCATTCATTCTGCTGGGTCCACCGACGTCGGGCCTCGCGTGGGTGTCCTACTTCAACACGATCGCGTTCCAAGCATCTGACGATATCTTTTCGTTGAGCGAGCTCGGGCACAACATCATCCGGTGCAAGATGACCTACCCGTCCCAATTCGTGTCGCGCTTCATCCTGCCCAAGTCGACCTACTCATTCGCATTGTCCCAGGGTGATTTCCGAATCAACTTCGTGCTACATTCCGGATCCACAAGCTACCCCATCGCCAACGTTCCCACTTACCGCGTCGAAACATTGGACGAGGAACTCTCCCGCACAACCGCCAACTTCTTGTCCAACACCGTGACGTTGGTGCAGAAGGGACGTCAGGAGATCTCCATCACGCTGCCCAAGGTCTGCCAGTGGTTCGCGATGGATTTTGGCGATGGCACTGCCAACGGCATCCTCCGCACCATCGGACCGTACCTTTGCGACTACAAGCAGTACATCCTGAAGAGCATTTGGAATGAGAAATCGTCCAAGTTCGACATTTCGTCCTGGAGCATCAAGTATCTGCCGTTCAATTCCGAGTGTCAGAATCTGAAGATCGAAGGCACGGACGATTTCGACATATGAAACACTGTGTTGTGCATCCATAGGGTCGAGATGTATTATACGTACGATCATCTATAGTGCGTGTACGTACGAGCAGAGCATAAGTGTATGACATGTGTCATGTAAAAGTTTACCGCTAATAGAGTGCATAGTACAGTAAATAAAAATAACTTCGAAGATCTAAGTATGCACGGGTATGGTACCAAAGAGGACCTTGTCCGTGGAATGGAGCAGACGAATCACAGCTTTCCATGGTCATACTCTGCCTCTGCGATCACAACTCGGTGAAGCAGGCATTGCAACATATGATAAGGAGGTTTGCCTGTATGTATTTGTATACTAGAATGTATGTATGATCGATCATCACGCCTTTGCGCACTCCCATCTGGTTCTGCATCATCCTACTCGTCATCTTCTGCTGTTGTCCCTTCGTCCTCGGACTGATCCATCTCCCAAGTGTTTCCTTTTGCTCCGACTCCCCGCCCCCTCCGCTTAGTGCCTCAAGGTTGCCCACTAAATCCTGCAACTATTCGCCATCCTCAGCCTCCAAAGCATCCAGCTCCTTCTCCATTTCTACATCCTTCATTATGATGCGATACCCGTACTCGTTGATCTTCCGACTGCGCCTGCGAAGATTGTCGAGCTTGTTCAACGATTCACTCAGCAGTGGACTCGCATCGGTTGGAAAGCCTGCGTAAAGGGATGTTCCGTTGTCGTTGCCATTGTTATCGTCGTCTTCCTCATCGTCTTCGGGTGGCGCTGTATTCATGGCAAGGCTGTCTTCCATTCCTGCAACGCAGTACAACCGATTCGAGCCAAACATGATGTCAAGGAGGTCGTGGTAAATCCTGTCTCTGCTGTGGCGGATTGTCTTGTAGTCAATTGGACGAGAATCAAACATGTCTCTGCCTTGGACGCAGACCGTGAAGAGTCCCGCTTCCCATCTCAAGAAATTGCCTGCGCTGTCTGTGATCTTCTTCACGCCAGCAGTGGAAACGTATCCATCCGCGAGGTTGGTCGATCCCTCCGCCGCAGTTGTGAGTGATGGACAGAAATTCTGTTTGGTTGGATTGAATGAGCCTGTGTCTGAATGGGGGATGTCGTCCTCAAGATTAGCGCATGCCTCCCTCATCTTGAGAAGGCCTTGTATCAGCTTCTTGTCCATGTCAATCGTTGGCACCAGGGTCTCGTACCGTGAAGCATCGAAGCCGTCGGCTGCGCTATAACTCGAGGCCAGTTCACGAGGATTGCTGCCAAAGTTTTGATCGACTTGCTTTGTTTCCAACCCGTCCCAACGGTTCAGCCGCATGCGATCCTTCTGCGCACTGATACGTTCTTCAATTTCCTCTTTCAGCCACTCCTCGAACTGAGCTTTGGTCATCTCTTCAACGTTCTCGGGCTTTATTGGTAGGTCTGGTTCGTTGAGGCTCATTTCAGACTGCTGATGGTACATTCCATTCAACACAAAGTCAGACCAAACGGAGACAGGAGTCACATCTTCCAGAGCATCCCATGCCTCTTGCACGTGGTCTGTCTTGTTGTCAGGGTCTGTCTTGCCGCTGGACGATTTGGGCTGCATGTTGAGGGTATCCTTCAGAATGGATTGGATGCGTTTCCGTTTCTCTTGTGCGACCGTCGTGGCTGCAGTGATGGCAGAACCGACGATCTGCGTCGACAACGCCTCGAAGGGAAGAAGAGTCTCTCCAAGAAAGCCATACTTGCCCTTCACCCGCTTTCCAGTCTCCAACAGCCACACACACATCAGTTGAATTGCTGGATCCACCAAGTATGGCTTCTTCAGGCTCTTCGGCTGCGTGAATGTTGGATCCACCTTAGCGTTCCCATCCTCATCCAACACAACGTGGTCGAATATCTCGAAAGGCGCTGGTACCACCAGTCCATACCTCGTGACGAGATGGTACATGATGTTGATGTCGTTCGTTCCGAACCTCTCAAACTCGATTCCATAGTCGAGTCTCATCGCGCGTTCCATTGCTGTTTCGATGTCCATGGGCACTTCGAGTTCCTCTTGATACAGAGCAATAGCCAGGATTCGTGCCACTGCCAGAGCTTGTTTGCTGGCTCCTTCGCTGGCTCCTTCTGCCGTCCACCCATCAGTCCGAAGGGCGGAAAAGCCGTTGCATCGTATAAACTTGTTGAACACCAACGAGATCAGCCTCAGATCATGATACGGGTCGCCGAAGCTCAACACCGTCTCTGCCAGCAGGTTGATCAAGATGGATGTCATCCTTGCATTGTGTGATACGATGATGCTCATGAATGGCGTCTCCATCATCTTCTCGTAGGTGGGGAGCTTGCACCTTTTTCCGCTTTGTCCGTCGTATTCCATACAAAGGGCTTCGTACGTTTGTTTGGGATCCTTTTTGGCGCTGGGTTCAAGACAGACGAAGTTTTTGCTTGGAGAACCGACAATCCCTCTGTACATCCCTGTGCCTGCGATGGAGAAGACCACCTCGATGGCTGACGGGGTTTCGGTTGCTGGGAGTCCACCATGACCCGTGCTGTCTCCTTCCTTCACGCCTCCAGGGCCATTGTTCATGATGTAGTGACCAAGGTCTCTTCCAAGGTCATCATACTTTCTGATGATCTCTCTCGCAAGATTGGGACACGTCGATGCTTCATCGATGGCAAGCACTATCCGAATCCTGTTGTCGTTCACATTCGGGTGTTCATCGTCGCCAGCCGCGTCGCCAGCCGCGTTACTCGTGGCTTCCATCTTCTCGAGTGTACTCAGCCGCTGCTGCACCGTGTTTACTATCGTTGATAGCACCTCACCGTCGTATGCGAAGTCAGTATCCACCCATCGCTTCAAATAGGCTCGGCACTGATTCGTTCGATTTTCGTTTGGTTCCGTCGTCGCTACGTCACCATCTGCTTCATGCATCAGAGTGATGACAGCATTTCGTGATTCTGCGCTTGTCGCCAGCTCGACTGTCTTGCCTGTACCGCTGCCGGAGAAGAAGACACGGACAACGCTGGAATCTGGCGCTTCGTCACATTTGACGGTATGAACTGCTTGGGGGGTTCCAGAGGCATCGCTCATGTGCCGAAACCCGCATTTGCCGATGTAGTATGCTGCTCTGTCATCGGCACAGTCAATGCGGCAAAGAGAATGCGTTGTTAGGACGTTTCGAGCGTCGTGAAGAATGCTCAGGATCTTCCGCACCGATTCGAGGAGGGGAATGCTTGGGTCATCGATTCCACCAAGACCCTCGATTGACTTCCATGCGTATGATGCGTTGTCCCTGTTCCTAGCGTTGTAGAGCCATTGGGCCAGGGCGTGGCCTCCTTCACGGCTCCAACCGGCCATTTGTGCCACCTTCCCCCACCAGCGCTTGTTTTCAACCAGATCGATGACCCCCTTTCCGAATGTCACCATTCTGTTCAGCCAATCAACCTCCCATGCGCTCATCTTGGCTTCGTCTGAACCATCTGCATTCATTTTGGTGATTGCGTCCCTGATTACTCTTGCGTCAGGCTTCGGCAAGGTCTTCAGCATCTTCATGATGCGCGCGGCATCATCCTCGATGGTCCAGAAGTCGTTGTTCTTGAAGACAGAATCGTATCTGTTCACAACGAGCGGCGTGTTACCACTAGCATCGTCGGCCTCACTGGAGAGTACGGCCATGTGAAAGCTGGGGTACCAACGTTGGTGAAGGAAATCGTGATGATGTTGGCACTGACCGTGACGCAGTTGCGCAAGGAATGGTGAGGACGACACCGAAGGGATGGATCCAGACCTGAATGGCCGCAATGGTCGTGGCAACAACGGTTGGGGGTTGGTGAATCCCATCGCACGAGGCATGGTTGCCATCGCCATTGTCACTGCCACCATAGTTCTTGTCATCTTGGTCATGAGGCTTGAGGAGAGCATGGTGGTTCTTGGTTTGGTTTCTACGTTGACGTTGACGTTGACGTTGGTGTTGATGTTGATGTGAACTTGAGCGTTGCAGTGAATCTGAGGTGCTGGTCTGATCTGATCTGTAGTCGCTGGATTGCTTCTTCCGTGGGCTGAAGCTTGAGTAGGGCAGAGATAGTGCGGAAGCTCAGGTTACTGTATGGAGTGGAGTTGATGGCGGCGGTGTCGTTTTCGGTGTTTTGTGTGGTCGTATGATTTGGCACAGCAGATCGATGATTCGTTTTTTTGTGGCTGTGTCAGTGTTGCAAGGCCATTCGATCGGAGCTGCTCTGCTGTTCTGTGTGGGATGTCTGTGGCGTGCTGCACCCTCTCTTTCTGTTGTGCTCTGTCTCGCGACCATCCTCCGTTTTTTTTTGCGCCCCAACGCAAAGATCTGTTGCAACGTCGTTTGGAGTTCGGATACGGTCTTCAGTACGCGTGTTTCGCATCAATCATCCTCTGTGCTCGCCGCAAACTTCAGGGCGGGGGAATGTGCCTCTCTCACGCTATTGCCTCATACAAACAGACCCCCAAACTTGGTTGCAATTGGTTACAGATCTTGGATCCATTTTCCCCGGTCTCAGACTTAAAGTTATAGGCACTCCATCCAACATCTCTTCACATCTACGTAAACTTAAGACTCAGGGCTATCCAGGGAAGCAATAACATTATCTTGTTGTTACTACCATCTTTTCGATCTTTATCTGTTTGTTGACCCCATTGGTATGTTTTTGCTTTCGGACGACGGACAGAACGGGTTGTTGTGGGACCTTGTTAGCTACAGTTGGCTACACGTAGGATTCTACAGGGGTCTGGTAGGATCTTGCCTCTTTTTTCGAGGATTTCGACTCTCCATCTTTGAAGTACCTGGACTTAGCGGTCTTTGGCTCATTCTGGACAATAGGTATCATTTCAGAATCCCCTTGCCGAGGCGGTCACAACCATGTGGTCTATTATATTCGAGTGCGATGGTATGGTGGTATGGTGGTATGCTTGCGTTTAGTGCTCCCATGCCAGTCGGAATGATAATTGATCACTCGGATCCCCAATGTCGGTGGCAAGTTTGGAGATTTCTGGTTCCAATGATTGCGTCATCGTGACGTCAGAACTGATTGGAACCCCTCTTTGGAACAACTCGAATAAGAAAACATGCCAACCATAAGCCAAGA
The DNA here is from genome assembly GCA_026770025.1 of Craspedostauros australis. NCBI lineage: Eukaryota > Bacillariophyta > Bacillariophyceae > Mastogloiales > Achnanthaceae > Craspedostauros > Craspedostauros australis. Next base: position 365,037 of record JAMXDE010000050.1, on the reverse strand, counting down.
ACGTCCGTGAATGATGGGGGTGCTTGATGGATGGCATCAGTGCTCACCGAGCAAGAGAGCAACAGCCACCCAGCTTAAGCATTGTATATATAAACACTATATTATGCTACAATGGCAAGACTAGTACAGGATGGCCCATACGAGCTAAGTCCGGAGAGTTTGACTATGAATGATGCTGTTTTTGGTCTGTTTTTGTTCGGGACTTACGTAAGAAGTGTACTACATTCTACAGAGCAGTTTCTGTGATCCAAAAATCGCCAATGGCGTTGGCTACAGCTGGCTCTTTGAGGCACTAGCTAAAACTATTTCAGCCAAATAGACAACACGTGATAACGTTTGCTAAGAAAGTAGAGTACTGTTGTTCGATTAAAAATCGGCAGGAACGTGCTATCGTACCCCGAATGGGATCCTATGTTGCGCTGTCCTGATTATTGTCGGCATTGTAGAGCCATTGGGCCAGGAGGTTGTCTTCTTCAGAGCTGGCGAAGGCCCAACCGATGATTTGTACGTCGCTCGCCGACACGCCATCGTTTTCAACCATATCGATGATCTTCTTTCGGAATCTCATCATTCTGTTCAGCCACTCAACCTCCCATGTGTTCATCTTCTCGTCTGTTAGTTCCGCCTTGTCAGTTATTTTCATGCTCTGCATTATGACGCTTTCGTCAGGCTTCGGCAAGGTTTTCAGCATCTTCATGATGCGTTCGTCATCATCCTTGATGGTCCAGAAGTCGTTGTTCTTGAAGACAGAATCGTATCTGCTCACACTGAGCGGCGTGCTACCACTAGAATCGTCGGCCTCACTGGAGAGTACGGTCATGTGAACGCTGGGGTACCAACGTTGGTGGAGACCATCGTGATGATGTTGGCACTGACCGTGACGCAGTTGCGCAAGGAATGGTGAGGACGACACCGAAAGGATGCAGCCAGACCTGAATGGCTGCAATGGCCGTGATACCAACGGTTGGGGGTTGGTGAATCCCATCGCACGAGGCATGCCTGCCATCGCCATTGTCACTGCCATCATAGTTCCTGTCATCTTGGTCATGAGGCTTGAGGAGAGCATGGTGGTTCTGGGTTTGGTTTGGTTTGGTTGGTGTGTTGATGTGTTGATGTAAGTACGAGTAAATTCAGTACCTCTAGTTTCTGGGCTTGCCGATGCTCTCCCTATCAACACTGTGAGCATAAAAGGAAGTATGCCCGAATGTTGGCATTCGCACTTTGGACTTTGGCCTTGCTGTTGACGATGATCTCTTGCATCTACCACGATACAATCGTAAGTACTTGTACCGTGCTACACCGCCTCATTCTGTCATGCTCTGTCTCGCGGCCATCTCGGGTTTTTGCGTTCCAACGCGAAGATTTGTCGCCACAGGGAGGAGTTTGGATACGGTTGTCCGCGCGGTATCCATGTCCCGCTTCAATCATCCTGCGCTCTCCACAAAACCCGAAGTGTGGCCGAACTTCTTGTCGGGATGTGCCTCTTGAGCGCTATGTTGTTCGATCAGCGTGTTTGATCTCCTCGTTGTTTTGCGTCTTGTTTTGCTACGTGGGCGCAACACCGAATTAGGCTAGTTGCACTGGAGGAAGGAGATGACACTAGAGCTTACCAGCAATTACATGTAGAGGAGAGGTGGGGGGCGTAGATGGATCCGCGAGATCGACGATGGCAGCATTGACGATACATCTACCAATATCCACATCCATGGCTAGCAATAGCGACAGCGATAGCATTGGCAATGGTGAGACTTACAGCAATGACTACTCTACGACCTATGTACGTAAAATGCATGCTTCCATTGCAAGGCGAGTGCCACTCATTGCTTTCAAGAGCACACAGTGAGGTCTATTCACACGGTACGAGTTACGTGATGGTTGACTCACTCGAACATACGATACAATACGAGTCCCATAAACACATTGGGTCACGCACAGACACACGTGGAAACGAGGATGTTGAACTTTGTTGGGGAACAATCACCAACAACATGTGGGACAAGACGAAGATGGTGTCAACGAGGATGCGGATACTCACACCTCCATGCGGTTGCTAATACGTACTCGCAGGCACCACTTCACACCTCGCGCAACAGACACAATCCACACGATCCACATCTGTGCCTGGACCACACTCTGGAGTACAAACGAATACGAGGACCACCTTCAGCACAATCACAATCGCAATCACAATCACACTCCAAGACAAGCCACCCTCCTGATCAACGATGCCGAGGTTCACGATTTCACCTTCGTCTCTGCTGCTGGCTTCCGTGGCCGTCGCTGCTGTGGCCACAGCCTCTGTGAATGCGTTCATTGCGCCGCGACAGATCCAGACGCGTTCGGTCGCACCGGTGTGGGCCAAAGGCTTCGGAGATGACGGCAGCGCTGGCGGCAACAAGAAGGTCTCGCCTCTGGGAAAGTCCAAGCAAACAGTTCCCCCGTCCAACAAGAACTCAGTGGAGATGATCCGCGACGGCGACACGGTCATCACCAACCCTTACGTCGGTTCGGCCGCCGACGATGAGAAGGATCTGTCCATGGGCAAGAGAGCGCTGGACCAGATGCGCCGTGACAAGCAGGAGCAGCAGGACGCGGAGCTGCGACGCATGAAGGAGGTCAAGGACGTCGATCAGATGCTGCGCGATTCTCCGCAAGCCGCGGCGATTCCTGAACGCGTCGCACAGCGCATGGGCAAGCGTATGCTGCCATTCGTCGGTGTGCCGCTGTTCGGTGGCATGGCTGTCTTTGTTGGGTTCTGGTACATGGCGACGTACCGCGATTTGGAGTTCGAACCGGCGTTGGTGGCGGCGTCGACCATCGTCATTCTTGTGGTCGGATTGTTGGTGAGTGTCATCGTTTTTTCGTTTGGCCATTGCCTGCTTGTTTCTTATGTCTCTTCCTTGTTGTCAGATGGATGGATGGATGGATGCTTGGATCAATGATTTGGCTGATTCATTCATTGATTCTCTACTCCGCGTGTGTACTGTACGAGCAACTTGCGAGACTAATCGCATTCGACAATCTTGTGGTCGCCGACAAGGCTCGTCGCGTCGCCTGGGCTGAAGGATCCACCAACTCACTCATCTCTTTTCCAAACCCATTCAACCAATGTTCCATGCACTATCCTCCTCTAATGCGGCTCGTTAATGTCGCTCGCCGCTGTAAACACCCATTTCGTACTTTCAATCCAGGGCATCACGTACTCCGTCATGAGCGCGTCGTGGGATGAGGATAGAGAGGGATCCTTCCTGGGAGGCGACGAATTCCAAAAGAACGTGGACAGCATCAAGGACGGTCTGTCCCGATCGCGCGAAAATGCCAGGTTACGCGATCAGATGATCAGTGTGCCCGATGCCGCCTTTGACAATCTTGACAAGAAGGAGGAAGCCAAGGCAAAGAAGAGCGCGTCTTTCGTCGAAAAGATGGGGGATGAACTTGATTAGGAGCAGTACTGCTCGTACTCCCACATATGGTATGGCATGCATTTCACAGCTGTGCGCTTGCAGGTGCTTTGATTCTGCATGCCTCAATCCATGCACGGGTGCATGCAAAGCGATTGCATCGCAACATGATCTCTGGAATTCGTACGTATGCTCAGAGATGCTCTCGTACCACCCACACCGTGCATATGTTGGAAGAGCGCACGTCAAAGGGTTGATCGAGCATGCCATCAGCTGCACATTTACCTACACAAAACAGCGACAAACCTCAAGCGAAGAGAAGGAACGATGCCAAGCGCGTATTCCATCTGCCGCATGCTATCAACAGACGAACAGTATTGCGCATAAGCTGCAGGACAGTATCGTCCCACTCAACTGTACTAGTACAATCCATGAATTCGCAACAAGCCTGCCATCAGCGCTCTATACTCTCTAGATCAGTATTCTTCCAGTATACTACAGTACACCCTGGGCAGTGAATTCTTTGTGAGAGTGCCACAGTCGTGCGCCTCTCACCGATCCCACTCGCTTTTTACGTTCGTTATGTCGAGCGGCCCTGCATCCAAGAACAGAACGTGCGGATTCTTCCGTGCGAAATTGCGGGAGAAGCCATGTTTGTAGATCAACGCGCCACGTCCTCCATCGAAGACCCTCTCGTATCGTTCCACTTGCTGTTCCGTCTTGCGGATGGTATGGCCGGCCTGCTTCAAGCCCGAGGCGTAAAAGCTCTTGGAATCGATCCACCGCACTGGGCGACCATTGATGTAAACGTCGTCCAAGAACAAACAATCCGGCGTGCGTTCGCAGCCGGCATCGCGCAAGTCGTTTTCGGACATGTATCGGATGTTGTGCTTGTCGAGGTAGTCGTAGAGATCCTGCTCCCAGGCATCGGAAAAGATCTCGCTGGCATCCTTCTGAAAGGCAACGATGTCGTTGGCCTTGGCGAGTTGGAGCTGCTCCCATTCATGAGACGACAGGAAGGCCTCGTCGTTGAGGTCTTCGTCGTCGTTCGCGATGATCTGCTTGACCAACCTCTTGAGATCGCGCGTGCGCCATTTGGGATGCGCCTCATCGACGCGGCGTCGCAAGATGCTGCGAATGATGCCGACGGGAGGCAGCTCCATCTCCTTGCTGAGCTGCGCGATGTCCTGCGCAGCCGTCGAGAATTGCTCCTCCATGTATTCAAGGTGCTTCGTGTACTTGAAGGCGCTTTGCACGACGTTGGTCACCAAGATCTGCTTGCGTATGATGAAGGCCTGGTTCACGGTCATGCCCAATTTCTCGCATTCCTTTTGGAGCTGCGCGAGGCGGTTTCCGCGCATTGCGCAGTATTCACCACGCTGAATCAAGACACCGGATTTGAGCAGCGCGATCTCGGAGCGGAGCGGAACTGGCGGATTCATCAACTTCCAATCCAAGTCCCTGCGCTCTCCAGTGTATTTCTCGCGCACATCGAATGGCGGTGGCGTTTCCGTTACTTCATCGGCGCTTCCATCGTCAGTTACGACAGCACTTGTCTTTGCTGATGCTTGTTCCTCGGGAGCTGATGCTCTCAACACATTCCGAAGAGAAAGCGGGCAAGGAACCTGCCGATGTCCTCGCAGAACATCATCGCGAATGAATGCCGATGATACATGAACGCACTGCAGACACACTGCTGCCCACAAATACAACAGCATTGCTGAACTCAACTTCATGCTGTATCTCATTTCCCTTTCGCCGATCATCCCCTCTCTGTGGATTGAACTGTGGTGACGATGATGGCGATCTTGATCTCATTCGGCATCTCCCACCGACGCGTCGTCCTCCACTGTATCGGCATGCGCCTTGATTTTGTTCTGTTGATGTGTTGGTGTTCCTTGTGTGATGACATTCCACGAACGTGTTTTTTGTTGTGATATCAAGTCACGAATGAGGTTTCGATCACGAATGATGAGAAACAAGAATGACCATTCCGTTTTCTCGAAGTCCGTCACAGTCGTTCTTCGCACCGAGAAGGCCCCCAACCGCATCTTTCCCTCTCTCTCTGGGGTGCTGTATTGGTGAACAGATGGAGAGAGGTCGTTGCGAAGATCCTTTGCGTCCACATGTCCCAATCCATCGAACAGCAGCGCCTTCGACAAAATCAAAGGGACGATAACCACGCGAAAGATGAGCGTCGAGTCGGATCGTCCATCTTCCATTCCGATGGACAAGCACGCCGACGATCGCAGCAGTGGCATCGCGATTCCGATCCGATTCCTCATCCCTTGCTTCGTCATTTGCACCTGCATCAAGATCTTGCTGGTGTTGCCCACCTACCGATCAACCGATTTCGATGTGCACCGCAATTGGCTGGCCGTGACGAAGCAACTTCCGTTGTCGCAATGGTACTACGATGATATCAACGGCACGACAGTGCACACGTTGGACTATCCACCCAATTTCGCCTACTTTGAGTGGATGCTTTCGCATCTGCCAAACGTGATGGGCGAGGGCGAGCGTTGCTTCGAACGGCTGCCGGATGCTGACAACGCACCATCCGATGATTGCGTCGTCTTTCAACGCACGACGGTGATCATCAGCGACATCGTCCTGTGGATCGGTGCTGCGGTGGCGTGTTCGGCGCTGTCCAAGTCATTTCGCGTGACGCCATTCCTATTGATCGTCTTCAACCCAGGTCTACTTTGGTTGGACCATATCCATTTTCAATACAACGGAATGATGCTGGGGATACTCTTGTTCAGTTTGGGATTGCTATTGCACCATGCTAACGACAACGGCGACAGCAACATCAGCAACAGCAGCGGCAATTGCAACATCTACCCGTTGGGCGGCGCCATTGCGTATGCCACCTTGCTCAATTTCAAGCACTTGTACTTGCCGTTGGCGCCGTTGTACTTTCTCCATCTATGGACAAAGTACTGCATGACGCAAGATAGTCGCATGCGATGGACGAACTTGATGGTGCTGGGAATCGTCACACTTGCCACGCTCGTCGTGCCATGGATCCCGTTCGTGTGGGTGGACGGCACGCGGCAAATCGAGCAAATATTGAAACGGCTGTTTCCGTTCCAACGCGGTTTGGTCCATGATTATTGGGCAGCCAACGTCTGGGCGTTGTATCAATTGGCGGACAAGGTATACACCTTCGTGCAGCGCAGGTCGTCGTCGTCAGATATACAAGAGCTTCCGGATGTGCCACCCCTCGTGTGCGCGGGACTGTTGTTCGTATCCTTGCTGCCTGCATTGATCCAGAATGCGACAACACGCAGGGCCAATACGAAGCTATTGCAATCGGTCGTGTATTGTTCCATGTGCGCCTTCATGCTGGCATATCATGTTCATGAAAAGGCCATTATGACAGCGATGATCCCATTGGCGTTGTTGACGACGCCATCGTCGGCGATGGTGGAAACATCGTCATCACAACAATTCATGAACCTGTTATTTTGGCAGGTCTCCTTGTGGGGTCTGGTGGGATTGCTTCCGCTGCTTTTCGACAGCTACGAACTGGCTTTCAAGTTATCCTCATTCGTGACGTACATGGTGATGTCGACCATCACTTTGTCAGTCTCGAGAGCAGGACGCATGCTTCAACTCCTGTCGACGTGTGTCGCCTGTTTGGTGATCATCATGTTGGAATTCGTTACCATTCGGAATGGTTTGGAATTCATGCCGCTTATGGTGACCTCCACGGTTTGCGCAGTAGGGTTGGTGGCTTGTTGGATCTCATCGCTGTACGTCCTGTTGACGTGATTCGAGATGGGGCGAACTCTCCACATCCCTGCGGTTCCCATTCGAATAGGGAATGGGAAACAGATTTGCAGGCCATACGTACTCGGAGAGAGGTAACATGACATACTATTCACATCATACTATACTTGCTGAAAATGTACACGTATTGGGCTTCTGTTGGCACTCAGTTGGCGGCGATTCGTTGGGATTCTGCGTTGGGGATGCGGTCGAAACCTAGCCGGATGATGCCTTGTCGCCCTTTGCGTCCACATCGGTCTGATCGCTCTGCGTGGCTTCATCCTTGTTGCTTTCATCGCGCTCGGTTTGCTCCTGCTTTTCGCCATCGGATTCGGCGTCAGCTTCAGCACCATCTTGTTCTTGTGTGTCGTTGACTTCCGTCGACTCCTTCTCGCTCGCGCCATCCTTGGTTTCAGCTTCAGAATCATCTTGTTCTTGTGTGTCGTTGACTTCCGTTGATTCCTTCTCGCCCGCACCCTCCTTGGTTTCTGCTTCAGCGCTGGCGTCATCTTGCGCCTTTGTTTCCGCGGCATCATCTTCCGTTGATTCCCTGTCAGAATTGGTGTCTTGATTGGCAGGAGACTCCTCCTCAGGCGCTGGCGACTCTGATGCAGGTGCTTCTTCAGTGACCGCCGCTGCGGCCGTCTCTTCGTCTTCTTCGTTCGCAGGTTCTTCAGCTTGCTGTGCAGATCGCGCCGCCACTTGCTCTTGTATGCGTGCCTCGACGGCAGATTGGGCACCAGCGAAGTGATCGAGACGCCTCAACCGTTCGACCCGCTTCGCTCCCAGGGTCACCACCGCCTCCTCACGGAATTGGTCGGGTTGGATCATGAACTTGCGGCAGAAGGGGCAATGATCATGTCCCTTGGTCATCCATTCCATACAGCAATTAAAGTGGAACATGTGCTCGCAGGTTGTTCCCGACATGATCTTCTCACCGTGTTCTGTGGTGGCAAATGCGTTCGATGAAATATGACGCGATGCCATGTGTTGGAGGCAAGGATGGCATGTATGTGGAAGCGCACGAAGCAATGTGACAGCCATATGAGTGAAGACAAAGCTCAGCAGTTCAAACACAGTGTTGGTCGTGAAAGCAATTGCAATCTCATGAAAACAACAACAACAACAACGACGGCAACAACGACGACGACGTACCGTATTCCGTGAGGCAGATGGCACAGGTGCCATCAACGTGTTCCATATCCGCTAACTCTTCAAGCTCTTTATCCAATTGACGTTGCGATGGTTGCTTTTGCACTGGGGCGGGCTCCTCGGTGTTTGTTTGCGCTTCCACGTCTTCCTCCGTGGCCGCTGCCTTGTTAATCTCCGTGAGCTCCACCTCTTGGGTGGCCGCGGCTTTGACGTTCAATGATCGGCTGCTGTTGATCCTGTCGATGATGTGTCGCGAACTAGCGTTGCTAGAGTTGCGACGTTGGGTCAATCGTCGACGGCTTGCGGTGGCCTTTGGCTTTTGATCCAATGCATCCTCGTCAGCTGCCTTGCTGGAGTCTTTAGCATCAGCAGATGGAGGCGCACCTTCGTAAGTCTTGGCGGCCGCCGTGAAGAATTTTTGCAAGACTTGGACGCGCTCCTCCGGCTTGATGGTGGACAGACCCGCCTTGCGAGCCAACTGACTGGATGTGAGACGGAACTCCATCTCCTCGCCGGACAAGGCAAGGTCGTCCCCGAAGCAGTTGCAATACTTGTCCATGATGTTGGCGAGGATGTACGTGCTGGTGACGATGGCTACGACGACGACCGAACCGCTGAGGAAGTAGTACAGGATGTTCATGAGGTCGATATCCTCGAAGGATCCGTCTCCTCGGTTCTCGTCGATCGGGTCCGGTGTTTGGCCGGAGTCGCCGGAGTCGCTGGTTCCGTCTTGGAGATGACGGAGATGGCGGGATGGCTGCGATGCTGTGGCTGCCGTCGCGACATCCATCGCGAATGACGCCATGAGCGCCGCCATGCAGCACGCCTTGACCAAGTAACTCATCATTGTCTGTTTCATTGCTGCGTTTGTGTTTCTCGTGGATATCGTTGCGACTGAAGTGCTCGGGAAGTATTGTCTAATATGAAATTATATCATGTGCGACCGCAGTGGAGGCCACCTGCAACAATGAAAGTACGAGAATTCCAAGAGGAACATTCAAGGAAAGTGGAGAGAATTGGTGCAGGCGTGAACAAGTGGACGGATGGCAAAGAGGATGAAGAAATGATTGGACGAATGTGTGTGAGAATGATGGTCGGCCTTTGCAGAGAAGGATGCAAGTCGTGTGTCAGGTCGGAAGCATAGATAGAGATGGATAGATAGATAGATAGATAGAGAGGTCCAGCAATGTGGTCGTCGTCATCGGCGATAAATAATGTGTGGTCTGCGCCTCCATCAAAGTAGACTTCGCATTGTTGCGTTCGTATTCGTGGGTGCTGCGCTGCGGCGAGGGTTGTCAAGTCGAAGGCACTGCCATGACCATGATGCCGCCATGATACCACCATCAAGAACCGCCGTCACTTGCGAAGTCGTCCAAATCGAATGCCAACCCCGATTCTTCCTTTGCTGCTCTTGTTCTTGTTGCTTCCTCTTGTTCCTGCTCCTGCTCTCGACAGTCATGCGATCACGGCAGCGGCGACACCATCACCATCTCATTCCGCATCCGCATACGCTTGCTCCATGCTCATACACAGCCCACATGGCTGCCACTGTTGCACACCAAGAAAACATGAACACTCACGATTTGACCAACAAACGGATAGCTCGCACACGCAGGAACTGACTCTCGGTTTTGTGAGACGATCGATCAAATCCAAAGCCTCCGCCAATTCTGTCGGTTTCATGTTCTTCCCCATTGCCACACACCAACGTCACGTCAATTCACCTCTTCCCATCATGTGTTGTCACACCATCTCCGCATGAACGCGCAGATCGGATTCGTACGACATCCAGCCCCACCGAACCCTCCACCAATTGCGCCGCAGACCGGTTCGACGAAAACAACGCAGGTCTCCCATGTTCTGGAGGGAGCAACCTCTCTGGCGCACTTTGTGTCATGTCACTTTCCCGCCCACGCGGTTGGCAACTGCTTCCGACACATCGCCAGAACTTTGCGTTGTTGCCATTTCCTTCGTGTTCTTGCGCGTTTCGTGAATTTGGCAAGATTGAACTCTGTGTCATCGCGTCAGTCGGTCATCAACGATTGTGTTCTTTGCTCAAGCCATTTTCAGATCGGGACTTGGCTCAAGTCCAATCTTGTTACGTACACTTGATCGGCGGAATCGACAGCAACATAAGGACTAATCAAGTATTTGATCGCATCTTGATGCAAGGTGCAGTTGGGCATCTGTTGGGACACGATGACCTTAGTTACAGACCAGTGGGGAACATGTTCGGCGCGTGGCACATGACCAAGAAAAGAGAATGCAATCCATCAGTTTGGGTGAAAACGCCACGCACCGACCACAACAGAGAGACACCACAGATCCACCACAGGAACAAGAGAGAGAGAGAGCAGCGATCGGTGGATTCGCATCACATCCCATCACCGGATCCACAAATCCACACACAACGCAGAGTGCCGCAGATAGCATCAACACAAAACAACAGTATCCACCAAGATCGTCCTCACCATGTTGCGCAAAGCCATCGCGTCGCCCTTCCTGATGCGGTCCGTCAACCGCTTGTCGGCACGTGGACCATCGCCGCTCGTGGCGCGATTCTCCACGGACATCGCCATGCCGGAACCGCCCACGTCGAATCATGTTCATATTCCTGCTGCCAATGCGCAGGGATCCATCATTTACACCGAAACCGATGAAGCACCGGCGTTGGCGACCTACTGTCTCTATCCCATCGTGTCCAAGGTATGTTTTGCGCTGTGTTGTATAATATTATAGCACGGAGTTGAACAGATAGATTGATTGATTGGAATGGAATGGAATGGAATGGGATGGACCAATGGTTACTCTATGTTGCTTCGGGAATGATCTGTGTTCTTCTGCACGTGCAGTCGCGCTGCAATCAAGAAGCTATTGATCATGCTCACTTGCTTCCCCACTCACACACACACTCACACACTCACTCACATACTCATCCACATACTCACACACCACAATCCAGTTTGGAGCAGCAGCAAACATCGACATTGTGCCATGTGACATCAGCTTGGCGGGACGCGTGCTCGCGCTGTTCCCAGAGTCCTTGAAGGAATCGCAGCGCGTTCCTGATAACCTCGCTTACCTTGGTGACTTGTCCAAGACCCCGGATGCCAATATCATCAAGCTGCCCAACATTTCCGCGCCATTGAACCAGCTGCAGGACTGCATCGCAGAACTGCGCGGCAAGGGCTACGACGTGCCGCTCTTCCCCAAGGAACCAAAGACGGAAGAGGAGGCGGAGATCCAGGCGAAGTACCAGACCGTCATGGGATCCGCCGTCAACCCCGTGCTGCGAGAGGGCAACTCCGATCGTCGCGTGGCAAAGCCCGTCAAGGCCTACGCCCAAAAGAACCCGCATCGTCTCGGCATTTGGTCCAAGGCATCTCGCACCCACGTTGCGCACATGACGAAGGGAGACTTCTACGGATCGGAGCAATCTGCGACGATGAAGGAGGCGACCGACGTTGCCATCGAATTCACACCAAAAGGAACGAAGGGCGAACCACCCCAGGTCCTCAAGGAGAGCGTCGTGCTGGAGAAGGACGAAGTCATCGACGCAGGCAGCATCTCCATCACGGAGCTATGCAAGTTCTTTGAGAACGAAATCACCGACGCAGGCGAGACCGAGCTCCTTCTCAGCTTGCACCTGAAGGCGACCATGATGAAGGTCAGCGATCCCATCATGTTCGGGCACTGTATCCGCGTCTTCTTCAAGGACGCCTTCGAGAAGCACGGCGACACGCTGGAAGAAATTGGCGCAAATCCCAACCAGGGTCTTGCCAGCGTCTTCGAACGCGTCAGCAAGAAGTGCGACGGTGAAAAGGCGAAGGAGATCCTGGCAGACTTCGATGCCTGCTACGAGACACGACCGTGGCTCGCCATGGTCAACAGCGACAAGGGCATCACCAACCTGCATGCCCCCAACGACATCATCATCGACGCATCCATGCCGGTCGTCATCCGCGACTCGGGCAAGATGTGGAACAAGCTCAACGAGCTGGAGGACTGCAAGTGCATCATCCCCGATCGCTCCTACGCCACGATCTACCAGGAGGTCATCAACTATGTCAAGACCAACGGCCAGTTCGACGTTGCCACCATGGGCAATGTCGCCAACGTCGGTCTCATGGCCCGAAAGGCCGAGGAGTACGGCTCTCACGACAAGACCTTCGAGATGGAGGAGGCTGGAACCGTCACGGTGAGGGACAAGAACACTGACGAGGTGTACTTCACTCACAGCGTCGGCAAGGGCGACATCTGGAGAATGTGCCAGACCAAGGATGAGCCCATCCGCGATTGGGTCAGATTGGCGGTTTCGCGTGCCCGGCAGACTGGGGACCGTGCCATCTTCTGGCTCGACAAGAACCGCGCTCACGACGCATCTCTCATCGAGAAGGTCAACACGTACCTCAAGGACCACGACCTGTCTGGCGTGGACATCAGCATCATGCGTCCAGTCGACGCCATGCGCGTCAGCATGGAACGTGCCACCGAAGGCAAGGACACCATCTCCGTCACGGGCAACGTGCTGCGCGACTACCTCACCGATCTCTTCCCCATCCTCGAGCTCGGCACATCCGCCAAGATGCTCTCCATCGTCCCGCTCTTGGCCGGTGGCGGGCTGTACGAAACCGGCGCCGGCGGATCTGCTCCGAAGCACGTGGAGCAATTCGTCAAGGAAGGTCACTTGCGATGGGACAGTCTGGGCGAGTACTTGGCGCTTGCTGTCGCGTTCGAGAATCTTGGCAAGACATCGGGAAATCCAAAGGCTACGATGCTCGGCGAGTGCCTCAACGAGGCCGTCGGTCGCATCCTGAAGAACCGTCGCAGCCCATCCCGCGCCGTGAACCAGATCGACAACCGCGCAACCAGCTTCTACGTCACGCTGTACTGGGCAGATGTGCTGTCGCAGCAGGACCCCACCTACCAGCCCTTGTTCGACAAGCTCTCGGAAGCACGGTCTGACATTATCGAAGAATTCAAGACTTGCCAGGGCGAACCCGTGGACCTTGGCGGTTACTATCTGATGGATTCCGACAGGGTGGCGACGGCCATGAATCCATCGCCAACACTCAGCAAGATCATGAGTGAATTCGGACCATGAATACAGACCATGAGTACGGACCTCGATCCCGAACGACACGTAGGTAGGCAGCAGCGCTGCTCCCTGTAAAGTCAGGCGCAGAGAACTAAGAACAGCTCTATCCAATACCCTACCCTACCGATACAGTAGCCACTATCATAATCGCGTGCATTTGTATGTGCATGAGTTTGCTCCAAGTTCTTCGAGCATGCACTGCCATCCTCCATAGAATCTGACTCAAATGGAAGAAGAAGCGCGCGTAGGGAGCATTCGCGAAACGAGCACATCATGCACATTGGTTTTCTTTGGGAGAAAAGGAGCAATTGATGCTGGGGCTCATTGGATTTGCTGAAAACTCTCATCTTAATTGATTGATCGATGGTAACTACTCGTGCTATGGCAGAGTATAACAGGACGGTATCAGAGCTGCGTTGGGCCATGGGCGCTTGAATGCGTTGCGAGACGGTTGGATACTTCATCATACGTGAGCAGATGTACAGGAGAGTAGACTTTCCTGTTCACGCACGATCGCACGCTGCACACAAGCCAAACACGTCTATCTGCCTCTCAGATCCACATCAGCATTGCCATCGACCGTGGAGGTCTCATCATCGTCATCCGTCTCTTCGTTCTGCACTTCGCTGACGGACAGCAAGGAGGTCGATCGCAGCGGTGCCGACGATGACGATGTGCTGTGTACACGCGTGCGCGGTGGGGCGTTGGTTGGCGGCAAATTGGAAATGACACCGCCGGTCATGTGGGCATCGCCGTCCTGATCCGTCGCGCTGGCGTAGGAGTCGTTGCCGGCCGCCGCAACGTCGTGGTAGTTCTCGGCCATGGATTGCAGGTTGATGGAGGAACGGCGGTGCTGCGAGATGACGTAGTTGCCGTCGTTGTCGTCCTCCGATTCGCTGGAGGAGTCAAAGTCGTTCCATTCCTCCTCGTCGTCGCTGTCGGACTCGTTGGGGTCGGGCGTGACGAGTCCCAGCTTGATTCGTTTGGCGATTTCGTTGTCGGAGAGGGAGCGCAGACTGAGGGAGTCGCGACGGTGCACGTACTGGTTCTTGTAGGCGGGGCTGCGGTTGATGACCTGCAGCTTCTCGCCGTCGACCAGGATGCATCCCGCGAGGGCCTGCGATCCCTGGTTGTGATCCTTGGAGGTGGAGAAGACGGTGAAGACGCGCGCGCCCTTGCTGACGGCGACACCCTCGGCGTGGGCCTCGTGGGCGCGCATGATGTATGAGTATCCCTGCTGCTGCAGGAAGTCGGTGACGGCCTTGTTGCCGAAGCAGATGGCTCCGCCACCGCGCAGGGACTCGCCGAAGCCCGTGTCGGGATCGACGGAGTAGCGCTCCTGATCCTCGGAGGCCGGGTCGCTCCAGATGCAGTCGGACGCCACCTGCTGGCAGGCGTCGTCCTCGTGCTCGTAGGGCGGGTTGATGCCGGCGACCTTGGGTACGTTGAGGATGTCCTGGATGCGCGTGGAGTCCATGGCGACGGAGCGCGGTATGCCGCCGTGGACGCAGAAGATGTCCTGGTCGACGACGCCCGCGAGCGGCAGCCTGTCGAAGACCTGGTTGCAGGCCTCCCAGATCCTGTAGCCGATGTCATCGCCGAATCGATTGCGACACTGGAAGATGAAGGAGCGCTCCGCGTAGTGCTCCTCCCAGCCGTTGACGTCGCGCGTCTCGTGGTTGCCGCGCAGGAGGAACACCTTGTTGGGCAGCTGCAGCTTCATGGCGAGCAGGTAGGCGGTGACCTCGAGGCAGGACATGCCGCGGTCGACGTAGTCGCCCAGGAAGAGGAAGTTGCCGGCCGTGAGCGACATGCCGAGCCTCCAGATGTTGTCGGAGAAGAAGTGCAGGTCCTCGAGGTTGCCGTGGATGTCGCCGAAGATGTAGGCGGGGCTCTGCAGGAAGACCACCCTTGGCTCGCGCTCCAGCACGTGGCGCACCTTCTGGCAGAGCTTGAAGAGGTCCTTGGCGAACTGGTGGCTGTTGAGGTAGTCGATGTGCGCCGACGGGCGCTGGAACATGTCCAGGATGCGCAGGGCCACGGGGTGCGTGGCGTACGCGCTCTCCACGGGCGGCAGGGAGGCCATGACCTGCTGCGTGCTGATGCTGGCGTTGCGGCCCATCCGCTCGCGTTCGGCGCGCAGAACGGGGCGCTTGCCGCGTCCCCCCTTCACCTGCTGGATGTGCACGGCGTGCGGCGACATCTGCCTGCGTTTGTTGCCCACGCTCTTGCTGGCATGCTGCGCCGCCTCCAGCTGGTTGGTCAGAGACCGCACCTTCGATTGCAGCGCCGCCAGCTCCGCGTCTCTGCTCGTCAGCGCATGCTGGTCTCCTTGTTGGGATGACATCGTGCGATTGTTCTTATTTTATTACAGTGGAGTGGTCTATTGCGTTCAGTCGATACTGTTGCTGATACTGTTGCTGATACTGTTACTGATGGTCAATGTAGGTAGACTGCTTCACACCTTCTACTCTCTGACTTCCTCCACAGACGCAGCTTCGATGGGTGCAACTTCGATGGGTGCAACTTCGATGGATGCAACTCAGATGCAACTTCGATGGATGCAACTCAGATGCAACTTCGATGGACGCAATGCACAAGCAAAGGCCAAACCTTCACGCCAACACACACACAACCAGAGAGTCCCTCAAAACCTGCTCAGCTGTCGTCCTCTGTTCAACCCACCACGCGAGGATCTTCGTTCGTGGAGTGTTGTCATTCTTGTGGCGTGTCGTTCTCGTGGTGGCCAATTTGTCGCTGTCGTGTTTGTGTGGCGCAACCGTTTCACGATGTGGAGGCAGCACCAAGGAGCAAAGACAATGACCAAGTCGATTCCTTCGATCAACTTTTCCCATCAATTACTTTTGTCAACGGATTCCAATATTCTGCTACTAGAGGCACGTGTGGGCCTGTTCGTCTTCCGTATAGTGTATGTCTGTTTGTGATTCACACCGTGTGTCTGTTTGACAAACGCATAGACAAATCAGCAAAGGATTCAATGTGGTCCAAACAGACAACCGCAATGGCGAAACCGAAACAAGCCAAGCCACAAGAACACAAACACACACCGTTTCTTGCTTTCCGCAATACCATAGAATACTTTACGATTCGAAACATGCACAATCTTCCCACCATGGCGAACACAGACAGCACGACGCCTTCAGCAGCGCCTTCAGCGGCGACTTCAGCATCGACGGAAGAATCGTCGACACAGTCCTACTACTACGACGGCACGAACCCGGCGGCGCAACACCGATTGCTGCAGGTCGTCGTCGACGGCTGCCTCGACCGCATCACCGCAAAGGCGCAGCAACCACTGCAGCAGTTCCAACAGTCGCTGCCGCAGGACCCCGCCAGCGTGCGGGCACTGCCGTTCTACAACGCGGCGCTGTCCGCCATTCAACATCAGCGCGACCAATACCTGGTGGGACATGCGGCGCTGTCGTTCGATGCGACTGCCTTGGGACATGTGCAGCTCACGCGGTTGGGTGGGTGGTTCGTGCCATCGGCGACGGTCAAGTCGGCGCTGATGCCACTCGTGCTGCCGCTTCCCACGGGGGCCTTGTATGCGCCGGCCGTCAACGGCTTTGTCAGCACGATACCGTTGGCGCAGAACAGCCTCAACCGGGCCCTCAAGAGTTCCATGCTGTCCTTCATGGAGAATCCGAAATGGAGGGAGGTCATCAAGAATCGGACGAGGGGTTACGTGGTTGGCGGGGAGAATCCATAAATGAGTGCAGGCTGTTTCTAAGGCATTCGCACACATTACATGTTTCAAAGTTGCAGTCAGGATCGCATAGACTATTGTGCTCTACTCTTACTACACCATAGCATGCGGCGTGACGCGGAGCGTGTTCGAGGAGAGTCGAATAGTATGGACTCCAGCGACAGAGAAAGAGAGTGATAGGGGCGACGTTGAGTACCGTACACACCATTATCAGTCGGAATCAGTTGTTGACTCCGTGCCGATGAAAAGCACGCGCCACAGTTCCTCCCTCAGTGCGGATTTCTCGCAGGGGAACGGCTTGAAGGAGAAAGCATTAGCACCGGCCTCCAGGAACTCTCTCTCCTTATCGTTCGCTGACAGACCGCAGATGCGACAGTCAATCCCCCTGCTCCGCATCTCCACCACAGTCTCCGTTCCCAGCAGCTGCTTCTCCACGCTCGCCATGTACATGTCAACAAATATCAGATCGAACTTCTCTCCGGATTCCAGC
Organism: Craspedostauros australis; assembly: GCA_026770025.1. Classification (NCBI taxonomy): domain Eukaryota; phylum Bacillariophyta; class Bacillariophyceae; order Mastogloiales; family Achnanthaceae; genus Craspedostauros; species Craspedostauros australis. The sequence goes on along the minus strand of JAMXDE010000050.1, from coordinate 347,395 downwards.
AGACGCAGCGCTGCTTCTCCGCTCGCGGCTTCTCGCACCCTCCAGTCGGGTGATACGGACTTGATGGAACGACAGAAGAGCTTGCGTAATATGGAATCGTCGTCAACGAACAGGACCGAGCACGCTGTGGGCAGCTCCTGCATTTGCACTGCCAGGGCGCCATCCGTGAAAGCTCCAGACGCATCTCGAATTTCGCCGGTCGCAGTGAGCGTTGCCAGAGGGGCGCTCTTTCTCGAAAACTGACTCCCTGTCTCCATCGGCGGGTCGATCGCTGGTGCCTGCATGTCGATGATGAATCGTGTTCCTGGGTTACCTTCGATGCCGCTGTTGTAGTTCTCGTCCAGATATATCTTTCCGCCCATGAGTTCTGTCAGATTCTTGCACAGGAACAGCCCAATACCCTGTATAAAAATTGGCGTTGGAATTGCCATTGCAGTTGATGTTGTTTGTTTGTTTTGTGTTTGAGGGCGGGACACGAAGCAAAAATCAAGCATGTGATGCCAAAGGAAGATGCAACAGCAGCAGGATTCTCGTGAGTCGGATTGTTCCGTTGAAATGTGCATCTCGCAGTATTGAAGGTGTATGATCCAACATATCCATCGTCATCGTCATCGCCAACAACAACAACGAACCCAGTAGCGACAAGAACACATTGGTTGCACTTACGGTTCCCTGCGACAGCACATCCAGACTCTCCTGGAATTTAGAGAAGATCTTGTCTCGTTTCTCCTCCGGAATACCGCATCCCGAGTCATCGACCGTCAATTGAACGATGCCATCCACCTCAGCAGCCCGCAACCGAATGAAGCCTTCCGAAATGAACTTGCAGCTGTTGCGACCCAGATTCAGAACGACCTGTTTCAATCGCAAGCTGTCGGCCATGATGAAGAGATTGTCAGGACATTCGACAAGGACTTCGAACCGGCTGTTGCGTTGATGGAGCATTCCACCCACTGGCTCAAGAACCTATGGTACGCATCCCAATTGAATTTTGATGTGTGTGCGCATTTGCATTTGCATGTGTTTGAGTAGACGAAGCAATACATTGTGTGAGGCAAAGTTCGGCGAACGCAATATCATGGCACAACACAAGAGCACAGCAGAATGGCTCGTGGACACCCCTGTTTGTACAATATCCAGTCACAGTCATAACACCACTTACATCATGCAGCACATCCGTTGGTACCATCTTCACTTTCAGTTGCTTGTTCGCCGCCCTGTGCATGTCCAGCATGTTGCCTGTGATGAAATTGCGTGGAATTGGGAGTCGGTGAAGAGTGCAAAAATGCAAAAGAAGATGTGTGAGTACGTCGCGTCCGTTTGTAGGTTTACAGCTGTGCATACTCTGTCTCTCTCGCTCGAGAACCACAACGTGACACTCCAACATGCGACATCGGCGCAGCAACTTACGCAGCAGATCGTTCACAAACTTCAGAGAATTGTCAATGATTTCCACATCCTCCTTGACGGAGGTTCGCGAAGCGGCGTCGGCCATCGGGTTTGGTTTGTTGACAGCTGCCTTGACGAAGCTGCACGCCGTCATGGCGGCTGACACAGGGTTGCGAACCTCGTGACCGATGAAGTCATTGAGCTCTCGTTCCGCCTATCGTTGCGTTGAATGAAGGAATGTAGCGCGGCACCAAACATGAGACAGAAGCAAGTGGGTGGTGAGTGGAGAAGCAATGGAACGAAGAAGTTGGCGTACCACAGTGTGCATATGAGATCATGGCTTTGCATTGCGGCAACTCGCGCAGCCATTACGGACATGACATGGACGACCACACGCGCACGCATTAACAATATATCATTTCCGAACTCACCCGCGTTGCCTGCCTCGCGTTCTCGAGGATCAACGACGCCTTCTCCGCTTCGTTTTGTGACCGCAAATTGTTGAAGTGTTCCACTCGTCTTGTGGTGGTCATGACCCAAAAGGCGAGGAAGGCGCTGGCAAGGAAGGTGATGACGCCGCCCACAACGACAAAGATCAGATTGGGTTCGTACTCGCCGTTGGATGGTATCAAGACGACGAGCCACTTGCGATTCGCCACGCTGATCTCTTCCGCGTAATGCAAACGATGCCTCTTCAATGAATCCACGGATGCGCCACCGAGGAACTGGAGGTCGTCGGTTTTGCCGTCGGCGACGACAGCGCCCAAGAAGCTGCGCTCCTCCGAGTCGGAGCCTTGTACGATCGTCGTCGGTCCTGCCATGTCGTAGAGGTAGACGGCTGAGTGCACGTTTTGTCCCTCGACGGCGCTTCCGAGCAGGCTGGGGATGCAAATGACGATGCTCGCCACATCCTTGGGCCACGTTTCGTTGGATTTGCTTTGGATTGTGGTGTTGACACCGGGGTGGAAGAGCACGACGCCGAAACTTTGGTCGCCAGCCGCGCCACAACGATCGTTGAACTCGAGGTCTTGGACGAGCAACAGACGTTCCGTGACAGCCGGCCGGCCATTGTCGAGGCTGTAGGTAAGCGAGGCTCTTCGCGATACGTGCGAGTTGTAGTCCAGGTCTATCGCGTTCTCGTTGCCGATGATGGGCTCCATGTAGTGGATGGGGAAGTAATAGTCTTGCTCGGATCGTGACGAGGTGGGGCTCGTTGGGCCGTCCTCGAAGCCAACAAACCCCTTGTAGGTGAAGTGGGGGTAGTTCTCTGCGTAGTACTCGCGTGCTTCCTGTTCAAAGGCAGGACGTTGGGCACGCGTGACGTTGGGATCGAACTGCACAGCCTTAAATTCCAACCCGGCATCCACCAAGTACTCGTAGAGTTGGCGGAAGTCGGAGCGATCAAAGTCGGTGCTGGAACAGTAGTTGTGCACGAGGGATGCTGCCGTGACGTACTCCTGGAACTGCACGTGCACGGTCTTGACAAGGTCCTCCGCATTGCGCTCGAACTGCACCCTTTGCTGGGAATGCGCCGAGGTGATGCCTATCGACAGCAGGGCTGCGGAAGATATGATGCCCAGCACGAGGATGAGGCCCATGATGACAGTGGTGTTCTTCCATAGATGGAAGTGAAGCAACGTGGAGACGATGCTATTGTTCCCCTCCTGCGTGCTGTTGTCCTGCTGGCGCAGCTTTTGCTGTTCGTTCTCCTCGTCCTCCGTCGTCATGACTGAGTAGATGGAAATGTGGTTTCCGGAACCGATACGGTCGGGGCCAGTTGCATTCGATGTTGAGAAGGACTTTGGCTTTGACTTTGACTTGCTAGCCTTGTCTGTGCCGCGATTCGAAGATGACGCACCGAGCTCCGGGTCATTTCTCGATGTTTCCTTGAGGGAGACGACGTCCACAATAGACTCGTGACCCGACGTCGAGTTGGCCTTGAAGATGTTCATCATGGTGCCGCTCTCGTCGTTATTCTCGCTGTTGCTGGTGTGTCTGTCTGTGGTGGTGCGAAGTCCCACAGTTGAGTTAGAGCGGAATGCTGGTTAGAATGTCGGTTTGGATGTGAATGTGGAGGTAAACGAGATTGGTTGCCTTCAGGAGGTCCAGGTCGAGATGAACGAACAGGACCGAATCGAGTGGATGGGCTCGCGTTGACACGAGTTGTGAAGGCTGTTCCAGACAGCGGGCTGCGGCTGGAGATGATCGAGAGTGACGACAACCCGAGCTGTGGAATAAAGTGCAGATGGTGGCTGGCTGAGGTGAGGTGAGACCGTGTCTTTGTGCACAAAGCTTGTTGTTGACAGTGTTGATGTTGATGATGATGACTGCCACCGCCTTGTCGAGAGGGCAGGCAGATACTAATACTGCACCGTTTCTGTGGGATTCGATCGACAATTCCTTGCGTTTTGTGGGAGCGACCCTTTCGCCCTTTGGTAGCAGGCGGATGGCTACAAATGCAAGTATAAATGCGAGTATAGTGCTCGTGCTCCAACTGGTGCTCTACCTCGTGCACAACGCAGCGAGGACCGAGAAAGCGCGAAGAGAAGCAAGGACTCTTGCCACAAGAGTTTCTCGCTCGTCTCTTGTGATGTTGAGTGCTGTTGTGCTGTGTGGTGTAGTAGCGCAGGCGAACTTGGAGTTGTCTCTTTCGCTCGGATAGTGGCGCCGTTGTGTGTGTGTGTCTGTGTGTGGGAGCCTTCTCTGTTGCTGGTTTGGATACGCTCGGCGTCGACTTTGATGCGGAGGAGGTGCTGAGATGCCTAACGATTCGTTGGGGAGACGGTTGGGGAAGATGGAGACCCACGCAAAGTCATCAACGGCGTCTTTGGAGGAGGAGGCTCGGTTTGGATTCTTCGTTCTCTGTCCGTCTCTGTCTTTCCTTGATTGGTGTTGTCTCTCTTGCCTCTTCCGTCGTGGTTGCTTTCCTACTCTATCGCGCTGCAGCAATGATCCACAAGTGAGAGAGACCTCTGCCCTGAGTTGCGCGTCCTTTACTGTGCCGGTGGGTCCTCTGCTCTGTGATGTTTCACAGGATTCGTACGACTATCGATGTCCGATTGATGTGCCTCTGTCGTCCTTCTTGTCGCTGTTGTTGTTGTTGTTGCCAGTGCTGGTTGTGGTGGTAACGTGCTCGAAACAGCTGCGCTTTTCTCGATGGGCCGTGTCTGGGGCTCTGCGGTGGTTGCCACTTGCTCTGCGGTTGTTGCCTGTGTCTTTGGTTGGAGCAAACCGATTCCTCCCTCCTCCTCCTCTCGTGTGTGTTGTGTTTGGCACGAACGATTCCCCTTTCGATCTTGGTCTCCTCCTCCTCCCTTCTTGTTGTTACGTCTGCCAGTGCCTCTCTGCTCTGTGCGTGCTCATGGCTGCGCAAACATCGCGCCTTCTTTTGCAGTCGTCCGTGTTCACACGCAACCTCTACCACATTCGTTCCAGGGTGCCAAAACCACTCGGCGAAACTCCTCTCCGGCTATTTCTTAGCGTTGCTATCGTGTGAATGCAACATCGCGGGATCATAAGCCCTCTTGTGTTCCAACGCTTCCAAACAAAGACTGCGCAAAGAACACGTGGACGAGCCTACAAATCATCTCGACAGTACACATGCACACACGAGTGGGACACGCATGCGACACGATGAAGCCCAACAGATACGCGAAATGGGGGAAAGCGCAATACTGAACACGTTCACAACCATTCCACAACTGGCGAAAAGTTGTTAAATGTTCTTGAAACATCAATGTGACAATGAATTTCACCGTGGTTTGGTTGGGCCCGATGTCGTTGGACTCATCTAGTCTCTATTTCCACATTGATGTTTCTGAGTTCTGGCACGAAACAGACAAAGCAGATGGGTCTTTTTGCTCCAAACCACACAACAAAACAAGGGAGTGGAGATGATGGACTCATCCGACTGAAAAAGAGGAAGTTTTGGCGCGAAAACGGATGACGAAGAAACTTCATCCTTCGTTTTGAGCGTGAGAACAATCACAAACACAAACACGCACAAACAAACAAAGATGAATGGAAACATCGACGACATCAACAGGCAACGTGAACAGCAACATCCACGATGGCCACGATGAACATGATGAACATGATGGATACCAACCAACAACAACAACGCATCATCCTGCTCTTCGATTTGGACTGCTTCTACGCCCAATGCGAGCGCGTGCGGTTGCAGCTGCCGGCGGATGTTCCCTTGGTGATGTTCCAATGGAATTCGGCGCTGGCTGTGTCGTATCCCGCGCGTGATCAGTTTCACATCAAACGAGGAGACTCGTGGGACGAGGTTGCCGCCAAGTCCAAGAATAGATGCTGGCGCATTCATCTCCACGTGCTGGATGGGAAGGACAATGGCGATCAGCCCCACGGTGCAAGCCAAGGTGATGCTGATGACGACAACGTGGACAACGGCGAAAATCCAGTCGAAACATCGTTCCGACAGATCTACCGACCCTCCGAATCGCCAGCCTACTATGCCAAGCTGCAGCGCAAGGACAACGGGCGTCGACGATACCCTGCGGAAGGCAAGGCCTGTCTGCAGAGGTATCGCGTGGCATCGCAGCACATCTTCCAGATCGTCCTGGAGTCTCTGTCGCAGCTCATCGCACCGCAGTCCTTGTTCACGTTGGAGCGTGCGAGCATCGACGAGTTCTACCTCGACATCACCGAGTACTGTGCACGCAGCGTGGCTTCGGGCAAGACAGGACAGCAGACAGCCGGAAATGGCAATGCCATTGACGACGTGATGACCAGCACTGAGACTGACAAATCAACACGGATCGTCGGAACGAACTCGACGCTGCAACAGCTCCTGCAGCCGACGCGCACGCACGACCACCGAGGCGCCGCGCATCATGCGCAACTCGGCATGTATGCACACGCCTGCAAGGTATCGCGATGGATCCGCCAACGCGTTCTGGACGAGCTGGGATTCACCATGTCCACGGGGATCAGCTGCAACAAGACGATGGCCAAACTTGCCGCCTCGTACGGCAAACCGGATGGTCAGGCATTATTGCTGCCATCACAGTTTCCGTACATTCTGCGCAATACCAAGATGCGCAAGCTCCGAAATTTTGGTGGCAAACTGGGCAAGCGCATGGCGACGATCTATCAGGAACAGGTCGGCACAGTGCAAGACGCGTCCGCGATCACCATGGCCGACATCGCCAACCTCTCGTTGCCGACATTGCAACGCGCCTTGCAATCCGCCGAAACTGCCCGGTTCGTGTTCTATGCTTGCCGCGGGATCGACAAGGAACCCGTGAAGGGGACCACGGGCGCGCTGGTCAAGTCCATCACGGCTTTCAAATCCTTCTTTGCAACAACCCACCTGGAGATCCTTCGCAAATGGATCGCGGTTATGGCCAACGAGATTGTGGCACGCGTGGAATTCGACAGCCAGCACAACCAACGGTATCCCAGAATCTGCACCCTGCATTATCATTACGTGCACGTCAACGACGACCACGAGGACGGGTTGGAACCAGATCACGGGACATTCCAAAAGAGCCGGTGCACGAAATCCATCCGCCTCGCATTCCCGCATCGCACATCGCCCAACAAGGCAGACGAGCTGATCCAGCTGTCCATGCAACGGTTACAAACCGTTCTCAAAGAACACGAAGAGTCCATCGCCATGTGCCGCTTGGGATTGGCGGCCAACACCTTTGTGGGCAAAGAAGCGGCCTCGATCGATCGATTCTTGACGCAACAGTCGTGCAGTGCGTCCCCCCCGACGACTGCGCCTCTCCACAAAGCTGCATCACAGGCCCCCTCTCCATGCAAACGACCCTACGATGCCGACTTGGAGATGGCCAAGAAACTGCAAGCTGCATTCGATCGTGAGAACTACGTCCTGTCCACGTCCACCAAGTTCAAGACGAGCACGACGACGGCCAAACCGAAGCGAGCCAAAACGCAACGAATCGATTCCTTCTTTCGGAAACGATAGAAGCTGTGAAGGGATTGTTGTGGAGTTTAATTTGGCCGAGAATCGATTTTGAATTTCTTTGTGGCAGAGTTTAGTCGTAGCTCATTTGATTAGAATAGAGGAGAGTAGAACCATCTGGATGTCTTGGGGCTGTTGATGTTGCTGTTGTTGTCACGCATGTAGGAAGGTAATCATCGTGCGTTCATCTATTCATCCGTTCATGCGTTCATGTACTCATGCATGCACAGGCCATCGCGTCATGAAGTGTTGTAGCACCATCTGTACGACCTGCTCGCAAGTATGGGACTCGATAATAGTCTACTTCTTGCGACGCTTGAGCGCATCCGTTTGTCCTGTGCCCCAAGAAGAGGAATCCCGGTCCTTCATCTCCTCGAAGGCTTCTTCACCGCCCTGCAACGCCAATGGCAGCAACGCCGTGGCGATGACGAGCACGCCACCCGCCCAGGCAATTCCGATGGGCGCGTTGACGGCGCCGTATTCGTAGTCATCAACTTCCTCGGCCAATGCCACGAGCGGGGATGTCGCGATGGCAATAGGGAGGGTGGCGATCATCTTTCCGATCTTGTCCATCGATGGCATGGCGTTCGTCTTGGCGCTGGAGGATGTCTTGCTGAGGTCCAACGGCATGAAGGCCGTGGCGGTCTGGGCCATCATCATCAGCATGGCGACGAGGGCTGTCAGGAGGGAGTTGCGTGCGATCATCGTTGTGTGTGTGTGTGTGTGTGTACTGTGCACTATACTTGATATGGTAGCAAACGCAGGAGACTGTAGAGTATGATGGATGCGGTTGGTATTCTGCCCTCTTTGGAATTTGTGATTGGTGTCAGCATTGTCGGTGCACGCACGATCTCCATCATCACATCATGGTGGACGACGCATTCGTTCTCTTTTGCCACTGCCGTGGTGGATGCTGTCGATGTTGGTGATTCTCGTTGACACGCATTTCATCCATCTTGGAATTCTCGATCTTTGTAAACGTCATGGGCTGACTAAGTCTCATTTCTGGTGATTGAGATGGACACCAGGCTACTTGATTCTATCTAGAGGTCGCCGTGTTCTATGCAGAAAACGACTGTTGGCCTTGCTTGTTCGCTTGCGCGAGTACATCTCCCCGACTGATCCCTTCCTCCAAGCACCGCTATCCCTTGTTTGCCGTATTCATCAACTTATGCCTCAGATCGTGGTTGATGTAGGCAGATAGCGCATTGGATACCTCACGTTCATCGTCCAATGTTTCTTTGAGGCGGGGAAATTCCCACGCCCACAATCGGGTGTGATCTTTCTGCACGATCGCATCGGCCGATGCTGTTGCTGGCGTGCATGTTTTGCAGGTGTCATCGGTGCTGATGTCTGCGTCGTCACTGCTGATTCTTCTGTTGTTGTTGCGATTTCCAGGGGATTTACTCTCGTCGTGGTCATCGCAGTGCTTATCATCCATACTGTAGGCGAGGAATGCCATCTCGCCAATGAATTGGTATGGATACAGAGTTGCAATATGTTTCCCATCGCTCTGAATCGAGACCTCGCCATCGATGAGTAAGTACCTGCGTTTGATTCATGCCGTGTGGTGATATGCGTAAAGATGGAGTTGAGTGTGTGAGGTGTCAAGAATTGTGGAATGCGATGCTCTGGGGAAAGCTGAATGCTCAACCATTTTGCAACTAGAGTAGGGTGGAGTAGAGTGAAGTTGATGACCCGATGACATCTCGCGATCACAATTATCAGCGTCTCAATCGAACAAAGGAGGCAAGGGGGCAGCATTGATTGCCTGTCTCGGTAACAATAGGGTACTCACAGCAGCCTGTTCTCCTTGCCTTTCACAGCGATCCTCGTGCCTTCCTTCAGCTCGGCCAACGTGCCGGCTTGCATCAGCTTGTTGAACTCCACCTTGGAAAATCCGCGCGCCTCGAACTGTGCATCGCTGTAAATCTGCGCCCATTCCTGTGGCATGCGATTGGCCTCGTCGCGTTCCGCCAGCAAATGGAGGATCATCACCGCGTTGATGGCCAGCAGCAGCACATTCCATCGGATAGGAATCCAGAGCGGGGCCGGTCGGTAGAACTGGAACAGCATGCTCAAGGATATCCCACCCATTGCCAGACCTCGCAGCACGAGAATGTCCGTGTTGGCGTAGGCCGCGGTGGCACACACGAAGGACATGTGTCCGCAGATTTCGGATGCCGACATGCCGAAGGTTGCCATCGTCTTGTTGTTCATGAGGGGGCTGGCGTTGTCCATGATATGATCGATCACCTTGTTGTTGCTGTTCGCAGACGACGAAGATGCTGTCGGAGTCGCCGTCGTCTTGGACATTTCCATTTGCTGCGACTTGTTTCGCACTTTCATCCTTGTGTTCTGTCGTGTCCAGCCTGCGACATCATTGCGCCCAAGGCCGAAGTTTGTGGCTTTCGGCTTGCTGCCTCTTGCCAAGGAATGGATGTCAGACCTGGAGTAGCGCTGGAACTGTTGCGCGATGCGGATCTGACGCAACATGTTGTTTGGATTGCATGCAGGAGCGTATGTGGTGGTGGCGGTACTGTGAGGTGAAGCGAGGCGAGTTGTGTGTTGTTGGTATTGTGCTCCAAGGAGGGGTTTTCCGGTTTGTGCTTCTTTGTGTTGGTTTCGTTACCACATCACGCAGTCGGCGGTCACAATCCATCAAAGAGAGGAACATCACCATCAATAGCAACAACGGCGAACCCATGAGAACCGTTTGTACCAGTGTGATGGTTGGAGGTATCTTTCCACCAGTTCCGGGTGCTGTGACTTCCCGCAAATGGCAAGGAAACTCCATCCCTGGACCCCAATCATGCAGCAGCCATTGATTGATGTGCACTCGTACATACTCGCAGACCAGACTACCTGTATCGTCTTGGCACCTCGATTCATGTTTGCGCTTCTTGTATCATATTATATAATACATACTAGTAGGAGCTACGCCATGTCCAACTCGATGTATCTCAACGCATCGGCAGGTGACGATCAGGCGATTCCATGGCCATGATCTGCCTCTTCAAGTCACCCGTCAGAAAGCCAAACGACTCCATGGCCCTCATCACTTCATCTTCCTCGGCTTGCAGTCTGTGCACATCTTGGTGCACAGTCTGCAGCGCATTCCTGCACTCGTTGGCCGACAGTCGCAACACATCACGCCGCGCGTATTGCCAATCATCGACATCTTGCTGTATCAGGTAATGGTACATGCGCTCCGCATCTGAGGATGTGCTTTGTGCCTGCGACCCGTTTCCATTGGTCGTCGCATTGCCGCGCGTATCCGTTGCGGACCCGTTCGTCTGTTCATCACGGGACAGGTCTGCGACTCGCGATACTTCATCCGATCGTGTGAGCAACGCAGCATGGAGCGGGCTGTCATGAGCAGGAGCAACTGCATGTGGACGCAACGATTTCGCGTGCCGCAGCATTTCCAGTGGATGCACTTGAGGTACTTCATCCAAACTCCCTTCATCCTGCCAAAGTCGCTTTCGAAGATGCGCGTTGTATGCCACCGTCCCATTGATCGTGCCCAACTGAAGCTCGTCCCATGGATGGTAGTCCCGCGAGCGGCGTGCTTCCATTGGTCGTTTCCGGTTTGCGCGATCTTTGACGGTAGTATCGCCACTCACGCCATTGTCTTTGTTGTTGTTGCTACTGCTGCCGCCACTGTTGTTGTTAGTTTTTGCATTGAAATGATCTGTTGTATCCATCGCGTCCATCTGATCTATCAGGCCTTGTTCGGATAGTTGTTTGCCAACCTGAGGAGCCTTGGCAGCGTCAGTCGAGGGTGCTGGTTTCTGTGGCGTTTGATCATCGGTCTTGGCGTGCGTCTCCATGCGATTGGTCTCCCCTCGAACGTTAGCTCCAGTCCTTGGTGGCGTTTTGCCAGTTTTAGCCACAGCGTCAGTCGGAGTCGCAGACGATGCATACGCCATATTCAAGAGCCGGGGATCCAGCCCAACATGCGTGTCGGGGAAATCGTACGTCGGCTTGACCACTTTGTACGACGGTGCCCGCGTCGCTCTGAGGTACTCGACAACCCGATCGGGAGTCAAAGTCTTGATATCCACAGCCGATGGTTGGGCTAAGTTGTCACCATTCGGGAGCAGTGCCTGCCCCTCGGCCTGATGCTTCGCCTCGTTGGCCATCGCCGCTGCAACTTGCTTCGCTGCGGCACTTGCCAAAACGGCCGCATCCGCCGCAACCTGCCTCGCCTCTTCTTCCATTTCCAGTCGCTGATGATGCCGCTCTTCCCTGCGCTGCATGTGGAAGTTGCCCAGCGCTTCAATCTCCTTGTCGATGTCATCGTCGTTCGATGTGCGTTCGATCTCCTCGCAGCAACCCAGCATGGAAAAGATGACCAGCTCCTTGTCATCTTCGGCCTCCGACACGCGCACGAGCCGACGATCGAATCGCAGCTTCTCCACGAGCTGCAGATGCGCGCCGCAAAATCCATTGCGCTTGATCCACTTGTCGCAGTTGGGATGGGAGCAGGTTCGTTTCTTCGTTTTGCGCGGTGGTGATTTGGCGAGGCCGCTCTCAGGCTTCTTCACTGCAGCACGTTTGCCGTTGCTATTGGCATTGGCGGCACCCCCGTTGCTGCTCGTCTTCTTTGCTCGGAATGCACCCTTGTCCGGCGATTGATCCTTTATTCTCGCTGCTTTCAATGCCATCGTTGCTGTCTATTCTATCATGATCGGAGCAGCCACGGCCATGGAAGAGTGATAAATGCGATGGAACACCGATCGCGCCGCTAATCACGCAACCGATGTTTTTGGAACCTTCTTGCTTTTGTGTTGTGCGTGACATGTGGCATGGCAACTTCCCTTGTTTCTTGTTGGCTTGCAGTTCGCGACAAATAGGTATTGTAAAAATAAGAAAGTCGTAAAACAAGGTAAAAACTGGAAACAATGCCGCGAATTGCACGATTTGTTTCAAAATTGATGATTGATAAAGAGGTAATACAAAAACCAAACAGCGAATTCTCACAATTTCATGACGAATCGTGGTCATCAACACGGGCATCCACAGCCTCATGGACATGTGCATGGACATTCAGTTCGTTGTCTCCAACACCCACCAAGAGACAACATAAAGTAGTACGAGTATCGACGGCTGATACCACAGCGACCCTTCGTTCAAGGATGCGCTCAGATACCAGCACAAGGTCGAAGTTTGCTTTTCTCATCGGCGTGATCGGCGTCTTGTTTGCGACCACGGTGTTGTACACAACGAAGAAGCTCAGTGACGCACAACAGCTTCAACAGTTTGCTGAAGAGACTCTGGCGATCCAACCGTTGGATGTGGATGATGAAGCAAGCAGTGGCACCGCCGTCGCTGCTGCTCGTCCTTTACACACTGCTGCTCAACAAAGGCCAATCAATGATGCTTCCGCATCGCACACGAGCCGACAGCCGTCGAGCCAACCTGCGAAATCAAATTCGGTTGTTGGCGAACAATTGCACAGAGACCTCGATGGTGTGGATGAAGGGCGCTTGGCATCGCCCAACCTCAACACGGGGTTGGAAACTTCAGCTGCAGGCATAACAGAGACGAGAATTACGTGGACGGTGCCCGCCAACGGTGGAAACGATGACCCATCCAACTATCAGAATACAATCGAAAAGAGCAGCGCCAACAGGAACGGGACAGTTGCAGAAACAGCCGCCGATAACGACGACGACGAAGAAGATGAAGCCGAAGACATGCTGGCGCGCCAATGGCGGTCAGTTCAGAAGTATTCCCACAAGCCAGAGCAGCACCTTCGCGGTGGTGCTCGGTACGCTCCATTCGTACCCAAGCGCAATCAAGGACGCAAAGACTTGGCACAAAAGTGCGTCCAAGCTGGAGAGGGCGGGATTTTCTTCAAGCACTTCCGCAAGGCCGGCGGAACAACGGTGGGGAAGTCCATACGGAATGCTGCATGTCGGCGATACTGTGATGTTCCCAAACCCATGTACGGCAGCGAGTTCCCGTACCTGAATCCACAAGTGTTTGCCAAGACTGGCATGCTCAATTCCACCATCTTCCTCACATCGCTGCGTCATCCGGTCGATCGCATCGTTTCGATGTATTGGTTCGAAGGACGGTGGCCACGCATCTGCGGCCTGCCGTGCGAACGGAAGCGCGAAAAGACGAATCGGACCAAGACGGCCGATCTCTGCGAATGGGTGGACCATGTGCATGCTCAGACCGATTTCAGACGGTTGCGATACACGCGGCACAATCAGTGCGGGCAATGGACGTCGGTGGAGAACTACTACATCCGCACGCTGCTGGGTGTGGATTCCGCTCGCAATGGGGAAGAAAAGAAACTAACACCGTACGGTCGTGGGTTTCTCAACATCACGTTGACGCGGCGCCATTTGGATCAGGCCAAGAAGATATTGGATAACTTCGATCTCATCATGATCCAGGAACAGATGAGGCAACCGTCGAACATGACCCGCATGCTTCACGCCATTATTGGTTCCGCAACAGACGATCCGTATCGAATGGGAGTCCATCGCAAGGGCGACGAGCGCCACTCCGAATCGTACGTAAATCCGACGGATGTTGAGCTTGAAAAGTTGCGTCAGCTGAATGAATTGGACATCGAACTGTACGAATACGCGGTCGAGCTGAGCGCACGGACTGTGGAGAGATGGCTGGCAAAATCGGAAAGAGCATCGTACAAACAGGAACTTGAGGAATTCGACGCTGCACAGAGCTGCAACCGGCCGGACATCCTTCCATCGAGAGACATCATCAAGACAACGATCGGTGGGCGGGGATGCAACACGCATGGAGCCTTCTTTTACTACAGCGGTGACTGCATGCTGCACAGTCGGGTGCCGAACTATAGTTAAGAAGTGCGCGATGATGGATGATGTACTACTTGAGTGAGAGGATGTTGGCTATTTCTTCTCTCCTCTACCTGCAGTCTTTGCAACTCGCGTTGGTGGCCCATAGTAGTTTGGTTTGAAGGTCACGTGTATGGGATTCAGATGATGGACGGAGATCGATCAGTCACGAGGTCGCATCGTGTCAAACTCCCATCTTCAGCGTTGATGTCACAAACGTCGCAACGATGATGCCGAACCAACCCACCTTCATTCCTTGTATCCACCAAGCTTGACTACACATTTTCGATTGCAATAGCGGCAGAAGCGAAACACAAGGCAACAGCAATCGCATCTGTGTGAGTACCAGTCGGAATTTATCATACGAGTACAAATGTCTATCGCCATGGAGCAGAACTTGCAAAGACTTGGATCCAAAGTCTCGCCATTCCGGACAATAGACCATCTGCATAGTCTTTCTTTGGTGCTATAGATCTTGCACTCATTCGTTGCATGGCTTGTCGTGGAGGCAACTTACGTCGTCTTGCCAGCCATGGCTTTCCGAACCAGCTCGAGCAATGCTGGACGATCCATCTCGGACTCCAAATGCACTCCCTTGCATTCATTCAAGCAACCATACAGCTCCACCATCGACATCTTTCCGTATTTATCGGAACCAACACGAGTGCTTTCTGTGTCTTTTCGAGAGATATGGATCGCCTCCATCAAATCGGCACATCCAGCCAGCTCGCGAAACTTCGAGTTGTCGACCAGCGCATTCAAGTCCTTCGCTGCCATTTGGATGGCTGCTTCCTTCAGAACCATGCAGTTGTGCTCGTCCGCAAAGAGCAACAGGCCAATCAAGGTGTCTTGCGATAGATGCTTGTCGATCAGCTTGGCTTCAACGATGACCTTGAATTGCCAGCAATGGAAATGGGCTGCAACGATCCCCAATTGTTGTAAACCTTCCAGCCGAGCCATCTCGCTGCCATCCAGGAAGGAAGTGTCGCCTGAGTAGATGTACTTCAGCACGCATCGAACATTAGTGGGATGGAAGTCGGGAAGGGTGATGATGCGTTCGTTGGTTGTGCGTGACGAGACCATGTTGCTGCCTTTGCTGTTGATGCTTTCGTTGAGCATCGCCTTGATGGATGGTACTGAGGCCAACAAAATCGAGCTGCATGCCTTGATGGTTTGCTGTTGATCGTCGCGACCGACGAGGAAAGTGATGTCTGTCATGAGGTTGCTTTCGAGAGCAGCGAGCCTGTCTTGATTGATGTTGCGATGGCTCATTTGGATCAATGTATTCGTTGCGTTGATTGTTTTCGCGCCCTTCGAATCTGACTGTCGGAACCGAGATGACAGGTACTCCGCAATCGCAACATCATGGCGTTGTCTTAGAACCTGCAGCGGTGTTTGATTCTTCTGATTGAGAACTGTGACGTCCGCTTTGCATGATTCTATGAGGAATTTGATGACATCCAATCTGCCGCACATTGCTGCGTAGTGCAATGGTGTATTCCCATAGTTATCTTTGATGTCGACGCCAACATTGAGTGATTCCGCAAGACACTTGACGATGCCCAATTGCTTGCACATGCTTGCATAATGAAGCGGTGTGCGCCCAACCATGTCACTGACATCAACAGCCGCATTGCACTCTTTCACCAGGTATCTGGCGGTATCCAACTTATCATTCATGCATGCTTTGTGAAGCGGAGTGTAGCCAGAATTGTCTTGGATATCGACGAGTCCACCGTGTGCTTTCACCAGGCGTTTCACAAAGCATAAATTGCCCTGTCTGCATGCGTTATGAAGTATCGTCGAGTAGCTACGATCCACGATCATGTCGACGAGCGTATGTGGTTATTGTGCCCGCCACGCCGTGATGGTGAGTATGCTTCCTCGAGACAAAGCTTCGATCAACTGTTCACTTTTAATGATGTGCTTGGCTGCAACGTTCTTGGCTGGGTGATGTGTTTTAAGATGGTTGGGATGCCTGAGAACTGCGCGTGGATTTTCTCAGAAGTGTAATCTTGAGGTGATCAGAGTGCGTGAAGA
The DNA here is from genome assembly GCA_026770025.1 of Craspedostauros australis. Classification (NCBI taxonomy): domain Eukaryota; phylum Bacillariophyta; class Bacillariophyceae; order Mastogloiales; family Achnanthaceae; genus Craspedostauros; species Craspedostauros australis. Next base: position 331,171 of record JAMXDE010000050.1, on the reverse strand, counting down.
GAAATTATGGGTTGCGATCGCAAATCTGACGGAAGTTGGGTTGCCTTTGTTTCCTCTCGTACTTCCTCGAGGTGGAGTCGCAGCTGCTTCATGATCTCCTCGCATTGCCTTGTCGTGGGCTGATCCACGATGCTGATCCACGATGGCGGTCGTTCGTGGTTTTCATCAGTTGGCTTGGCGTCAGCGTTTGTTCAATTTCATTTCGATTTTGCGAGAAATGATCTCGCTCGCAGTTGTACAATACGAGCAAAAGTTCCACGATCATCAATTGAAGAAACAGAAGAGCCACATGAAGCCAGCACAGTTAGCATGGATGCGTCTCCTCACATAATACATCGATCGAGCACACTCAAACAATTGATCCCATTTCAACTGTCGTATCCATGTGATTGGAAACTCCGAGACTCTCGCTCCATCTCTCTGCAAAGAGAGAAAGAGAGATTATGGTCCAGAGGTTGCTTTGACTCGTACCGGAACGGCGACTCCCATGACTTTCGAATCAGAGAATAGTTCGGAGCCGATTCAATCAAAGCCACACAAAAATAGAGCAGGACCCTCCAATACTCAAACATTGGCTGTGCCAACGTACGTATCCCGTGACATTGTATCGCATACGAGTACATTCAAGTGTGTGGTAGTTCGTATGCTCCGCTACTCGTCTGGTAGCATCACATATTTCGTTTCGGCGGAATTCCAAACGGATGAATCTAGAAGTCAAGGAATCCTTGGAATAGTCGGACGTCTGTCATGTGTACGAACGTCGAGACAAAATGCCGATGACAAGGATGACCCGATTTCGTCATTCGTCTCGTGGCGAAAGTCCCAAAGCAGGCTTCATCCATCATCTCCGCGCAACGGTCCAGTGGACACGAAGTGCGCACAGAGAGCGACCATCGCACAAGTGGGAAACCTGCGAACTCAACCACAATCATAATCGCGATCCGTTGGACAAGTGCACAGGTGGGAGCTACCATACCCAAAGAGACATAGAAAGCAAGTGAGAGAGAGAGAAGATGCAGCCGCTGCGTAGAGTCGCCGTGGTGTCCATCCTGTACCTGGCCGCCGCCGCCTTCTCCGGACAGGCCCAGGCGCAGTCGGAAAGAAATGACATGGAGACATGGTCTGCCGGCAAGCTGCGCGCGAAGGGAGAGGAGGCTCTGTCCCTGCGCAACTACGGCGATGCGCTCAAGTTCTACAACAAGGCCGCCGTGCTGGAACCGCAGAACGCCGCCAACTACTTCAAGCTGTACAAGGTCCACAGCCGCATGCGCCGATACGCGGATGCCGTCGGCGATCTGACCAAAGCCCTGGAGGTGGATCCCAGCAACACCAGCTACCGCATGCAGAAGGCGAAGCTCCTCAAGTCGCTGGGCCAGTGCGACCGCTCCGTGCAGGAATTGCAGCAGATCAGCGAACCCACGGAAGACATTCAGAACCTGCTGGCCGAGGCGCAGAGCTGCGAGTCCGACATCGCGCATGCCCAGAGCGCCTTGCTCAACCAGGACTATGAGACGGCGGCGGCCATGTTCCAGAGCGCCTTGCGTCACGTCGAACAGGCGTCGGATCTGCTGTGGCAGAAGTCGCAGGCATTGTACGAGCTCAAGGACTACTACGGCGTCATCAGCGACACCGGGCAGATCCTCAAGCAGCACTCGCAGCATCTCGACGCCTACCGGCTGCGCGGACAGGCCTACACCAGGTTGGGGGAGCATGAATTGGCATTGAAGCATTTCCGCGAGGGTCTCAAGCTCGATCCCGAGCACAAGGGTTGCAAGGAGGGGCACAAGTTCGTCAAGAGCATCGAAAAGAAGAAAAAGAAAGCCGACAGCGCCTTCGAAAAGGGCAATTACCAGGAAGCCATTGCGAATTACTGGAAGGCCATCAACGTCGATCCTTCGCACATCAACTTCTTCAAGCCGACCCTTCTCAAGATCGTCGAGGCGCACACCAAGCTCGGCGAGCACGACATGGCCATCATGGAGGCGCAGAAGCACGTCGATCATCAAGAAACAATTGAGGGTCTGTGGGCCTTGGGTGCGGCGCAGACGGCGGCCGAGAAGTTCCAGGAGGCCGTCCACACCTACCATCGTGCCACGGAGGTTGCGGCCGATTCCGACAAGCAGGCCGCCAATGAGAAGCTCCGCGAAGCGCAGGTGGCGTTGAAGCAGAGCAAGGAGAAGAATTACTACAAGATTCTGGGCATTCCACGCACGGCGACATCGAAGGAGATCAAGAAGGCGTACCGAGAATTGGCGCTCAAATGGCAGTACGTTGATGTGTTGTTTCATGCAATTCGAGAATCGTTGAGTTGGGTTGAGCTGTGCAACCGCAATGCGATTGTGTTTGTGTTCAGTTGGTGTGCGGTACACAGACGCTTATTCACTCACTCTCTCGTTCCCGCCTTCGTCACTGTCTCTCTGTTTGTATCCACTCACAATACTCGTGCAGCCCCGACAAGAATGCCGACAACAAGGAAGAAGCTAGCAAGCAGTTCCAAGACATCGGTGAGGCCTACGAGGTGCTGTCCGACAAGGAATTGCGTGGCAAGTATGATCGTGGTGAGGAAGTCTTTGAAAACCAAGGCGGCGGTGGCGGTGGCGGAGGTCATCATTTCAACGCGCAGCAATTCTTCCATCAGCACATGGGACAAGGCGGTGGACAGCGCATGCACTTTCGATATGGATAATTGTTATTCTAATAGAGTGTCAGTTGACAATTCATGAATGCATTGGCATAGTATTCTACTCGTGCATACTCTACTATATGACCGTCCCATCAGCGGCACGTGGGTTTCGAGAATTGTCACAAGATCACAACGCAAACGGAAGAGTTCGCTTGCCCTACGCGATCTCGATCATTCATCTCAGAAAATCCCTCTCGATCGTTGCTCGCTCATGGAATGCCACTGCATCCTGTCTGCACACACTCTGGCGCAGACATTGAGACATTTACCGGAACCAATCCGGAACGTCTTCACCCAAATCCTCCAGCGCCTGCTGCATGGCGAGTTTCACTTCGGGCAAGGCACGTCGCGAAGTGATTTGTCGGGTCCCCGACACGATCTGTTTGCCCTCCGAATCGACGATTCGAAGGTACCCCCATCAGCTGTGGGCCAGACCGGCACCCCACACTTTCATCGGTTTGTTGCGTCGGGCGTCGGAACGGTCCCACGTGTTGAAGGCGCACGGGACGCTGGGTGGCGCAATCGTCGGTGTGCAGCAATAGGATGTGGGGCGGCAATGTTGGTAGAGATGGCATTCAATGAAGACAGCGGTGAGTGAAGAACGGTCACCACAACATCAATTTTGCACCCAAAGCAATCACAAATCAACGCAAGTCAACGCAAAGCACAATGACGCCGATCCAACACTTACAATAGCTCCTCGGCCGCGCGCTTGATGATCGGATCTGCAAAGATGGCGCCAGCATCTTTGCATCCTTGTCAGCCGCTCCATTCCACGAAATTGCAGAAGATTGGCTTGCCGGTCTCCTTGGCGACATCCAGCGCCGTCTGGTAGTCACCGTGCTTGCCGTCCGATGTCAGGTTGACATACTGGATGGTGCCCAATTCGACGTATTCCGGAGGCGGGGGTTGCCACTGCCGATTGGGATCGGCTTGCATTGCCTTCGTTGCTGCGGACAACGCAACCTCCTTCTTCTTGTTGCGTTGGAAGAAGCCCATCGCGCGGGTGTGTTGGTTTGAATGCGGCGAGACGCTGCCTCTTCCTTCTATGATGCCTGCGTTTGGCTGGGTTTCGCTTCTCTCAGTGGCCTGCCCTCTGTCTGCACTGCTTCTGCTGGCTCTCGTTTGTTCGATTGTTGGAGTTCACCAACTTGTGAGAACCAAGTAAAGCCAAGCACAGGAGCGGAGCAGAGCAAGAGAGGCGCGTGGGGAGTGTTCCCCAACCTCCGATTGATCCGGACACCTTGCTTGCGCTGCCCTTCGTGACACCAACCACAACAGCACGATCGCAACGTCCTGAGCAGTTTTGCGAAACAAGACAGGTTGATTGCCCCGTTCACGGATCCCAGGAGTCGTGCCAACCCACACATGCGAAGGATCCACGATTGAATTCTGCGGTGCTTGAAGCCCAATGAGAAAAGTCGGAATGGTGTCGCATGCGACATGATGCGTCGTGTAGGCGCGCGCACAAAGCGCGCCATCTAAAATGTCAATTGCGCAAGAAAGAGAGCAGATCGAATGCGAGAAAGGTGGAGAAGAGGAACGGCAAACAACCCAAGACCCCAAAAAGGAATCGAACAGGACGAGACATTGGCTTCAAAGGAGACACAAAGATAGTATACGTAGAACGAGTGCTGACCCATTCCGGTTGGAGCCATTGTTGTGGTTGCGAGGCAGCAGAAATCCAACATCCCTCGAGCGGAGTGTCGCGATGAGTGGTCCAGTTGCGAACGACGCCATGATGACGCCAATGCGCGCGGTCAGCAACGACGCAAGGTCCGATAAGTGGAGCGATCCAGCGCTTCCGCGCACAGGCACTCCTGCGAGCATTGCTTCCAGCATTGCTTCAGGCATCCATGATGCGTTGGCCAGCGCGCGTGATGCCAATCGTCAACAAGCCAGCGATGGCAATTCCGATAAAGCAAGCGAAGAGGATGGCATCGAGGTGCCTTCCATCCTGCAATCGCTGTTTGGCTTGGAGTTCATTCCATTCCAAGCGCAGGAGGGGGAGCACCGCAAGTCCTCCTCCTCCGATCGGCCATCCAGAACGATAGCGCCCACAACCGTGTCTCAGGCCATGACGAGATCGCAGTCAATGCCAAGAGATCGCATCAGTCCACACTCGTCAGAACCAACGCCGACATTCTTGAGAGTCAAGGACGCTTTGGCGCATGCCGATGAGGTCCTCGGTGAACAGATTTCACAGCATGATGTGCTGAGTCTGAAGCAGGAAGATTCTCCGCTGTCTGATGGCAAAGCACCTCATGACGCGCAGGTCAAGGCTCCTGCCGTGTCCAGCACGGATCCCGCTGGACGACAGAACGGTCACCAGCAGGAACAGCACTTGGATCATGGTGAGCATGGCAGCGGAAGCGGGCCGGGACCTTTGGTGGATGAACATAGCAACGACAATTCCAAAGGTCCAAAGAGGAAGGGATTGCGTCGTTTGCATCTCAAGAATATCCTGCGTGGACGACGGACCCCTGCGGCTGCCGAACACGCGAATGACCACCACCACAACAGCAATGGTCATCACAGCAACGAGCATCATGAACGCAGACTCAACCTGCGTCTGTTTCGTCGCAATCGCGTGCCCACCTGGGATGGGGGCGCGACATCGTCATTGAAGCCGTTGAATGAACACGCCAACGATCTGCATGCCTCCTTTTCGGCCGACGTGGACTTTCCGGATTCCACGTCCGATCTCAGCACCTCCGTGCGGGGTGGGTCGCAAATGGATGACGAAGAACACCAGCACCAGGATCACAGAGGTAGGCCCATTGCGCAATCGCAGCCACAACCGCGTTCCGACCTCCCGCTCATGAACTCCGCGCAATTCAGCGTCTGGATGCAACAGCAGCAGCTGCTCTTGGAGCAAAACGAACAGCATCTGCAAAAGATGCAAGAGGATGCGCTGGATGTTCGCAATGAGACCATCCTCATTTACGACCGCATCTCGATCATCCACGATGAAATCGATCAGCTGCAATCGGCGCTGAAATTGTCGCATCAGTCGCTGCAGAAGGAGCTGTCCAATCTCGAATACTCGCAACAACAGATCAAACGATTGGAAGAGGAAGCCGTCATGACGGCGAGGACTGCTGCAGCCACCGTCGCGCGCATGCAGAGCGCTTATCCCACCAACCGCACCGCGTTGATGCAAGAAATTAAGGTGCACAGCAGCCGGTCTTTGGTCGTCAAGGATATCGCGTCATCGCCGGAACCAGCCACTCCACTCCGCAAACGTAGCCCCACGGAAGCGTCGCAGTGTTCATCATACATGCGGATTCATGATCTGAACATGAGTAACGCCAACGGCGACAATCATGAGGCAGGCTCCCACGTGGCATCAGCAACGTCCTCGCTTGCGTCGCTGTCGTCGCAAGAATCGGGCGACATGTTCTACATCGACAAGGGCGTTGGCACTCTGCTGGATACCTTGTTCGATTTCGGACACAATATGATTATAGACGAGTCCGCTCGCTTCGTTCCCACCAAGGACACCAAGCACATCATGGATCGATATCGGAAGCTGTCGCCGGGATATCCCAGCAAGGAAGATTCGTGGTTGCCGGATCAGGTTTGGCACACGGTCAAGCCGAAAGATATTTTGGTGTGGACGGGACATGTCGATCACAACGGCATCGGCAGCGATTGGCCCATCTGCAAGGGACGGGCATTGATGCGGGCGTCACCGCGCGAAGTGCTGGATTTGTTGTCCGATTCCAGTCAGATTAAGCGATACAACAAGATGTCGCAGGGACGCGAAGACTTGCACATCCTGCAAGCCGGAGTCGAAACCACGAGGGAGGAAAGCGTCTACGGATTCCCTGGTGCCGCCAAGATCACGCGCGCATTGAACAAACCGAAACTGCTGCCCAAGGCCATCGAAACGACATCGCTGATGCATGCACGCCCCTTGCCCAACGGATCGTACATGACCGTCCTGCGGTCGGTCTTCGAAGATGCCGGAAACGCAACCAACAATCCGCGCGGAAATATCCTGACGGAGATGTTGACGGGTGTGCTGCTGATGCGACCCGCCAATGCGGACGGTACCCTCACAGAGTTCACAACCCTCACACACGCCATGTCAACCGGCGTGCCAGAAATGTTTGCCAAACGTGCTGGTCCCTCATCGGCCTACAACATGATCAAAGATTTGCAAACCCTCTTCAAGAATCAGTAGAGTGTCAATACCGATGCAATGCAGAAATGGCATTCGATTATAACGCAATAAGCAACAGTCTGGAGCATGCGAATGTGTGACACTATTCGATTCATTCTATTTCAACGCCGTCCTTCTCTGCCATTCTCGTCATCAATGCGGACCATTTCCGCATCAGAACATCGACGTCCTCCTTCATCAACGTCCCACATCCACCCCACACCAATCGATCGGGGATATCACCAATGTCTTCACCCACGTACTTGACCACTTGAAATCCAACTCTGCGATAGTAACGCACAAGGCGTTTGTGTTGGAATTCTTCATCATCGATGGCCAGGAATTCTCCCACCGTGCATCCCTTTTCTTTCGCTGTGACGCACGAGTGCGGGTTGGTTGCAAAAGTTGAAAATTGGTGTGTAGAGCAGAGCAGAAAAGAGCAGTATTGTTCTGATAAGTTGCTGTGTGGAGCTTCGTAGAAATACAAATCAGACAGCGTACCTCTGCAATGCAACGCACTCATCGATATGCAGGGCAATGCAACAGACATCGAAGAGCACTCGGAAGGACGTACCATGCAACAGACATCGATATCCCATTAGCAATCCGACGCCGAAGCTGACGCCACCGAATTTGGCGGTACCGGGCTGCGCCTTGCGCGCTTGCTTCAGCTGCGGCTGGAAGACCTCCATCTTATCCAGATGCAGAATTTGTCCGGTGGGACGCACAAATCCTTCGACGTATCCCAAGACATCCTGTGTCTTCGTACGTGCGACGGATCGGTATCCCGGACCCAGCGTCGTCAAAGTGACATTGACACCCTGGCTTGTGGCGTACTGCGTCAGTTGTTGCAAGGACCAAAGATCATCTTCTTGCTGTTGTTGTTGTTGCTGTTGTGCGGTTGAGTGAATGGAAGTCGAGGGTCTGGACAACGCTGACGAGGCTGACGAGGCTGCCGATGATGATTGTAGTGGTTGAGATGGCTGGAATGGTTGGAATGCCCAGGATTTGGAGAGGAGCACGATCCAGCAAAAGCTGCACAGGATCCAGCCTACGTTGTGATTGCAGGTCGACATGTTGGACTGAACTGTTGAGTGGTTTAGTGTTGGCAGTTTGATCTGCCGACCAGTGGTTGCGAATGGGCTTGCTTCGTTCAAGCTGTATGTGGAGGTGGAGCAGAACTGAGATGCGTTGTTGGCACTGCTGGCACACTCCTGTTTGGCTCGGAGTGATGGATCCACCCATTCGTACACGTCACAAAATCATCACGATCTGTGTTGGCGACGATTTTTGGCGGGAAAACGGACGCATGACAGACGTCATCTCTCTGGGCAATCAAAATGTTGGCTCCATCCTTCCTGCCAACTCCTTGTGCGATCTCCTCACACTCGTATTGTCAACACGAATGTAGGTGAAGCACATGCACAAGTGGTCGCAAATAATATGATACAAGCATTCCATACGGTTATGGCAACGTTTTCATCGAGTGGAGGTTATTGGCTAGAAGTTCGTCGTGCGTCATGGTTTGTATCTGTTTTCTACCACGCTGCTGATGGATTTATTGTCTTCACGGTAGTTCTTTGCCTGGCATCCCTCCCCTCACACGTTACGCCAGCTCACTTCATCTCACTTCACCTGCTTGCGCCTTTTCTGTTGCGCAGACTTCGTGTTGGCAAAATTGATCGGCACCAAGCCGCGTTGACTGTGTCCCGGATTCTCGCTGTGCACACCGATCGTCGTGTTGGTGCGGCACCAGTACGTGTCTCGCCCACGCTTCTTGCTCGCCGCATCGGATCCATCCACCAACCGACCGCGTGAAAAGAGCAGGGCTTCTTCTGACAGTTTTCCAATCGGCACGGCCGCGACGGCGCTGGCGGTGGTCTGGATCTGATGCTGATCCAGCACGACGACGCGCATGTTGCTGTCGACTTGCTTGCCCTCCGGATCCTTCAGCGTTTCCTCGTGGTTGACAACGAATGTCGTGTGCTTGCCCTTGCGTTGGAAGTCGGCGGCGCGTTCGGCCTCCTCTTTCTTCTTTGCTTCTTCGTTGCGCATAGAGTCCACCTGGGCAAAGAAATCCTCGTCAAAGTCGGCATCATTGTCGTCATCCTCATCATCTTTTTGAAGAGCTTTCTTCTTTTTCTTTTTCTTCTTTGATTTCGTTGCACTCAACGCCGCACTTTCTCTTTGCTGCTGTCTCTGCAACATCAATTCATCACGCGCCTTGCTCGTTGTCACCTCCTCAATGGCGTCATCGTCATCATCGTCATCATCATCGTCGTTATCGCCATCTTGCACCACAGATGCTGGTGGATCTTCCACATTGGCTGTGTCCTGTTCTAATTCTTCCAAATCATCGTCCGTGAATTTGATCTTCCGGTTTGAGCTCGTCTTGGCCGCATCGTCAATCTGCACGTATCCCACGCTCTTGGATTTGAGCTGCTGCTTCTTCTGCAGACGCTGTTGCTGCCGTTTCTTCTTCTTGGAAGATGACGGTGACTTGGATGCTGATGGCGGTGCCACTTCTTCATCTTTTGATGTGTTCGTCATTGTGCGGATTGGATTGGATTGGGTTGGATTGATGTCTACCGACGAACAATCTACGCTGCTATTCTCCGACTTCGTAGCAATGGAAGGTCTCTTTTGCAGAATGCTGATGGTGCTGCGTCTCTCCAGTCAATCTCTTCGTTTATTCGTATACTTCCAGATTACGAGTGCGTACGATCTATGGGATTAGAATATATTATATGCCTTTGCGTGTTGTGATGGCCGATCGGTGATGTTGCGGTCGACCACCATCGTCGATGTTGTTTGTGTTGCGCTTTTTGTTGGATGGGGCGATGGCACGGATGACGGAAGGACAGCAAGAGCAATTCTACGTTGGTGAGAATAGTCGTGGTCGACATGTCCACTTTTTCCGCACCATGTTTCGACCCGTCTTGTCCAATCACCAGCTCTTCATCCCAAATGATGGCACTGCACTCGTACGACTACAAATGGAAAGTAACATCTGCACTTGCATCGATGATGGGTGTACGCTAGTTGTTACTTTGATATGCTATGCATGCGTACCTTCGTCACTAAAATGTGCATGTGAAGCCTTCCTGGTTGAAAGCACCTCTCTTGTGGCGTCTCTTCTCCTCTGCTTTAGTTATTCATGTGATCTGGCAAGAAGTCCTCTTCTGTGCAGTGCCACACCTCACGGCCGACGGAATCTTGGAGCGGCCGTGCGACACCCTGCTCGAAGTGAATGCTGGTCTTGCGGCAATCATCCGCCACGTGCGTGAAGATCAGTCGTTTCATCTGCTCCACTTGTGCGAACGAGACCAGCATGGGTTTGTCCATGACGAACCACGACACGATCTCGGTGCACGGCGGTTCGGTCAGGGATCCGTGGTATCCGTAGAAGTAGTAGCTCGGCATCATCTTCATGCTGTACGGGGACCACTGACGAGAATTCACTTCGCGTGCGTTGCGGGCCTTGCGAGCGACGAAGTCGGGGTCGTCGTTGAGGTTGGATTGCGATGCGAGGTCGTCGTAGGCGTTCGTCGTCGAATTTTTGTCGAACAGCGAATGCATGGAGGAGAGGTAGCGGTTCTTGTTGCGACGTTGCGAGGCGCACGCGGCGCTGTTTTGGTCGTATTCGTCTTGGAAGGTATCGAGGATGAGCTGAAGATCCTCATTGTGGGTGTCTTCACCGGCGCGCATGACGACGGAGATGGTGGGAAGACGCTCGCGTCCTGGATGGATATGGTAGACTTGCATCTCGCCGTCGAAGATGTCACCGTTGATGCGATGCTCCGCCGGGACCTTGAAATCGATGTGGATGGTGTCCGCGAAACCGCCCCAACCTGTTGTCGTCAGCATCGTCGTCGTTGAGTGGAAAAAGAATGGAGAAAGCCAGTCCAAGGATGAGTGAGTGAGAGAATCGTGAAAGGGTGCGGCGCTGTGTATCATTGAAGATTCTCACACCAACGTAGTGAAATCGATTCGTTGAGGAGACGCAAAAACGTACCATTTGGAAAGTCAGCGGCTGGAGGATCGGGTTCAGCGCATGCTTCGTGCAACGGATTGCCGCATGGTCTGCGCTGGTACCAGAGGCGCAGCTTGTTGCCTTGGATCTGCTTATCAACACCAGCCGAACGAACTCCATGATCTCCTCTCTGTTGTGTGGAAACAAGGGCGACGCGGCAAATGTGAGCAGCGATGCACGTATGCATGTGTGAGAAACAGGGGTGGTGTTGTAAGTCGTCACAATCGACACGCACACGAGACCGACAAGCAAATGTATCCAAAAACTCCGAATTCTGCAACTGCATGCATGCGCATCCAACACACACTCTCGACTACAGCAGAGCTCCACTGCAAAGTCGTCGGCCACGTACCCTCACACGAATCTGATGATGCTCAACACAGGCCACGCCCGACATGCGCACATCGATGGGACTCTGATGGCCGGTATTGCCACAACGATTCCAGAACATGTTGCGTTCCTCCAGAGTGCCGCGCCAGGCTCCCCATCCGTAGTCGGTGAATTCTTGCCAGTAGTAGTTGCTGTCCGGCCTCCAGTCCTTCCAACCGTTGTTTTGGTATTCTGCGACGAACATATTGTCCTCGTTGCGGACGATCGCGGGGTAACCGGGGCCATGCTTGGCATTGTCGTCGGTGTTGTAGTTGAAGTAATCGCGCGGTGGAAAGAGCGGCTCCTCGTTCTCCGGGTAGGGATCATCCGTGGGCGAGGCAGTGGGAGTGGACGTTGGCCGCGTCGTCGGAGTGGAGGTGGGAAACAAAGTCGGTGCCTTGGTGGTGGGAGCCGTCTCCGTTGGGCTGGTGGTCCTCGTGGGAGATGTACTGGGTAGTCGAGTGGGCGCAGCGGTCGGATTCCGGGTCGGTGTGGATGATGGCAGCAGCGTGGGTGACAATGTGGGCGATTCGGTGAACAGGAGGGGATCGCTCTCCGCCTTCCACGCGTGCGACACGGAGTTCACATACTCCCGCTCATGCAAGGTGGCGATGTCCTTCCATGTTCTCGCCTTCACTTGTGGAGCTATCGAAAGGACGATCAGCAGCAAGCTGAAGAGCTTGTTGATCAGTGATGATGACGATGACGATGACATGGACACCATCGTTGCGTTCTGTTTGATTTCGTTCTTTCACAAGCAGTAGAAGTAATTCCAAGTAGTTCGTATCCGATGATGACAGTGTGGCAATGCTGATGGTTGCACTGACAATGGATTATGATGACATGTGAGCCTGGGGAGATGTTCCGCATCGTACGTATGACCATGACATCACACCCACAATCGCAAGCACGCCACTTCTCTCTGCTGAATGAAAGAAGCAAGGGTGATTGCGGCGATTGTGTGGTGTGTTGGCGCACTGCTTCATTCGTCTCGCAGCAAAATGATGGCCGAATTTGTGGAGCGAAACGACGTGAACGTAACGGACGCATTTCGAATTTTGCCGCCATTTGGCATGACTGGAAAGTTGATGTTATTTCGACTACCGACTCGATGGATCAAACTAAGGACTGTTTGAGTTTGTTTGAATTCGAATGAAATGACGTCGGACCCATGACCTGATGACGTGGGATTCAACCGCGGTTTTCGCCAGTTTCCCCGTTTGTGCTGTTGTTTTTCGCGATGGACGAACAGCGCAGCGATGGTGAGTGTGCCCGATCCGAACTTTTCTACGAGGGGGCGCAACGCGGTGCCGTGGTTGTTCGCGTTACGCGTTGGATCGACAGCAACATGCGGATTGCGCCAACAGCACCAAGAAGAGACGAAAGAGGCACGAAGCAAGCGCAACGGCATCAGCCTCCACCAACATCAACCGCAACATCAGCAAGAGGTTCATCCGGATCATCATCTCTTCGAACCGCCCGTACGAAAGTAACTTGTCAAGATGAACGCCCTGCGCCTTTCCACACGCCTGGCTCCCAGAGCCTTCGGAATGGCCAAGACATTCCGAACCGGCGGAGCCACCAACAGTGAGTCGAGCTGATTCGGTCAGAGTTGTTGGTGGAGAGTCAGGTCGAATGGGTTCTTTGCAGAGTATCCACGTTGGGTCTGCGGGTAGCTGCGTCGCCGCCAATGATGCCGTGCTCGTGGTAGCCAAGCGTGGTAGTAGGACAGATGGATAAGTCGCCTTGATCGTGACCATGATGATGGGAGAAAGGAGGTGTTCATGGACGTCTCTATTGTCTACTTGTTGTCTCTTTCGTCGGAGCCGCGTTGGATGCAATGCAGTTGTTGGCATTCGAATTCACACCTCCGGTTGCACCGACCAACAACGCTATTGCAACAATAATAATAGTATGGCTAACACACACATACACACTATCACATCCATTTGATCACTCTTCGCCCCGTATACAACTCCCACATACGCTGACAAACACACGTATTCATATGCACATACATCCGCACATGCACATCCGTACGCAAATACACACCATCTGCAGCCTTCGCACGAGCATTCGCCGCCGGCGGATCCAAGAATGTCCCGGTCGCCTCCGGAGTCCCAGAGATGCATGAGCTCGGAAGTGTGGACACCGGATTCTACGATGACCGCATCGACAAGGCCCAGGAGCCAGAGAGACGCGCCTTTGCCTACATGATGCTCACCACTGTTCGATTCGCCTACGCCTCCTTCGCACGTCTGCTGGTTGTGAAGTGTGTTGCCTCGCTCAGTATCTCCGCTTCCGCCGCCGCCTTGGCCACCGCCGATTTCGATCTCTCCGACGTCGACTTCGGCGAGACCATCACCGTCAAGTGGCGTGGAAAGCCAATCTTCATCAGACGTCGTGTGGCCGCAGAGATCGACGAGATCCGCTCCATCCCATTGGAGCACCTGCGCGACCCAGAGACCGACATGGACCGCGTCATCAACCCAGAATGGATCATCGTCATTGCCATCTGTCCGCACTTGGGATGCGTGCCAGTCTCCAACGCCGGTGAATACAATGGATGGTTCTGCCCTTGCCACGGATCCCACTACGACCTCAGCGGACGCATCCGCAAGGGACCAGCCCCGCTCAACCTCGAGGTGCCACCATACAAATTCATCGATGAAAAGAACCTTCTCATCGGTTAAACGACGCGCTGCATTGCATGCAGCGTAGCCTCACGTCATGTTGCATACACGTACCATCGAGATGATCAAGCATCATCCCCCCTGGAGCACCCTTTCTTGTGCGCACATCGGCAAGAGCTCAAGAGTGCTTCAATCGACAGTGAGAGACTAAAAGTGCCCATGATAGTGCTCTAGATTATAGGACTCTATTCCTCTCTTGCGCACACAGTGTAGAAGCGACCAATCCGTCGTGGCCAAGTATTGCATCTGATGTGCTCGAAGATGGGATGGTACCACGCATGGCTGATAACGCAACGCGCATGGATTGACAGACTCGCAAACGCCAGGCACGATGCATCGCAAAGAATCAACGCAACCCCTCGTTCCCTCAAGATTCAACAATGGAAGCTCGTTCGTTGTCCACAGCGATGCTTTCATCTGCATCTGGAGTAACGACTTTCTATTGACTTTTACTCCTGCTCGTACTAGTGCCAGCGCATACCTGCTTTCTCTAATGTATAGTATGTACTCATATGATGTGATACGGTACCACCAACTCACTCGTACTCCCCTTGTACTCTACACCATGTCATCACCAAGATTGTCATTGCTCGCTGGCTTTGCGTCGGCGACAGGTTCGTCGCTGGCAACCGGCGCCGGATCCGCTCGAGGGATATCGTCCGGCTTGAACACCGCGATCGAACGCTTGTCCCAGTGCAACGTCCCGGAGCACACCGTGCTCACGATCACATTCCAAATGTACGGCACGAAGAAGCTTTCCGAATCGTGCTCCTCTTCGTAGCTGCATCGGTACTCTGCCTTGGGGAAGCTACGATCGTCCGCCGCGTCTGGTTTGGCATTGTACTCGCATTCCAATACGTTCATGGCTTCGGCCGCCGACCATCCGCCGCGTTCTTGGATCACCGTCGTGGCCTGGCTGATGGCGTCCCAAATGTCGGTCGTGGCTTTACTTTGTGGCGCGGCCTTCAGGAGGGGGTTCAGATCCGATTGGTAATACACCAGGGCGTACAGCAGATGCAGATTGCGATGGATCTTGGATTTGGCGAGGCATTGGTGCAGGGCGTACATAATAGTCTCGACGGCCTGCGCTTGCATGGCATCGCCGTCATCGCTGGCGGCATCCTGTTTGCGGTCGGCGGCGTATCGCCGAAGGATCGTCACCGTGACGGACGCCAAGCGCATTGCGGCGTATTCGTGCAGGTTCACGATGGTCGGTGCGATGTTGGTCAGGATGGCGCAGCAGTTGCTCAGTACGAAGGGGTCTCGCAGGCGCACCAGTCCGAATAGCAAGCACCGCAACAGGCACAGCAGCAGCAACGATCCAAAGTTGATGTTGCGCAGCTGTCGTTCCTTGTACCATGCAACTTCGGCGACGTCGATGCGTTGGAATGCGTCGTTGCCGAACGAGATATCCTGCGAAAAGATGAGAACGAGGATGAGGCAGACATAGATGTGCGATGTGGAACGCAGGGTCGTTTCCTCGCTGTTGCGATCAGTGCTGTGCCTGGTGGTGTGTTTTGCGTGATGGACGCGGGATGAAGTGTAGTTGTATAGTATGCGCAGTATCGGTGAAACCAAGGTATCTCTGTCCGACCGGACCGATATGGCCTCCGCGAATGATGGCGCGGACTGGAGCAAGGTGTAGAGGAACAGGTCCGCGCTCTCCGTGTGCAAAGTTTGCCCCAATGTACCTACCAACGATTCGACGTCCACCTGCAAGCAGTTTCGCTGATGTCGGCTGTCATTCTCATCGAGGTACTGCGCATCTGTTGACGAAGTCCCCGTGCCACCACCACCATTCTGATCTCCGTTGGTGAACGGATCGATCGTACTGCTGCTGCCATTGCCGCTGCCGTCCTTCACCAGCAAGGGCTCCCATCGTTTATCCGCAAACGTGTGCAACACCGCACGGAAAGGATGTTTGCAAGTGCTCTCGTTTCGGAAATTGTTCGCGAGCACCACGACAAGGGACGTGGCAAGATCCGCAACGGGCGAATCCGATATCCACAGCACGTCGTGCGAGGCTGCGCCATTGCGCGAGGAGAGCAACGCATGCTGCATGGAACTGCCGTGCGCCCAAAGTCCGATGACCAACCGCACGAAGCGCCATGGCAGCAGGACGACCGAGCTGAGGATGCCGTGCGTGGTATCGGCAATGAATGTGGACGCATCGAGGCTGGTCCTCTTCTTTCGCGCAGTTCCATTCTCCGAGGAGGCATGGTGGTGACGGTCGTCGTATTCCACATCCCTGGCTGTGGATGCAAACACGATGTCTGGCGCATCGTGCAGTCCATCCTGCACCGTCCTCGCCTTCGTGTTCTTCGCGATGTTGGTGCCGATGTCGCGGAAGTAGTGCGCGATACTTCCAGGCGGACATTCCGGTCGGCCAGTGATGATTTCCATGCAAGCGGACATCAATTTGTTTGGATTCCAATGCTGCGATGATGCGTTTGATGTCGACGACACTGACGGCGGTCGTATTGATTGGGTGCGACTGTTCGCATGATGTTCCAGTGGCGATATTGATCTGCCTTGGTTTGCACCTCGGTTCATCATGTGGTCAAGTGCGTAAAGTGTTGTTCTGTTGCTGCCATTGCTCGTGTTGCTCCCATTGCTCCCATTGCTGCTGGCGGCATCATACGATGAGACGAAGGGGCTGTACAGCTGCGTGGACGACAGCACGACAATGAAATCCAAGGCGAACACGACCGTGTCGTAAACCTCCGGTATTGTCCATGCTTTGCTTGATGCTTTGTTTGCTGCTGTGTTCATGATGGAAACAAGGTCCAGGATTGAGTCGATGAGATGCGTTCCCGCATCGATATCCACCTCATGATCCTTGCGTGAACGATACACCATCGCATCCTCCATCGTGACGATCGCAGCATCCGATCGACTCGATTGAATGATGAGCTCATGGCAGAACATCATACACAGCTTGATGGCACCGCTCGCAATTCTGGCCGTCTGCACGAGGTTGCTCATTTGCGGAATGTCGTTGGTGCTGCAAGCGCGCACTGCCGTCACGACGTGCTGCACGTGCAACGAGGCATGCAAACACAGCGTCGCCAGGTTGGAACTGAGCGCCGCATTCTTGGTCATGTTCTGACATGCCCGATGCATGACGCCATCCTTTTGATTCGGTTCCACGTGCACCCACACATCGCAGCCAAAGATGATCTCCTTCCACCGCGTGTCGTCCCACGCAATGTGCGCCGGGGAGCAGGATTGCAGCAGCAGAACCGCGAGATTATCGTTCTCGTCAAGGCTGTTGGCTCTCTGCGTCGGGGGGTTGTGTACAGCATGGTGCGCATAGTAGTTTCGAAGGACATGGGATAGAGCAGAGTAGAGGAGGTTCGAATGAAGCATCGTACTCGTAGTTGCAGTGAAGACGATGGCGACGACAACAGTGATGGGCGTGAGCATCGCGGAATGGAATGAGTACGAGCAATAGCAACACGAGTACGACTATGGCAAACCATCCATCATCGCAATGAACGAATCTCCCGCACCTCCAAGCGACGCAATACTGTACAATACAATGCAACACAACGATGGCCCACGGAGAAGCACACTGCAGATACACATACATGCGCACGATACGCACCTTTGGATCTCCCCACATTGTCATTGCATGCTTGAATGTTGGATGGCCAATGATGCCAACAGACGGATGGCTTCGTTTGCTGTGTGTGTGCAACGATTCTTGTTGTGTCTGTTTCGGTTGTCGTTTTGGTCACAGGTTTGTGCTCTTTGAGGTGTCACCGCGAGAACGTCGATTCCTCGTGGCGAATTTTCGTTTTCGGATCTAGCCTCGATTCCATGCTAGCCGCTGGCAGAACAATGGCGCACTCTCCATGTACTATACTCCCCCTGCACCGATCTCGCTGCTACTGACGCATGCTGACAATGCAGTCGAAATCGCACAGTGGAGTTCAAGTCCCATTCTATTATAATAGTTGCATTGTAAATTGTTCCTGTGAGCAGTTCCTTGTTGCTTGTTGGTGGCGGACTTGGATCCACTCTACCCTCTATCCCCCATCTCTCCATCCCACGCGCTCTGCTGTCTGCCGCCGCGTGAACGTCACGCTCGGCGCATCTCGGCTTAGACGCACGTTGACTCGCAGCTCAATTCAAAGACGTGCTGAAAGGTGGGCCATTCGATCGTGGTATCTGCGAAGCAAGACTTGGGAATCGTGGTGGTGGCATGGTCCTCGTCATGTTGCGGACCGCGCACGTAGACTGAGACGGTGGTAGTCGAAGATTGGCCGCATTGGGCCGTGAAGGTTTCTTCGGCTGTCTCATTCTCTCCGAGATCGACGTGCAGGAAACAGGCGGTGGCGCCACTCGTTTGGTATACGGTGTAGACTTCGGACGTGCCGTCTTCGGGTGACCAGACGTTCTGGATTTGGAATTGGACTTGGGATCCGGTCTGGCGCGTGATCTGGATCGGCGGAGTTGTGTACTGCGCATCGTTGGTGGAAGAAACGAAGCGCAAGTCCTGCGCGCACAGATTGGTTTCAGCTATCGTTTCCAAGATCTTGTTGGCACCACGCAGAGGGTGGCTGGTAACGAGAACAGCGGCGTCTTTGTCGATCACGTCGTTCTCGGCATCGTCGTTTCCAATATCGAAGAGTCCGCTATCCGCATCGAACGTGGCGTCGGCATCGTCCGAGTCGGAAGGGGTGTCATTGTCTACGGACTTGAGCTCCTCGTCCTGCAAGTTGCTCGCAGCACTCCCGAAGTTGAATCTGTGGACGGAATCCTGCCCGAACGTCAAGGATACGCCGTGCGGTTCGGGACCATCGTTGTCGACGCCGATTGCGTCGGCCAAGGCGGTATGTTGGTTGGCTTGGAAGCCGATCGCCAAAGTGGCTGTGAGCCACGTGAAGATTGATCTGTGGTGGAACATCATGATGCTACTATTGATTTTGCTTTCTGGTCGAGTGCGTGGAAAGATTATGAGCTTGTAGGGGGCAAGCGAGCAATGCGTGGCCAGATGACGGAGAACATGAAGTGAAGCGATGTATACGCAGCAATCGAGGTGGATGGGGTCGCTCGAACATTATTCGGCCGTGCACCCTGATCCAAGTATCCATTCGGCGGTCATCGGCGGCAGTTTTGGATAGTTTCGCTCGAACGGGCGATCCGGAGACAGCACAATGTATTCCACACAACGATGGTGGGTATCCGCTTGGCAAGTCCGTGGCACGCAAATCGTTGACACAACGAAGGCCGATCCGATCCATCCATGCTCAACTAGCCTATGGTCGGGATGAGAGCCAGATGCGTGCGCATGCGCATTCGTGCACAGTACCAATGCGGATGGCTCAAAGGGCATTGCGTTGGGTGTTGCGGAGACTAATTCCGTTGTTTGATTCTATGCGATGCCCTACTTTGGGATCATGTCAGCATCTCTGCCTTCTCCTCCTCTCTTCATCTCTCATTCTCTGCCATGCTCCATCATTCTCCCTAACCTTTATACGTGATGGCCCAGGCATCCTCATCGGCGGTGTCGCTCTCAGTGACAATGGAATTGACCGGCTTTCGTCGGTACTTCAAGATCTCCGGCCGCGGAATGATGGCGCCGCTCTTCTTCGATATGCGGACCTTCTCGCCGCTGTCCAGAACCTTCTTGTATATGCGCGTGGGAATCCCCTTGACAGGATCCACGAGGCTGACGTTGGAGTAGTGGATCGTGCGTTCGGACGAGATGGTCTTGCCTGGGATGCCCCTCTCCTTGTCGCCTCTGACGTTCTTCGCTCCCATGTTGACGCCTTCCACTATGACGCGATCCAGCTTCCGCAGCACCTCCTTGATGACACCCTGCTTGCCGCTCTCCGGATGCCTGCCGATGACCTGCACCTTGTCGCCGCGCACGATGTCCCATCTCGTCTTCTTCGCAGCCTCGCGCAGCTGCGGCGAAGGCTTGCCCTGCTGCGCGATGCGCTGCGCGATCTTGTTCAGGCGGTTTCTGGCCGACATGTCTGTTCTGTCTTTGACGCGGTTGCTGTCCGTCTCTGTTTGGTCTTCGCCGTCAGCAAAGATGCTGAGATGCTGCGTCGATCTGTTCCTGGACTGTGCTGTCCTTTTCAAGAGCTCAACAGCTTCTGTTTGTGTGGGTGTCGGTGTTGGCCTCGTCGACCGTGGAGTGTTGTGGTGTGATGGGTGTGGATGTGTTGGATGTGTCTGCACTTCGACCGGATGACTGTTCCAAGCAGGTAGCAATTATCAATTTATCATTGATCCATAAACAATGGATATTTTGCCGTAACCCCAGGAAGATATTGCTTTGTGGTGTGAGAAAAAGGATCCTCCTTGGTTGGTGTGGCTGGTTGGTACTCATGTCGCGGAGTCCATCATTTTTCAGTCGGCAGGACTTGGGCGTAGTCTTCACAACCCACAAGAAGTCGCTTTCTCTCTCTCTCTCTCTCTCTCCATGTGCCTACGAACATGGAGACTTACTATACATATGAATGAAACTGATTTCCGCATTGTAGCGCAGCGAAGTTGCATGAAAACCTGAAAACACCGCTGCAATGGGGTGCTTTGGTTGAGGATCTCAACATTATAGCCACCGAAGGAGGGTTCATAAAACAACGCAACACAGCACAGTGCTTGGCCTTGGTTTGGAGAAAAGGCCACAAACAATAATACCAAGGATATATCCAACACAAAGCAATTGGCCAGAGCAGTCAACAAACGACCCCGCAATCATGTCATGGATCACTCCTGAACAGCTGATCATCGCTGCAAAACAAGGGAGCGTTGCCACCATCAGGGAATGGTGGCAATCGGAGCCTGGCATACATGTCGACATGATCATGGGCCCCGATGAATCTCCCCTGCTTCACATCGCGTGTGGAAGAGGGAACTTGGACGTCATGAACTACTTGGTGCGAACGTGCCATGCAACCGTCGATATCAAAAACAATGATGGTAACACGACGCTCATCTACGCAATCAAGATGAGAAACATGGATGCGATCAAGTGTCTGGTGGAATCATGTTGTGCAGACGTCAATGCCAAAGATAGTATGGGATACACGCCACTCCACTGTGCTGCCACACACCGTCAGCTTCACATTGTCAAGTATCTGGTGGAATTGGGCAAAGCAGACATCACAGTCTGCAATAACGACAACCAAACACCATGGCAGGTTGCCAAACTTACGGACTCTAATCCTTGCACAGAGTACTTGTCGACTTGCTCCCAACAAACGGAGTCGAAGAAAGTGGAAGCAATCCGAGCAAAAGAAGCACTGCTTCAACTGAGCCATCGCAACATCGACCACCACAAAGTCTGCGCACTCAAAAACAGCACCATGGCCGATCTCACCTTCCTCGCCGGTCGCGACGATCAACAGCAAGCAATCAAGGCATGCAGCGCGGTTCTGTTGACTTCAGTGCCGTCCATCGAAGCGTTGCTCAATGAAAGCATTCAGAATCAAGCTGAAACAGGCGATGCCCCCACTACCGTCAACACCGGCACCGACACTCAGTGTACCATCTCTCTCCCTGACTGCAATCCCACACATGTTCGATGCGTGCTGCAGTACATCTACTCAGGTGATGCGTCATGCCTGGATGGCGACAACATGACCAACGCGGATGACCTACAGCAACTTGTCGTGGTTGCATGCCGCTTTCGTTGCTGGCAGCTCAAGATCATCGTTGAAGCCAAGCTGGTTGATGAGCACCTATCGCAAGACACCTTGGTCGATCTGTTGCTCTTTGCGAATCAGTACAACTGCATGATTCTGAAGGAAGAAGCCATGAAAATGGCAGCGAAAGATACAAACGCGCTGGTTGACGATCCACAGTTTTTCAAACTGGCTGGATGTGCCGATTTGATGAAGGAGATTCATCTCGCTCGCAAAAGCATCAAACCGATCGGCACCCACAATGACGAGTACGACAGCATGTCCTTGATGGAGCTGTACACTTTCTTGAATGAATGCAAGGACGTACACTTGGAGTCCGACATGGATCGTTCAGCCTTGCTTGATCTGGTTCGGAAGGCCGCAGCGGCAAAGAAGTAAGAAGTGAGATCCTCGATGATGGCACGATCCCCTTCGATAACCCCTTTGGGATGAATAAGTAAAGAGTTATACGAGCACATAGTCGTAGTGTGCCACCAAACAACATCGATGATATCTCTCCGCGATTCCGAGCAGAGAGAGAGAGGCAGAGAGCCACGGGCGCATGGTACAACCTGTTGGATGTTGGAGGTGTCCGCGGTTCGACGAGACGCAAGGTACTCACGTCTACTCTGTTGAAGTACCATTTTGTCATTGCTTCCGCATCTTTTGTTGCATTTGCTGCCAGTCCGAGAGCAGAAGCGGAAGAGAACACGAGTCAGATCCACGAGAAACAAGCAAACCGAACCCTTCCCGAAGAAAGGCAAAGGAGGACAACGGAACAGCAACTGCCCACCTCCGCCACGACGAGGATGCTTTGGTTGAGGATCTTGACATGATGCCCGAGACGTGGAAACACGCGCAGTGTACCAGCACATAGGACCCCATTCAGGATACGATAGTACATTCTTGCCGATTTTTAATTCGAGGACAGATTTCATCCTATTATGTTGTGGAGGTTATATTTGTGAAATATTAGACGCCTGGACCTTATAGTTAAAAAGTTTATATTTTTCGCACTAATCTACGACTAGAAACGAAAGGCATGCGGACGCAGAAGGGCAAATTGTGTTGGGAATCACCAGTCGTGCTTCAGCTTGCTGTCCAGTCGTGCCCTTGATTGACAGACTCACATTTCGCGTGGGCAAGGCGGTTGGGTGCGAAGAGACGTCGAGGATTGCGCGGTAGCAGTAGGCATGGTGATGATGATGCTCCATCTGGGCTGTGGATCAGTGGTCGAAATCCAGAGTTGTGGGTTGGTGGGTAGTCCAGATCTTCACCCCCGCCTTGACTTTCACACTGCCTTGTTCTCGGTTCTGCTCCCGTTCATGCCCTGGGACGTTGAGCTTCGTCCATGTCTCAATCAGCACACACTGCCTTCCCTCCATATGCACACTCTATCCCTTCATGACCCAGAGATAATTCTACTATTATATCGTATATCTCGACACCGTGTTAATTTTTGAACGCGTTTGTCCTACCACGGCCTACGTAAAAACTAAATGGGTACCATCGTTTACTAGTGCTATCGTCGGGAATCACTGAAGTTTTGTTTTACCATACTTCATCACCTTCCATGGTATATACCCCAATGGTCTTTGCAGACATGGACTCTACACAAGCTGCAGATCCGTTTGACCCTCTTGGGAGTGTTTTCTTCTAGGCCAGTAATTTTTTGTGGCCTTCAAGTAGCAGCAATATTGGCAAAGTCATTGCTTTCCATCTTCGTCGATTATCTGTCTGTGGTCTTTATACACACCCATGAACCTATCCTTGCTCAACACTGGTTGATTATTGTTCATCCTTATCCTTGTTCTTATCTCCTTTGGGATTCTCCTTGCCCTCCTTGTGCCACGGACTTTGCAGGTCCTCGCTTTCAACACCAGTGCTTCCACCATTGCCAAGCCATATGATTTGTGATCCATTCAATCCTCCTCCTCCACAAGGTGACTGTGCGTGATCCATGAGTTCACCATCAGTATGTCAAGTAGGTGAAACATGATTGGCATCCATACCCTTCAACACCGCAGATTTGGTTGATAGTATGCGATAAGCTGATCACACCGATCCACCCCTCCCATCCAATGATTGTAGTCATCAATCATTTTTGAGATCCTGTTTGCAGCATTCCAGTCATCACCCCAGACAGTCTTCAGATGGTTCTTGTTCATTGTGGTCTGTTGTGGTTGATGTTGATTCTTTGCGACTGTCTCATTTGCATAATGGACTGTACTCACCATGAGCACCACATTGTTGTCCACCCATCAAGTAATGACACACTTGTCACTCTCTGTCCAGATGTACAGAGAGTTGAAGCGATCATCTTTGATGTCCTTCATTTCCTTGGGAGGGAATCCACAACAATTCCTTGCAGTTCCCACAATGCCCACTCCCATCTCCCTCAACTTCTCAATGACAGCCTTTGTAGTGAATTGATTGTCCATGGCGACAACATGCTTGTCAGCAGGATTGAGTTTGGCAAGCAGCTCTGTGACGGTGTTGTTGATCCTGGTGGTTTTGTCCAGGCGCCCCGATGGCAGCACATGGAACATGAACCCCGAGGCTGAGCAACAAAGGGAATAGAATTTGTAGCCTTCCTTGATTGGCTTCTGCTGCATGCAATGCATCTGTGCAGATCTTCCCTTGAATTGAACCATCATCTCATCTATGGCGCAAGCATAGCCAGGTTTCAGACACAGCCGCTTCGACACACTGTTGGTGTGAATGAGAAGGGGCTGAACCTTGGCATACCATGAACAATCCATTTGCATTGCTGGATGATAGTTGGAGGATGGTTTCTGTTGTGATAGTGTGGATGCTCTTGCCTCCCTGCTTGGGATCTGTGGGCTACCAGCAGCATGCTCCTCAGCTTCGGGTGGCAATCCTTCTCACACTCCTGATGCATTCCATTCCCAAGCTGGAACAAAGTCCATGGGGCTCATGTCATCCTCAGTTTCTGGTGGTTCAGCTGTAGTCTCCACCAACAATTCAGACACTTTGTCCAAGGTTGGCAATGCAGTGAAGTGCATATGCTTCCATACCATTTCATATCTTGCTCTGGACATGTATGTCATGAGTAGATGAGTTGGAACAGAGATCGAGGCAGCTCTCCAGTAGTCAATTTTTGCTGGAACTCAGAAGAATCCCATTTCGTAGTACATGGCAAAGAAGATGTACAGCTCAGGGGCAGTGATGGCAGTTGCCATCGATTTGATGTTGCAAAGATGGCTGTTGGTGTGGAATTGGATCTTCTCCAGTAGTGAAACTGGAAAGAAGATTTCCAGGATAGTGTCAATGTTCATTTCCACATTGCGGATGGGCTGGACGCGCAGTTGCGTGCACTCACAGGTAGTGGCACATACTGAAGTGCTGGCTTTGTCTCATGTTGATGTTATATGTGGTTCCCTGGATGATGTTGAGATGCAGATCCAGCCCCTTGGGGAGCAGATGCAGCAGATGCATTGTCATCTGCGCTTATATCAATGGTTGATTGCAACAGAGATGGGCTGGCAAACTTGGTTGGGCTGCTTGCTGATGCTTGATCCAAACAGAACTGGACTGGCACTGAATGAAGGATCTCTCCTGACTGAGGCAAAGTGCCTTGCCATTGCTGATTGATCCATGTGGCGAATAGTTGGCTTGACCCATGTTGAGCAGTTGCGTTCAATGCTGCTGTTGCTCAACCTGGAGGAAAGCGCTGTGCATTGTTGGCTCATGGAATTGGTGTGGTCAGATGGAGGAGTCTGCTGGGGTAGATTTGATGAGCTGTTGTAGGAAGACCACACATCCCTGTTGACACTACCCCATGGATTGGTGGGGCTGTTGGGTGGACCACTCTCCAAGAAATCACAGTAGGTGGGCATTGGCGGCAGATGTGCTGTTTGATTTTTGCTGTCATTGTTCGTTGGAGACATGAGAGACTTGTGGATGAATACAATGGATGAGTGACCAATGTCATATGCAAGCATGCTCTCTGCTTGGAATTGTGGAGGATTGGAAGCAGGATGCAATTTAGGCGTTGCTGTTGCTTCCTTGTGGGGGCTGGAAGATTGAGGGTGCAGTGGTGGCTTGGGTGTGTGTTTTGGAGATGGCACCATGGTAGTTTGGGTGCAGTGATCGTGCGAGTATGATGATTTTTGTGAGTGCGATAAAATTGTGAGCTCCATGATTGTTTGAGTTTGCGGAAGGTGCGATGTCGCAAAGCCAAGACAAAATGAAGATGAACACCACAAGTGATGATGTTGCCACGCCCATGCATGCTTGAAGGAAGGAAGTGATGAAGACATAAAGGACACGAGAGGAGATGACAACCTTGGAAAAGGAAAGCAAGGAATCGCTGAAAGCGAAGTACAACAGCAGTTTCAGCAAGTGTGATGTGGAAAAGCGGATTTGACGTTGCCAGCCTCACAGTTTGAGCCTTGCTGAACAGTTTCACTTCAGTCCCATGGTGCAGAACTAAGTCACAAGTACTTCAGGCTTGATTAGCAATAAGATGGCAGTAAGAAATATTAAACTTAAACATATTTATTGGAAAGCTGTGCTCAACAGCTTTCGAAAGATGTAAAGAAAGTGGTATTGTTCACAGATGTTGTTGTCAAAAATGAAAAAAAATGAAACTGAAAACAAGAAACGATGTATTATATTGTCTAGGTCATGAACGGATAGTACGGCCTTGTCCTCACTTCAGGTCGATTCCCTGCCCACGTGTTTGGACCTCCTCTCTGCTAGTTGTCGCCAACAGCCAGCATTGGCTTCTGTCTGTTGTTCATCTGTTCTCCTCTTGGCTTTTTGTTTCGGTGTCAATGAACCTGCACGCACTCAAATCACAACACAAGAAGCAACACGGAAAACAACACTTCCGCCACCAGTCTCTTTCTGCACCATGCCAACAGCTCAGTAGATGACCATGTTGTCTCATGTCCATGGGAAGCAAAGCAGGTTTCGCAGGACTTTGTTTTTACAAACAATGCTATAACAAGTGTTAAATCAAATTCTATTTTGCGGACCAAAGGAGAAGTCACTGTGCTCCATTCCACCATATTGTATTACAATATATATTATTATGTTGTGTAGTATTCGCAAGTGTTGCTATTGTCGTGGACGTGGAAGTGGACGTGTAGGGATGCCACCACCATCGCCGTGCTCCATGACACAACACGAACAAAGGAGGCAACCCCTCACCAAGCCAAATCCAAAACGACGCGAGGAATCAACGCGGCGCCGAATCTGCCAAAACATCGCCAGCCACACCGTTCGATACCATTGCAGTCTGACATTGACCGTCAATGACGTCATCATTTTCGTCCAAGACGAGGACAAGTCAGCCAGGTATTTATGTCGTAGAAGCTAGCTAAATATATCTAAGCCTATGCAACAAGACGCTACACCGTGTGCTAATAAAGTAATGTTATCCGATAAAAAATCGGCAGGATCGTACGATCGTACCGACACTGTGCTATAGCACAGTGTCGGTGCGTGCAGGTCGTACAGAAGAGGATAGCACAGCACCGTGCTCGAAGAAAAGGCGACATAGAACTATAACAAGGACATATTCAACACAAAGCGATTGGCCAGAGCAGTCAACAAACAACCACGCAATCATGTCGAGCATCACTCCTGAACAGCTGATCATCGCTGTAAGGCGAGGGAGTGTTGCCACCATCAGGGAATGGTGGCAATCGGAGCCTGGCATACATGTCGACATGATCATGGTCCCCGATGAATCTCCCCTGCTTCACATCGCGTGTGGAAGAGGGAACTTGGACGTCATGAAGTACTTGGTACAAACGTGCCATGCAACCGTCGATATCAAAAACAATGATGGTAACACGACACTCATCTACGCAATCAAGATGAGAAACATGGATGCGATCAAGTGTCTGGTGGAATCATGTGGTGCAGACGTCAATGCCAAAGATAGTATGGGATACACGCCACTCCACTGTGCTGCCACACACCGTCAGCTTCACATTGTCAAGTATCTGGTGGAATTGGGCAAAGCAGACATCACAGTCTGCAATAACGACAACCAAACACCATTGCAGGTTGCCAAACTTACGGACTCTAATCCTTGCACAGAGTACTTGTCATCTTGCTCCCAAGAAGCAGATCCAAACCACGCGAAAACAGACGATGCGACGGCAGAAATGCTCAAGTTGGGCCACCACAGCATCGGGCAACAGAAACTGCATGCTCTGCAGAACAGCAGCATGGCCGATCTCACCTTCCTCGTCGGCCGTGATATCCAACAGGAGGCAATCAAGGCGTACAGCGGCATTCTGTTGATCACGGTGCCATCGACCAAGGCGATGATCGATCGGAGCACCAACGAAGGCACCATTCTTCTCCCGGACTTCTATCCCGCGCACGTTCGATACACGCTGCAGTACATCTACTCCGGCGAGACATCATGCCTCGATGCAGATGACATGGCCAGACCAGAAGACTTGCAGCAGCTGCTGATTGTCGCAACCCATTTCCATTGCTGGCAACTCAAGGTGATCGTCGAAGCCAAGCTGGTCGATAAGCATCTGTCGCCAGACACGCTGATTGAGCTGCTGCTCTTTGCAGATGAACACAAATGCAGAATTCTGAAGGAGATGGCTATCCAGATGGCAGCGAAGGACGCGAACGCGTTGATCGGCAATCCGCACTTCGACCAGCTGGCTGGATGCGCCGATTTGATGAAGGGCATTCATGTCGCTCACAACGCCAAAGACAACAAGGCAAGTAGCGACGACGCCGACTGCGACAAGTATGAGAACATGTCGCTGGTGGAGCTGTACGGATGCTTGGATGAGTGCAAGGGCGTGCACTTGGAGTCAGACATGGATCGCCCCGCGTTGCTTGAAGTGGTCCGGACTGCCATGTTCGAAAGGGAGAGCGAGCCTGCTGCTTGGTGGGAATAGAGCTCCTCCGGTTCGATTCAATATTTACAATAAGGCGCAATGCGTCACAATACGATGCTCCAAGGATAAAATAGAGCATTACTCTGTGGAGCATGCATGGGCCATACTAATACGAGTATTCGTAGAGTAGAGTGTAGCAGTATCTCTCCACCCTCGCGCTGTGGCTCGCGCCACCGCGACTCTTCCTCGAAGATTCGCCGACCATAAGACGGGACTGATTTCCTCTCATATTTCCATTTAGTCCCGTGTTGCGATGAACGCGGATGGTGCGATTTGTTGGCGTCTTTCGCAGACAGAAACACGCGCCACTCCAGACTTCATCCATTGCGATCTAACAAGCGGAGATCGGCTGTGGAGATGGATGAAAGATGACGTTCGGCGCATCGTCGCGACATAGCTGCACAGTCTTCCTCTGGCTTGTGCTTTCGACGGCTTCGGTCAGCACGTTGGTGTCTGCCATCCCGTTTCCAAATGGAGATATCAGCAATGACGATACCGGCAGCGGCGGTGGCAGCGGCGGTGGGAGTCACGATGATCCGTGCGAACTCTGGCTAGCGCCGTCGCAGAGAGTTCCAAGCAAGCTGAACTTGTACACCGGCATCGCGTTGCAGGAAGGACAGCAGATCGGCGCGCCGGAGCAGGTGATCTCGGTCATCGACATGAACGCAGACTTGTTGACACGACCGTTGCGCGATGTTTTGTGGGACACGACGAATAACAACGACGCGTTGAGCTTGCACAGCTGGTTCCGATCGTCCCACTTTGTCACAGGCATGGGAGGCACCGTCCTGTGTTCGCAAGATGCTGCCAACGTTCGAGGAATTCAAGCCGAAGGCAGCGGAAGCACCGGGGTGCATCGATCGAGGGATCCGTCCAACGGGGCGTTTGGCGTCAACGACAACTTCCAATTTCGTTCCACGCAAGCGCTGTCCGCAGGATCCGAGCTCTTTCTGGAGTGTCACATGGAGCGTGCTGGATCGTCTCCCACAGACACGATCCATGAAATGTCATTGCGATGGTTGCAAGATCATGGCACCTGCGTGGATGGAATCCATGTGAAGGACTCGACGATTCCCAAAATTGGACGAGGCGCATTCGCCAAACGACGATTCGTCGAGGGCCAACGCGTCACGACATCTCCTGTGGTGATCATCGACAGAGAGCAAACGCTGATCATGGATCAAGCGGTCGATCACAAGAAAGCAAGGATTCAGTACAACACCGATAAGGTCATCGATGAGCAACTCTTGCTCAATTACTGCTTCGAGATGGTTGGATTGGATGCGCTGTTGCTTCCGACCGGTCCTGGCGTGAGCTTCATCAACCATGGAGGCAACGAGGCGAATGCGGCCCTCAGATGGTCAGAAGTGACATCGTCGTCGTCGTCGCCATTCTTACTTCAAACTACTACTGCGAATGCTCTCAACGGATCATTGTCCCATGCAATGCGCACAACGAAACGCGGTAGACAGCTGCTTGTGGAAATCATCGCCACCAAGGACATTGGCATTGGAGAAGAGATCATGCTCAACTACGGTGCTGCTTGGGACGCTGCTTGGAAGGCATATGCCAGCCATTGGGCGCCGGAGGATGACGATTACAACTACACAACTGCGAGTGCATATCGCAAACAGTTGCTTCAACACGGCAACGCCACCCACAGTCATCACATTCACGGGACACGGATCATTCGGACGTTGCAAGAACAAGAAAAGGAGCCGTATGCACAATCCATGTCGACGGCCTGCTACTACCGGCATGCAGACTCGAATGCAAATAATACCGCGAACAATCGCAGCTGGATGGAAATCAACGACGATTGCTTGCGTCCATGTGGCGTTCTTGACCGCAAATGGAGGGACGGCAAGATCTTCTTCGCCGTCCGCCTCTACGCAGCCGCCAATTACATGATCTTCAAGAAATGTCCCATCCCGGGGGCCTCCGTGAAAGTCGACTGGGTACCCGCCGAGAAGGTGGTGCTTACCGACCAGTCGTACACACTGGATGAGTACGAAGAAGGGAAGTTTCGGTACCCCATGGCACTGCCGCGGCAGCTCATCCCTGCCTCATGGCAAGACCAAACCAACGATGATTTGAACTCCATGGGTGACTTCGTCCAGCCGGATTTGAAACCTGGCGAGCTGTCCAACATCTATTGGAAAGGTGGCGGCGCATCCAGCAGCGACGGCGGTATCAACCACACTGTGATGTCGAATGCCTATCTTCTCGGAGTCCCTCACAGATTGCGGCAAGTGCTGCTGAAGTACTGCGAGTACATGGGAATCGCGGAACGCCTCCGCAATGCCACCATCCAAGGCAATGCCGTGCATACCGACGACGAGAACAAACTCCAGATACGAGGGCAGGACTGGTACATCCAACGGCCAGGAAAGAAATGGATGTCCAACATGCACTGGGTGAGTCCCTTGAATGAGGAATCGCACCAGGACTACCTCACAGCACTGAGCGCGGGCGGGTTTGACGATATCCTCAATGCGATCGGCACTTACTTCGGCATGGATGGCCTTGCTGCCTACCAAATAACATTCATCGGCGTTTCCCATTGCATTCGCGGGTTCATGCATTACGACGTGCACAAGACTGGGTCCCGGGCCTTCAACATCATCATTCCGTTGATTTTGGCCAACGGCACGCAACCGGAATTGCTCCTACGAAATGCTGCCAATACGAGTCGGGTTGGTAAATTCCGATACAGATACAATATCGCTACCATGATGGGAGATAATGCTCACCACGCGACGGCGGCGGCGGATTATCGATCGACCCAGCAAATGCGTTTGGCGGCGACGGTTTACGTGGCGGACATCCAGAAGGACAATGTGAAGAGCTTGATGCAAGACTATACGCAGGAATACCCGCCAAGGAATCGCTCCGATTGGCTGCTGGCGATGGCAGGCAAGCATTGGAAGTCGGAGGATGCGGACGACATCACCCGATTGCCAACACCAGATGCGGGATGGCTATCGCGTGTGCTGGGGGAATAATGCGGACACGGAATTAATCGACTCCTCTTGACACTACTACTACTCCAATACTCTGCCACAGCGCATAGCGTATGGTGCACACCACGACGAAAGTCGTTGACGAGGATGGTGCGATGGCAGGGAACACACACCAGAGCACATGGCACTGCTGTACTCTGTATGAAGGCATCACATGGTTCAGCATGGGCGAGCAGAATATGAAAGTATATCATCGACGGAAATGAGTGTAGTATGTAAAGAAATGAATTGATTTGATGTGCTCTTCGTAAATTGGGTGCGTATTTGCTGCGGTCCATTGGACTCGTATCACACGAGTGCACACTGCACTACATTGCATTCTGGATGCAATGCACCAACACGGATGGATCTGCACGCAGCAGTTCATAGCTGGCCGAGAGTTGGGTTGGCTGATCGAATGATTCCGGGTCAGTGTACAGCGCTGCCAGTTGGAACGGATGCAGACGCGTGACGGGATCGACATGGCTCGTTGCCGCTCGATACGCGTCAAAGATATTCTTGATTCCGCTGGCCCATCCCAGATCGCAGCAATCCACGAGAGCCGCGACCAGTGGATATCGTCCTTGCGGGTTTGGGATCTGCGCCAAACTTTTGCTGTCCTTGCGCAGCCGTAACATGAGTCGGATGATGTCACATGATTCATTGCTCGGATACGCTGCACTGCTGGAGATGCCGCGAAGGAACAGGAAGAACGTCAGCAGCGTGTGCTTCGACCTTGGCGCAGTCGATGCTTGAGTGCTGGGTACATCATCTTGCAGCAAGAGGGCCGCGATCAGCAAGCTTGATGGTGCGCCAACCTTGACCAATCCGTGAAGGAAATCGTCTTGGCTGTGGTAGAATCGGATGACTGCTTTCAACTTGGCCCAGAAAGCGCGAAACGACACCGAAAGATCGTAGTGGATTTGCAAGACTTGCCGCCGCTCTTCCACAGTCGTGGTGGTGTTCATCCAGTTGATGCGTCCACCGAGTCGAGCGCAGTACTCGCTCTGGCTGTGACGGAAGCAATCCAACTGCTGCCGTCGCTCGTTACCTGTGGGGAGGTCTTGCGATTCAAGCAAGTATCGAAAGGTCGACAGGTTGCATGCGTCCGAGACCAGCGCAGAGCTCACCGGTGTTTCTTTGCAGAGTCCTAGTTCAAAGCACATCGACCTCGCAGCAAAGATGAGCGTGCGAATAACTGCGTGATAATGGGCTTGCACGCATTCGCTGAATGTGTCGACGCGGTGAGGCGTATTCCAGTCGGTCGCCGACGAGGAGGCCAGTGCAGCCGTACACAAGAGGGCGTGGCCCGAATCCTTCACCGCCACCAACCGGATGGCTTCCTGCAATGGAGAACGTTGTAGAGAGTTGCGAATCTTGTGAGCGCCTCTCTGACGCAGCACGCGCAAGAGCTTCACAAGTTGGTGAGAGTGGGATTCGTCGAACGTCGCTGTGGCGTCCAAGTTCGAGGGAAGGCCGCAATGAGCGACGAACTGAAACAGCGGTGTCTCGTTCCATTTGTTCTGTCGTAACAGCAACTCCGGATCGGCGTCGACGATCATCTTGGCGATGCTCACGAGGAAACGGATCTTGGCAAGCCCCATGATGCGATCCATGCGTGCGGACTGTGCGAGGAGGTGCAAGGCCGTGTTTCCACATCTGTCCTGCCACGCCAAGTCTTCGGGATGTTGCATGCATTGCATCTCGATGAAGCGGACGATGTGGCGTTGCGCTGTGAAGTTGCTGGCTATGCGTTGTGATGAGAACTTCTTGACAAAAAGGTAGACACCATTTGCCTGGGATGTGGGGGAGTGGAAGCCGAAGAGGCGAGCGGTGAGTGATGGGATGCCGTCATTGTTGTCATCGTCGTCGTCCTCATAGCCGTCCCACCTGTGCGGGTGGTCACGCCTGCTGAGTTGTCTTGGGTGCACGGTGGCACCACCTTCCATGAAGCCGATCAGGTTCGTCATCAGCAACTATTGGTATTTGGTAATATTATAGCATAGAATAATAGAATATAGAATCATAGAATATAACGTATTATATCACCATATGCAGGAGTATGAGACAGATTGTTACACGATTGAAGATTGTAGCAGGTGTTGTTCTGGATTGCTTTGGATTGGTGTGGTCAGTCGTTCCGCTCTTTGTCCTCGATTCCCTTCCAGGAAATGACTCCTTGGTCGCATGCGCCTCGTGTTTGCATAGCCACGACAGGGGCAAGCACGGCACTTCTTCGTTGTCGATGTTGATGTTGTCTTGTGTCTGATGTGATGTGCGACAACATGAACGCGAGAAAGAAAGAAGGGAAAGAATAAGGAGGACTGGTCTCTCTCTTTGCGGAGCGATCCAAAAACAACAAGTTTTCCGTATTGGAATCTGGGCTGATGGTAACGACTGTGGATGATCAGTGTGTGTGCTAACTGTGTTGTGTAGGGAATTATGAGGCATACCTCGCTACTTTTGTTGTGTTTCGCTTTGTTCTGTTCCATCAGCGTTCGTGCACGTATTTCGATGTTTGCCTTCTCGTTTCTCTTTGCTGTTGCGTCTTGATCGCTGCTGTGTGGTCGTCGTATCTTTTGTGCTTCCGATTCATGCGATCGTAGCTCCATGTCTCCGGTTCGTGCGGTCGTGGCTCCAATACGCCCCTTTATAACCTCACTTGTCAATGGGCACGTGAGGGTGTAATCCAGACACAGGGCAACTCACGTGTGCTTCTTTCAGCATGGGTAGTAGGCTCAGCTGGTTGTGGATCGTCCGGACAGTAGGTTTTGGCTTCGATCAGATGGGGATGGATGCAGAAAAGAGACAGCTGTCTCAGCCTCATGAATACGGATCTGCTGAGCGATTTGGTCAGTGTGTCTGCTTTGAGCCAATGTGGTGGTGGTGGCTTTGGTTCCGGCCGCAGTGCAGCAACAGGGATATCTGGTGGCATGCGAAGGATGGGAGTTGCGTGATGAGCATGTTTCACCCAAGATCCGCAGCGATGTGTCAGGGTCGACCAAAGATGAGATGATTGGCGCCCCTTTATCACAGACGGACGGCTGGGCTGGATGTGGCGCCCCTGGACAGAAGGAGGCGGACCAGGACCTGGAGTACGAACAGGAGCGAGGACAGGCAGTACGGTCGGTGGTGATCGGACATTGTCACTGGGAGGAACGTCATGTCTGGTTGTATCTGGAACAGGTGCTGGGGGTCGCAAGGGAACACGATACGCAGCTCTGTGTGGGTCACTGGTTTTGGTTGCGAATGGCTTGATTGCTGTCCGCATGGGGAATGGCTGCGGAGGTGGAGCGTCGGAAGTACATGGTGTCATGATGTTGATGGCTGGAGGTGATGGCAAAGTGGCCAAGTCGCCATATATTTCTGGCGGGAAGTTACTGTCATAACCCCCTTTCATGCACTTGAGCCATGCGGTCGGAGTGAGTTCAGGGATACCGAACCATGTCGCAGAGTTCTTCTGTGCGTGCTTGTCGTGTGAGATGACTGCCTTGGTGATGTCCTGTATTGGGGACAGCACTGTGTCACAAAAAGCTGCATATGCATCCTTGGTTATGTCGTCAGGATCTGGTTCAAGAACTTGATTTGGAGCGATGGTCTCCAAATCCTTCTCGATGTACGCGCGAAAGCGATGGAGCGCAATCAAGTCTGGGATAAGCGAGTAGGTTGTGGCGGGGCATCGCAGGTGGATCAATATAGATCCAGTCTGTAGACGTGAGAGGAATCCCACCCTCCGGAGTACGCGTTTGATATCCAGGCCATCGCGTGCTTGCTTGGTCTCAAACATCGGGGCGAGGTAGATGAAGGGTTCGGAAAACCCGAGGACGGTGCGGAGGAATTCGACGGTTTGCTTTGTCTTGTCAGGCGGCTCGCGGGGCATCCGGAAACCGGATGTGGTGACAATCCCCTCAACAGAGCGAGCCATCATGATGCAAGCGCAGTGCGTAGCAGTCTCAGTTCGAGATAGCGCCAGGTATCCCCCCCAACAGTCGAATCCCCCGCGCGAAGCAGCGCCTCAAAACCAAACTGCCCCAAAATGCCTCAATGCCTCAATCAAACGGCGAACGGCGACGGCGGCGGCAACGGCAACAGCAAGCGTCCGGGAACGATCAGTGAGTCGAAGGTCCTGATAAACTATTAGAATCTGGGCTGATGGTAACGACTGTGGATGATCAGTGTGTGTGCTAACTGTGTTGTGTAGGGAATTATGAGGCATACCTCGCTACTTTTGTTGTGTTTCGCTTTGTTCTGTTCCATCAGCGTTCGTGCACGTATTTCGATGTTTGCCTTCTCGTTTCTCTTTGCTGTTGCGTCTTGATCGCTGCTGTGTGGTCGTCGTATCTTTTGTGCTTCCGATTCATGCGATCGTAGCTCCATGTCTCCGGTTCGTGCGGTCGTGGCTCCAATATTCCGTACCAGCTGTGTCCGTCACCATGTGCGAAGCCAGCGGCGACGTCTGGGCAACGAAGGCCAGAAAGGCGAGCCAGTCTCAAACGTGCTCCTCTCCGCTCTACCACACATGTCACCGCGACGACCTATACGACCTACTATGCTCGTATCAATTGTAGCAGCAACTTTACGGACACATCTGCGCACACGAACGCAGAGTGGCTTGCAGAGAACGATCTATAGTAAAGT
This sequence comes from Craspedostauros australis, assembly GCA_026770025.1. NCBI lineage: Eukaryota > Bacillariophyta > Bacillariophyceae > Mastogloiales > Achnanthaceae > Craspedostauros > Craspedostauros australis. The sequence goes on along the minus strand of JAMXDE010000050.1, from coordinate 295,037 downwards.
GGCACTCGGCAACAATTGTGTTGCAATCTTTTGCCAACGGCAAGACTTAGATTTACGTATGAGTCAGGATGACGAAGATTTGGTGCGCACATGTTCTAAAATGATGCACGGTTTTCCGCATTTTATTTCCGCCCGGAAGTGTCTGCAAAGTGGCTCACCATGGCCCTCCAGGCAGGCGGTTGATACGACTTTCCTCCGACTGCCTATTTTGTGTCGCATCATGGCAGATCTTTGTCCTTCTCCACGATCTCCGCATCGATAATGTCGGGACTGTCCTTTGTGTATCGGCTGCTGCTCTTCGCACCATTGCTGCTGCCACTAACTCTGCCATTGCCACGGGCAGTACGGCCGGGTTGCACAGTGATCACTCGGCCACCCGTCTGCACTTGAATGTTCGCAACTTCTCCATTAGTCGCTCGGACGCGCGCAACCCCCGCCGCTCTGCTGCCACGCACTGGTAGCATCAGATCCATGACGGAGGAAGTTCTGCCGTTGATGCTCGATGATGAGAAGGCTTGCGAGCTGGGAGCTCCAACACGGATCGGTTCTCCCATCGACGCTGTCACATCCGCATCCGAGATCAGGATCTGTTCGACTTGCTGCAGCACGGAGATCAACGAATCCTGCTCGGTCTGCGCTATGTCGATCATCTTCGACGCGAGGCCCGACAAGAGCGGTGCGATGGTGCGGCCCATCATGCGGATGCCGAACGGTGCGCTGGCCAGCGCGTCGTTGATGTTAGCCTTCAATTTGGCCTTGGTTTCGGCCCGGCGTTGTGCCACGCGCTGTTCCTCCTCCGACATGAACCACTTGTTGGGGAGGAAGCGCTTGGCGACGCCCTTCACGGCGTCCTTGACGCGATCGCGCTTCCTCCTTGTGCCGCCGTCATCGTCGCCCGATGATGACCAGAATTGCCTCTTGGGCGCCCTCTGGAGATGGGAGTTCCGATCGAAAGCAGGCGCCAACCTAGAGCCGCCATGCAGTCGCCTTCTCCATTGTTCATCGTGCGCCGAACTTCGCTGAACTGCCTGAGTTTGTTGCTGCTGGCTGCTGCTCCACGATCGCAGTCCCGATGATGGGAAAGAAGGAAGCACAACGAAAGCCGCGCACCAGTGAGGCTGTGATGTCGCCAAAGCGCTCAGCAGCAGGGGTTTCGTCAAGCGATTCAGAGGTCTCATGGGGAACATGAAGCTGTGCTTTGCTTTGGGGTGGGTCGGATTGAATTGGATTGGAATAAGTTGCTTGAGTTCAGTTGAGTTGTGCTGCGATGTGCTGCGATGTGTTCGTATTGCACGGGTATTGCCTTCTCTCTCCTCTGGGATCGTTTCCTCGTTGCGAATGCTGGTTGAGTGTTGCCGGTGATGTGGGTGGATTGTTGTCATCGTGGGGTCGTCAAAGAAAAGATCACAAAAGAAAAAATCTGACAAGAATGCGGTCGATTCCACTGCAGTCGTATTCCACGTGGAACTTCGTGAGAGCAACGACCATGTTGTGACACTTGTTCTCAATTTTTTTGTTTCGCGATCCGCAACAAAACCCACCTGCGCCAACCAACAAGGAACAGCCACAGACACAGACACTGTTCATGTTCGTGCTTCTGCATCGTCAGGATCACAGCTTCGGACAGGAGGATCGTCATCACCATCATTGCCATTGTTGCCAACGTCGCTACCACCATCAATATTACCACAGCTATCGCCAACGCCGCCATCATCAACAACAGTGCCATGATATCACGGCACATCATCTTCATGGCTGCGTGCGTGTCAGTCGCGTTGCTCATCACAAGCACACCATCTGCCGCCTTTTGTGCGCGATGGAAGTCCACACGTGATTGTTGGGGATTGGCACGGTGGGGACAACCGCACCAGGGCAACTGCGCTCCAGCTTCAACCCTGCTGCTGGCATCGTCTTCATCTCCATCTCCATCATCGGCGAGCGCGAAATCAAGTGCGCAACCAAAGTCAACAGCAAAGCCAAGAACAACACAAACACAAACAGAGAGAAGGACACCAGCAATATCAACTCCAAACAAAGATACATCGACAAGTGCTGCTCCAATACGAAGAAAACCAAACACGCATGTGCGCAGTTTGATGCACACTATTCGATCACATTTCGAGGATACGAACAACCGTGGTGTCTCGTCCACCAAAGCCTGGGCAGGAACAAGGACATACGTGCACTTCGCAGCGGATACCTTATCCCTCAAGCAAGCGCAAGAAGTCCTTGACTTCCTTTCATCCATTTGTCCTGCATCGACCGCAAAGAAAGTCGTTCAGTTAGCACCCACAGTTCTAACAAAGGATGTGTCCAAGTTCCTTGCACCAGCATCGGAACATTTCATCAATGTATTAGGAAATGAGGCATTCCAGAAAGAGATCGATGATGATCCTCAGCGCTGGCTGTCGAATGTGAAATCCTACAACTCCGAGTTGGCTTGGAACAAACTGGTGAGACATCTCTCCGATGACTGGGGCATATCTTCGAGAGCCATCAACAAGATCAAAGCTTCGAGGGTGGTCATGTCAACCGAATCGACAGCTAGAGTCAACGCATCTATGACCTACTTGGATTCAGTGATGGATACAGAATGGTTGGAGAAACGAAAGAAGACGACATCCACTATCGCCGAACAGATGGTCATGCGTTGGCCAGCTGCACTCTTGTTGGACACCAATACAGTGTTGAAGCCACGCGCTGAGTATCTGATGCGACGACTGAACATGACTGAAACAGATTTCACGGTGTTCATGAACCGACGTGGTGGAGGGACATTGGCTTGTTCGTCGGAAGACAAGATCAGACCAATGTTAGAATACCTGCAAACCATGTTGAATGAGCAGGAACTGAAGAACTGTGTGATGAGAATGCCACTCTTACTGAATATGGCTATGGAGACTTTGCAATCCAGGGTTGAGTTCTTCGATGACATCGAACGACGCCACTTCACACGTTGGTCTTCTCACACGCTGAACGTACAACAAGGAGTGGAAGAGCGATCGCTAGCAGTGTGCATACTCACCGCTGGACCACCTGTCTTTGGTCTCGACTTCTCAACAAATGTTCAGCCCAAAATCGATTTCATCAGCAAAGTGTGGGGTGAAGCCTCATTGGTTCAGAACTTGCGCCAGCGGCCCACGCTTATGTCGATGAATGTAGAAAGCAACCTCAAACCATCGCTCGACTTTTACAATCGAACTGGCTACGTGCTCCTGTCGGACGATTGGGAAATATGCCAACAAGAGACGGCACTGTCGGTTGCGTATGTGGCTACATCGCTGAAAAGTCGATTATTGCCACGATGGTACTTCGTTCGATCGCAGAACCCTTCGTATCGCCCATCACTGAGTTCCATTTCCACGAACACAGATGCTGACTTTTGTAAGCGCGCAGGTCTTGATCTGGAACAGTATTTGGAGTTCAAGAAGGAACATGGACCAGCCCTTGAACTCCCAGATCCGTCAGATCTTCAACTCGACGAGTAGAAAGAGCATTCACTGCGATGCCTCTCCCTACCAATATGAAGGCTATATCTCATAATGTAACGCCATTCGACGAGTGCGAGTACGAGAATGACAACCATCCGAGTGCTGTGCTGCATGAGGAGACTGCGGAGTGCACCGCTTCGTCCAACGTTTCGTCACTCTCTGACTATCAGATGCACACTCTATTGTTTGTTACTACGTGCTACTTCACTGTAGAGAGCAATGGTGCTCATATGTACGAGTACATGGTATGGTATGTACTTGTATGGCGCCACACATAAGTATTATTGCCCCCATCACCAATTAGTAGAATTTGCTGGCCTTGTTGGTCAAGACTGTGAGTGCCAGCAGACGGAACACCACGAACAGCGCGATAAGCACCAGCCAGTACCAGTACGATTCATCGTCGTCGGCCTCAAGCTGGTCGATGGTGTTCTTGCAGTTCTCGAACTCATCCTCGCAACCCTCGAACTCTTCGATCACCAACAGCCGAAGTGCGTATGTCAAGGAACAAAGGTACTGCGCCCATCGCAACCAGGATGGGATGAGCTCTGTGGCAACGAAGAAGCCTGCGAACAGCATCTGCGGGACGAAGAGGATTGGGAGCATCTCGGTGGCCATCTCGGGATCCTCGACTGCGCTACCGAGCGTGACTACGAATGCCGTGGATGCCATGGACAGAGCGTAGGTGATGATCAAGTACTGACCATAATCCATCTGGAAGTCGATGAGGAAGTAGGTGATGATTGTGAGCACGAGGGTCTGGGCCAAGGTCACCATCGCCTCCATGGTGAGCCGGGACAGGAAGTAGGAAAAGACGGAGTAGTGATTGGTCGAGTACTCGTGGAGGAAGACAGGACGCTCTGATGGGAACTGCAGCAGCACACGAAAACCCACCTATTGGACTGGTGGCTTGTCTCCGGAACTCAAGCATGCGAAGTTGTGTCAAGAACAAGAGAGAGAGAGAGAGAGCGCGCGCAGGGACCAGGAGATTGAAGATTGGTGGTGATTCGATTGGAGAAGGGAGAGCGAGGCGATCGCGTTGCCATGTCAAGACAGATTGCGCAGTTGCGCATAGATATGTTTTCTCTCATGGAGGTGTGCATTCGTATTCGTCCTCCTCCTCCTCCTGCTTCATGTCAGTTTGTTGGATGAGGGAGCAACTCTTCTGGCCTTTCTTGACGTTCGCGCCATTCTTGCTTTCTGCTATGATGTCTCTTCGCATCAAGCTTGTGCTATTTTTCAGTTTGGTCGTTGGGTTCTTCGTTGCTACGCCTGGTACTCGGCGGGGGTGAATGGATTTCTCCACGACCTCTGTCTTTGTCTCTCTCTGGACACAAATAGGATATGTACGATTTTCGACACATACGACTAACTTTGGATCTTGTCGAATGGTGCCAAAATGGCGAAGTTCGTGACGCCGCAACGAAACGAATGAAGAGAACACAACAGAGATCGCAACAAAGACATGAGCACACAATCTCACACGCGCTGCGATACAAGCGAGGCTCCTCACATGGCACGCATATCCGGCCGTTTCATCATGCCGCAGACGACCACAATGAAGCTTCAGGTCCTGTTATGCACACTCGCGTTGCTGATCCTCCAACGGAGACCAGACTGCGTGTCCGCAGTATCCCGCAACGGTGACAACGATGACGCTTGCGACGCATCATCCGCCCGACCGAATCCGTACAAGACCATCCGAGATGAAGCGTCAGCCTACTCGCGGACGTTCGCGTCCACGGCATCGCGTCCCACGCAACCGAAGCAATCTGATGTCGTGCAACCCCGTAGAACGTACCCCGAAACGAATCCACACATCTGCTTGGCCTTCCTGAGCTGTTGCGGACGCACGGATCTGTTGAATCACACCATCGCCGGTGCGATACGGCACATGGAGGAGGACGAGCCGACGTCGGCGGACGGCTTGCGATACGAAATCGCGTGGGTGGACAACGGCAGCGGCGCGGACAAGACGCAGAGCATCGTTGATTCGTACCAGATCGAGCACGCGTTGACGCTGAGAGAGAACCACGGGCTGGCGTACGGGATGAACCTGCTCATCTTCGATCTGTGCACGGCACCGTACATCCTGCTGCTCGAGGAGGATTGGCTGTATCTGGATGACATCGTGGCGATCCAGACACCGCAGCGCAAGCGTATCATATCCACGTCGGTGGCGCTGCTCGAGACCTTGCGCAAGGAGGGACGCACGGCATTCGATGGACGCGATATCATGGGCATCTTCCTTCGGTTGGAATCCTACGAGAGCTTCCTCCATTTCCCCTTTGCGGACGTTTGGGAAGAGCAGGAGGTCGACCTTGCCAATTCATTGCCGTCGCTACCAGGGACGGGATCATGCGCGGCAGGTTCCTGCGACGATGATGCGAAAACTAAAGGTTCTGGTTCTTCTATGAAGACCTCCGTCGATTACAGAGTGTTCTGTGCTGACACGAGCCTGGGAACCAAAAACGTTTGGGGATCCTATACCAACGGGGCAGGCTTGTACCGTCGGCAGAACCTCATGGACATCGGGCGCATGTACGGCGAACCGGGCGATCCGTTCCATGATCGGTACGTGGAGGGTAACTACGCCTACCGAGCCGCACTGCACAACTGCCATGCGACCATCCGCGTCACCGACGACAAGTCCTGCAGCCGCGCAGACAACAAGGACTGCGTCGGCGCCTTCCATCACATCGGAGGCGGTCGCAGCACGCGGCCCATGACGGCGGAAGGCACGCAATGCGAAGGTGAGACGTGGAACTTCTTCGACACGCCCATGTTCGACAAGTACAACAAGGTGTCCGCTCAGATGGGGCAGCCAATCCACCTGTGCTCGCCTCATGAACTCAAGGCTCTGAAGGAACGCAAATTCCGCGAGACGGACTCGCAGGCCTACCGCGACGAGGTTGCCCGTCTCAACCGCGAAGTCTTCGAACGAGAACGTCAAGAGCGTGACAAGATCCGCACGCAGGCGGCTTTCATTCGGGAATTGTTGCGCATCGATGGCGCGCAGCTGCGGGTCAAGGTCACTTGGATGGCGAGCATGTCCGACGAAGAGATATTGCAAGCTGCCCATCGCATGGAGCGCTTGGCAGACAGCGCTCATCCCATCCCTGGATTCTGGGATAGTCACGGTCGCATCATCGGTGGCGCTTCAGGCAATCGGTGAATGTGGGAGAGAAGAGTGGTAGATGTGATACATTGCGAGTATTATAATGAGTGAATGAATGAATGAATGAATGCGTGGATTGATTGCCCTCAATGTACTCCTTCTCTCTCTCTCTCTCTAGTCTCCGTAGGCAACACTGTTCTCGCTGTACTGACGATGGGCAGACTGAATGGTTGATCATGGATCGTTTCCTTGGAATCTTGGGGGCAGAGTTGGTGACATTCGTTACGGTATTCTTGTCCCTACAGTGCATTGTGCTTACCCCCTATTTGGTCGAGCTTTTCGCATCGATCACGACCATGTCTGAATTGTACCTGAATGACATCTTACTGAACGTTGAGTGTTGCTTGGTCTGTGGACTCTGTTGTTAATGAACACTCTTCGCATAATTGTGCTCATTTCGCCTCTATGTGATTGCGTTCGTACGAATGGTCACAAGGGGGCCTAAAACGCGTTTGACGAGTAGCATTGTTGTGTGTCGAATCACTTGCTTTTCTTCTCCATTGAAATGTGTACTTAATGAAGGGGGTTCAATGGGACGTGGCTCATCGTCCCAATAGGAAGTCTAGCAATGTAATCGCGTCTTTCTTCCGCCGACGAACCATGAACGACAGAACTCCAAGTTCCAAATCGCAATGTGTCTCAGTGAAACAGTGATCGGGTTGTTGCATTCGTTCCCGGGGCGAACTCCCACTCCTATCACAGTTCCAGACCTTGTACAGAAATGAGCGAAGAGAAAGTGTGCTCTTCCCCTTGTCATCTGCAGATTGTTCGTGCATGGCTTGGCACGGAGCCGCGAGAGGTCTCGACTCCATGGTACTCTGCTCTACCCGCCATAGGTACTCCGCTCCACTCTTCTCGATTACCGAGAGGCAACACTGACAAGATGTGAACATCCTCATGGCCGAGCAGCTGTACCAGCCCCTCATCCGTCTTCTCTCCTCTCACAACTCGAAATCCAAAGCATTTCAACAAACAAAAGCAATCAGAGCAATCAGAGCAATACCCGTACTCAAAGCAAATCCCTCAGCACATACTCCATCATATTATCTTGTAGAATAGAATACTATTCTATATTCTATTATTCACACCAATACGAACGAAAGCATGCCGCTCAACCTCAAAGTCAAGCGCAACCCCTTCAAGGGATTGTCCACCGGAAGCAAGGCAATCAAAGAGCTGACAAAAAGGTCTGGCGAATCCATTTGCACCGAAGGAGAAAGCGATCACTCGGTGCAAAACGTCACAGTCACAAGGAAGACAAGAGCAGCGGTCGCACGATGCGGTTGCCGTGATGTGTGCCTCGAGATCTCGGTGCCACACACAGACTACAACAACAAGGAGCAAGAGAGCTTCGTCTGCCATTGCAAGAGTTGTATGCGATTCGTCGACGCACTGCACGAGTCCCTCCAGCGCAAGGAGCACGCCACCTTCCGCAACGTGGTGGATAGATCGACCAACTCCATCCATTACGTCAACTTTGACGACTCACACATCAGATTCAAGCGCGGGGCCGAACTGCTGGCGTTCCACAGGATCCGCGAGTCCAGCGAGACCATCCGCATGTACGCCACGTGCTGCCGATCTCCCATTGGGTACTGCAGGCTCGGTTCGTCCACCATCACGCTGTGCGGAAGCATGCTGCGTCCCAAGGTGAAGCCATCCAGTAACGAAGTTTTCTTCGTCCCGCCGACACAGTACGGAATCCATCGAACGAACGCACCGGTGGAAAGCGCATCGCATGAGGGCGACATCCCCATGTACCCCAACTCCAAGCCCAACCGCACCAAGCAACCTGGCTTGATGACTATGTTCAAGTCGAAGCCCGACAAGAACAAGCAGCGGCGCAATGTGCCCGTCCCGGAGGAGGATCGCATTCGCTCAGGATACACGCTCCTTAGGCGTCGCTGCTGATGCACACCACCGAACGCAACAGGGGGCGTCGTGGCTCCCTTTCGTGTGATGTGGATTCACATGGTGCGTGTGGGCACACAACGATTTTGGCGCACATGTGTCATGAATACCAAGCACGTAGTACATGAACGAAATTCGTAGATTTGTAGTCTCATTAGAATAGGTACTTGTATAATCCTTACAGACACATGCACGATAAAAACGCTGAGCAACACTCTGTTTCAACCAAAGCGGCTTGTTTGATAAATGCTACGTTATGAGCGCTACTCTAGTGCGAGTTCTATCACGAAAGCACTACTCTGTTTGGCTATTTCCACTCATTCCTTGTCTTCGCCAAGTACAGCCATGAGTCCCTTACTTCAGGCGATATGTGGACTCTGTCATCGTGCGTGCGTGCTTGCGTGCATTGGGCATTCGCAGTCCATCTCGTGGTTCAAGCTCACCACTCCGCTGCCCTTTTCTTGGGCTTTTTCATGTCCTTACGCACCTTCGCCAACAACTTCGTACGATCATGATGCTGCTTCAACCAAGTGCCATCTTTGTCGAGCCAGTCGTAGATCTCCATCGTCGACATCTTGCTGGCCTTGTCGTCGATGCCGCCGTTCGGTCCGTCTCTGTTGTAGTATGTGAGAAATTCCTGCAACAGCTTGGAATTCTTGGCCAGATCATGGAACCCTGGTTCGGCCAACAACTTGCGGGGGTCTTCGGACGCAAACCGGAAACATGCATCCTTCAGCGCCTCGCAACCGTTTGCATCACCAAAGAGAATCAATTCGACAACGGTGGCCTTCGACAAATGCTGCTCGATCATTTCTGCCTCGATGATGACGCGGAGTCTCCAGCAATCGAAATGATTTGCTGCCACCAGCAAACTTTTAAGATGCTTGCGATCCTTCATGTCGGGAGCGGTAACAAATGAAAAGTCTCCTGAGTAGATGTACCGGAGGACGTACTTGACATCGATGGGATGAAAGTTTGAAAGGAGGATCGTTGTCTTCGCTGCATTCGCGGCAGGCAGCGTCGTGTCCATGTGGATGAGAACGCCGCTGTCGTCGCCGCTCTCGTCGTCCTTGTTTTCATCGGCGTCAGCTTCACTGTCACTTCCATGGAAGCTGCTGATGGTATCATCGATGCTGCTCACACCGAGAGAAGCCCTGGTCCGCGTTTCGTGCTTGATCCCAGCATGCAGCATGGTCTTGAGGGATGGTACAGTTGCAACCAAAATGGAGCTGTTGGCCTTGATTTTTTCTTGTATCGTGCCGTATCCCACGACGAACGTGACATCTGCCAGCGTGTCGTCTTCGAGAGCTTGCATTCGATCAATGTTGACATTGTTGGGAGTCGTACCGGAGAACATGCCTGCGGTGTCAAAGAGGCTCTTGTTGAGAGGCATGTCATTGAGCAAGCGTTGGAAGATGTAGTCGGTGACCTCCCCGCAACGGAACCCGCCCACCAGGTGGCGTGGTTTCAGCCCGGCGTAATCTTCAATGTGAATGTCAGCATCACACGACTCGGTGAGGTACTTGACGATCTCTAAGCGGGCGTATCTGCACGCATAGTGGAGCGGGGTCCTGCCTTTCTTGGTTTGGGTGTTGACGTGAGCCTCGCAGAATTCCACCAAATGCACCACGATGTCAAGCCAGCCATAGATGCATGCGTTGTGAAGTGGTGCAAGCAAGCGCTTGTTGAGGATGTTGCTGTTCGCCTTGCACTCTTCCGTCAAGTACGTCACGATGTCCAGATGTCCGTGGACGCACGCCCAATGCAGCGCGGTTTCGTTTCCGCCGTTAGTGATTGTGTTGACGTCAGCTTCTGGATGCTCCTCCCACCACAGCTTGACGGTGTCTAGGTTGCCGTTTTGGGCTCCTTCCAGCAACTTGCAGTGGCAAGTACTCGCCATATTCGCTTGCGGATGATGTTCTGTGCAAATTGGTTAGTTGGTTGGTTATTGGTAGCTTGGTTTGGTTGGATGGATGTTTGACTAAACGAGAACATTTGCAGAAGGAGGGAACGGGCAATGGTGAGAAGAGAAGGGCATTGAAGAGATGTCATCAGAGCTTCATAGACAGCAAAGTGATGGATGTACGAGTGCTCGATGGGATCAGTCGCCATGATCGTTTCTCAAGGCAGAAAGGCGACGATGGGATAAGCCAAGGACTTCGTCATAGGTATGGTACGTACATGCTCGATGCAATTGCGCGTGATGAAGTCTGCGTCGATGTTTGAGTTGGAGTATTTTGGATTTTGTGAGGTGTGCGATTCTCTCCAGTTTTGTTGCGGACTCTTCGGTCTCCGCCCATCAATCTTTGGTTGAATTGCGCATCGCGCATTGCTTGCTGCGCATGATGCATACTGATTGTCATGCGATTCCACACGATCCCTCACGCTTCTCACGCATTCATTCTACAGCGCTCCGCAACCTTCCGCGATGGTGTTTCGATTTCATCTCACGATCGTTGTGTCCCACGATCCCCATCTCCGCATTCAAAGTTTCATTGAACGGCATCGCAGTACTGGGACCATTGCCGTGGTCATTCCGCTTGTTGCTGGATTCGGGAACGTCGCTTTCGTTGCCAACTGAATCGTTTTCTTCACCACCATCTTCGCTTGCTCTCGTTTCGATTGATGTGTGTCATGTCTTGACCATCATCGTGGGAAACCGTTTCTCCAGTTTTGTTCGTCAAACAAGACTAAAAGTATCTATTTATTCACGAACCACACAAAAAGAACGCGGCTGGCCCTTTCGCAAACGCCAATCTCATGTTTGACTTGATGCTGGCGTCTGTCGCCGCTGCAGAAACAAGACATGCAGCAGAGAGCAACGAGGGCGGAAGTGGATCAGGGACCCGTAGAGTAAATGTGAGTATGAATGAGACGGCGTTTGAAATGTAACCAGTGGTCTTTGTGGTGAGGCGCCCGAGACAGCACTGTTGCGAACGGACAGCAGAGCTGATAGCGTGGCACACGGGAAGAATTGAATGTCGTCGTCGCTCGACGACGTTGCGGACGTTTGCTGAACGCGTGATGGACACTTACAGCAAGGAAACTCAATACAGTAGTCGCATAGTCTTATTCAGAGGGCGGTGAATGGTGGTGACTGGTGGTGACTTCGAGAGGATGTGAAAGCAGATTGAAACTCCTACTTTTGTGGTAGCGCTGATGATCGTGGTCAGATGAGATTGTGATTTTCCATGCCTTCATTCTGTCTTTTGTTGTTGGCTGACATTTTCTTTCGAACCAAATGGAGCAGGGACGGGCGATGCATGTCAGAATCCAAATACACACACTCGCAATCATGGAAACAGCCATACATCTCCATCACTGACATGTTGTCGAACCCATCAACTCCGGCGCTGCTTACCTTGCTCTGTTGGCTCGCAAGACGAAGCTCCTTCATCAGGCCAGCACATCCTGCCAGTCTGAAAATTGTGGATTGTTATGTAGCACGTTCGTGGTGTCAGTTGCCATTCGAATGGCCGCGTCCTTCAGCATCATGCAATCATGTTGATCCGCAAAGAGGAACAGCTCAATCCGGGCATTCGGGAGCAGATACGTGTGGATCAACTTGGCTTCGATGTGGATGATCTTGAGTTGCTAGCAATGGAAGTGCCCAGCAACGATCAACAGCTGTTGCAGGTTGTCCAGGCCAGAGGCTTGTCATCGCCATCGATGAATGATGTACCGCCTGAGTAGATGTGCCGTTTCGGACATACGCGGGGTCGAAGTCTGGAAATGGGATTCTGCGCTTGTGCCTTGTGACTGATGGAACCAGGATGCTATCTTCGCAATCGATGCTTTGATCGAGCACCGCCTTGATGGATGGCACCGCAACCAACATGATTGCGCTGCGTGCGTTGTTTGTTTGTTGTTGATCGCCTCGGCCAACGATGAAGACAGTGTCCGCCATGGTGCCGTTTTCGAAAGCATTGGACTTGTCCATGGCAATGCTGTTGCGACAAGTTTGCAGGAATTTGTCGGTTGTCTCGGCAGTTCTCTGTTGCTTCAGGTATACTCTCGTGAAGTACGTTGAGAGATAGCTTGAATTCTGAAGGAATCTGCTGCTGCTGGCGATCTGCAAAGGCGTTTGGCACTGATCAGTCAATCACAGGTGTCTATTGTTCCATGTCTACGTACTTATCTGTTTTGTCTCCATCAGTCTATTGTATGTATTGGTGTGGGATTGCGATCGCGTTTTCTTTGCGCATGACGCCGCGTAGTTTCCCGGCGCTGCTGGCCGCTCCTCGTGTGAACGCATGCGCATCATCCTGACGATCACGCCACCTTCTTCTTTTTGCTGTCGTCATCATCCGACATGCCCAGCAGCTCCCGGATCGGACGGAATCCCCAGAAGGTCGGATACTGGCGCTTGTCGTTGAAGTTGTTGAGCAGCGTGGCCAGGACCACGGCCACCGCGTTGGCCATGAGCATGATCCACACCTGATTCCACGTGAACCGTCCCGTGCTGAAGAGCAGAGCCGCCGCTCCAGCCGGCGGATGCGTGATGCCGAGCTTGACCATGACGCCGACTGCCAGGGCCGTCGCCAGCGACTGCCGCAGCCATGGTTCCACCGAATCGAGCTGCGCGATCGATTGCGAGATGACGAGCGAGAGGAATTGGCCGACCAACGCATTTCTGGGTTGCGATGCGGGGGCGGCCGTCAGACCGTACTGCAGCGTCATGAGTGCTCCGAAGGGTCTGTGATGTGCAGGAGTTGCGCACAACAGTGCAATGCAATTTGTTTGCGTGAGTTGATGTGTCATCGTATTTGGACAGTTCATACGTACTTGCAGCCACACCGAACATTCATTCCACCATCCTCATTTCCATTCCAAGTCGCCGCCACCACACAATGAAAGAAACAAAACACAACAAAAAGTATATTGTATGCACCGCACTCACCCCAGTACAACCGCAAAATCCTTGCCATGCTCGTCGACGAGCGCCTTGCTGATGTTGGTGATGACGAGCAACGAGATGAATGCGGAAATGAAGGACCATATCGCCTGATCCCACATGAAGAATGGCGGACCGCGCACGTTGGCGCCGAAGAATTTCTGGTAGGACGATTTGGCCTTGTGGATGACGAGATTGGTCACGTCCGTGCAGGCATCGTCCGTGCTGCCATCGAGCTTGGTACCGAGATGCATCGACGGATGCTTGTCGGGATTCGTGGCATCGAAGCGAGTTGATTCGCTCTCTACGAGAGCTTCGAGCGCCTTGGCTCCGAACTTCATGACGGCGCGCAGCTTGGCCTTGACGCGCTTCAGCGTGCTGCGCAATTCGGCCTTGCGCGCGTCGACCGATGCCTGGCGCGGGCCTCGCAGACCGTAGGCGGCGCCGATGAGCAAGGTCGCGTGCATGAGGTAGGATTCGTTGGTGGGGCTGCTGAGACGCGAGAAGTCGATCGTGTCACGCGCCATGTAGACGACGATGCCCTCGTTGCCGCCCATCTGGAAGGGAACGCCGGCGGCCCAACCGAGGCGGCAGTTGGCCATGTGGATCATGCGCGGGTTGTAGGGCTGGTCGGGATCGTCGGCCAGCGGTCGCACCTCCCTCCACAGAATGCGCGTCGCCATGTTGGACGTGTCGAACTGGGCGTTGCCGGGCGTCTCGGCCGTGCCCGCATTCGACCTCTCGCTCAAGTTGGTGACGGCTCTCTGGCTCTGTCCGCCGAACCTGACCGTGCTGCCCCTCTGCGCCCCGGCCCACAAGGCGCCTGGCAGCCCGCATCCCGGCGCCAGCGGATGGGCCGCGATGTAGTCGGGATGTTCCGGATCCACGAGCTTCGTGAGAAGATGCTCATCGTCGGAGGCTTGGTAGACGGGGTCGACCCACCAGCCGTTCTGCGGACGGTACAGGTGCGTCTTGCTGTCGTTGAGGACCCACACTTCGACGAACACCGTTCCGAATGCCCAGCGCCCCGCATCCTTCACTGCGCGCAGCAGGAGATCGTTGTCGAAGTCATCATGCTCTTCGCCTGCAGTGGCGAACCGGGTGATGGGTTGTGGGGGAGTCTCGATGTCTCGCGGAGGCTCCACTCCTCTTCCCGAGTCCGTAACTGTAGCTGAAGCTGAAGCTGTGGATGCGGATGGTAGTAGCGCCATGTTGATGGTGGTTCGGTTGATAGCTCGTTGTGGTGCTTGGTATGACCTATTATACAATACTGTACGACGACCACGACGACAACGACGAGGAGGATGAGGATGAATGAGGCATCAAACGGTTCAGGCACAATGTTGTGGTGCGTCTTTTGCGGTCGATGGATTCTCTTCTTTCCAGACCGGAGGTGTCGATGCGAGATGGGGTTGCGGAGTGTGTCCAACACCCGTTGCCCGTGGCAGCGGAGAACAATCTGTTGGTGGTTCGTCTGTCTTGCCATGGAGTCGTGTTGACACGGAACATCCTTGAAGGTGCTCGCGTGCAGCGTAGCGCAGCCAGTCGGTCATCGTGTCTTGTTGGAGTGAAGTCGCGCAGATGGTTCACTGAGAACACACCGTTGCCCCTCGACGAAACGAATCGGTGATCTTTGCTTCATGCGTTGGGCATGCAGTTTCATCACCCTTGGTGATCCGTGAATGTCAACATGTTCCACATCAATGGAGAACTCAAAATGCCGGACTTTCAGCTCCTTCATGTGAAGCTCGCGGAGTATCCGATGAGACACTCCACGTCACAACAGTCGTGGGAGTGAGTTTGCAACGTGGAGAGACGGACGGACGGAATCTCTCGTTGAATAAACAAGAAGAACAAAGAAAACTTTCTTGATTTATTGGTGCTATTACCGTGCCTTCCATTTCGTTTCTCGAATTCTGCGCTCATTTCACAATCACAACCATCTGCTCTACTCGGTCTTGGCGGATATGGACTTCCGCACGAGCTCAAGCAAGGACGGACGGTCCATGTAAGACTCAAGACGCACGTCCTTGCAATCATTCAAACAGCCATACAGCTCCACCATCGACTTCTTCTCATACTCGTCGTCGCTGCTGTTGTCCTTGCTGTCCTTGTGAGCAAGATGGATCGCCTTCATCAGATCGACGCATCCACCCAGTTTGTGGAACTGCGGATCAGAAAGTAGCGCGCTCGCATCCTTCGCCGCAAGTCGGACGGCCGAATCCTTCAACACTTCGCACTCATGCTCATTGGCGAAGAGCAACAGGTCTATCAACGTTGGTTGCATGAGATGCTCAGCAACCAACTTGGCTTCGATGGCGACTTTGAGTTGCCAACAACCGAAATGAGCCGCAACGATCAGCAGTTGCTGTAGATTGCCCATGTTGGCCATGTCGTCGTCATCCAAGAATGATGTATCAGCTGAGTAGATGTACTGGAGAATGTAACGAACATGTTCGGGATGGAAGTCCGGTAGAGGGATGATGCCATCGCTTGTGCTGTCTGCCGAAGCCTCGGTCTCAACTTGATCGCCAATGCTCTGATCGATTATCGCCTGGATGGATGGTATGGTGACAAGAAGAATACCGCTGTACGCCTTGATTTGTTGCTGTTGATCATCACGGCCGACGAGGAAGGTGATGTCCGCCATCCTGTTGTTTTGGAAAGCATCGAGTCTCTGCTGATTAATGTTGTTGTGGTTCGTCCGGAAAAGTGCATGAGTCACCTTGGCGCTGTGCACGAACTCCGAAGCAACTGGTTTGAGTGGGTTTGATAGGTACTTCACGATAGCAGCATTGTTGGAGTTCTCAGCAACCTGCAACGCTGTTTGTTGCTTGTTGTTTACGATTGTGATATCTGCTTGGCAGGATTCCACGAGGTACTTGACGACTTCCAAATGGTTGGCAGAACATGCGTAGTCGAGTGCTGTTCGTCCTGGAGTACCTTTGGCATCGACTGTTGCGTCGCAGGATTCCACCAAGTACTTCGCAATGTTTAGTTTGCCACTCACGCATGCATAGTGAAGTGGCGTCTCGTGACGAGAAGTCTTTTCTGCGTCGATAGATACATGTGGGTTCGCTTGCTTCCATTTCTTGAAGATCTCTAAATTGCCCACGTGCGCAGCGTTGGTCAGCTGATCGATGCTGAAGGTCGCCATGGTCTGAGCCAGTATTGTGATTGGCGGATTGCTGTCAATGACGGAAATTATGGATCTTATCCGAAAGCGATCCCAAGGTCGGGTCGTCCTCGGTCCTTCCCGCGTTGTTGTTGGTTCGAGCCGAAGGCGGCATGGCGATTTCCTCGTGTGGAGCTGGCCGTGGCTTGAGTTCATCATTCTGGTTTCCTTGAGTTTTGTCGGTCGTGTCGGTTCCGTTTGTGTCAGGTCGCAACTGATGATATTCGTAATGCCATCGCCTGCTGGCGTGAGAGGCTCTGCCCACATACTCGAGATCCTAGCAGCACCAGGATGACTGATGAAACGGAAGAGTCCCACGGTGGGCAGGAGTTGTCACGCGTGGCGCATTTCGATGCCTCTCGAGTTTTGCAAGCCAAGCGCCGTTCCGTCATGTCCACGCCGTCTTCGGAGCGTGCGCTTTGTTTGCGTCTTCGCTGTTGTATGATGCGATTTGCAGCTTCCACGCTGGATCTGTTCCACGAAGCACGATCGTACCCGCACATGCGTGAAGAATGTCGATGGTGCAATGACAAATCACACCCGTCCGATTCAACGCAGAGGGCCCACACGATCGAGGTTGTATCTTGTCACGACCGCAAGCGCAATCGCAATCGCAACCACGATGGCCGAGTTGCAACTTGATGCTCGCCTCGCGAATCGGAGAAACCTCGTCAACATGGAAGATGTCGCAACGGACATGGACACGAACGGTTTGTCCGATAGACGTAGTTCGACGAGAGGAACAGCGTGCTTCAAACGTGCACATCCGGCACGATAAATCTGACGCAGAGGAAGAACAACTCACATCTGTCTTTCGCAAAGCCAACCAAACAGAGACAACGTTTTGTGTTCTTCTCAAATCGGCCAACCATCAACAACAAGCAACACGATGGCAAGGAGTCCGCATCCCCATTCACATCCACATCGTCTCAGCCTTTCTCTCTGTGGTTGTGCACATGACACATGACGCATGATACATCGCAAATGGCTATGATCAGCTCGTGAAACGAAGAGGAACAAAGGCACAATCATCGAAGAGGAACATTCATTCCAAGCGACACTTGCCATCCGAGCCGCCATTCCGACCAAAGCAGGGGTTTTCCCGAAGAACAAAGGAGGGAAGATTGGAACAACAGAGAGAGGAGGGAAAGGATGTGAAAGACGCACCTCTCTGTTCACATCGGAGAGAACAAGGACGAGGATTGACTTGCATTGAGCAGCAGCAGCAGCAGTAGTATTGGCAGCAATCGCAGCCAGCCACAATCTGCATACACGCGCACACACTCGTCAACGACAGAGGACGACGCCATGGTGACTGCCCGATCGCAATCGAATCCCTTCCAAGATGCCTCCTTCCTCTCCAAGTGCTTCTTCCTGTGGGCCTGGCCGCTGCTGAATGCAGGACGGCGCAAGCCTCTGACGGAGGACGATCTATACGAAGTCTTGCACAGCGACAGCTCCGAGGAGGGATTGCGCCGCATGAAGAGCAACTACGAGA
Source organism: Craspedostauros australis (assembly GCA_026770025.1). NCBI lineage: Eukaryota > Bacillariophyta > Bacillariophyceae > Mastogloiales > Achnanthaceae > Craspedostauros > Craspedostauros australis. The sequence continues at coordinate 276,890 of JAMXDE010000050.1, read as the reverse complement.
GCGGGAAATCCACCCGCTCTCTGTTCTCCATCCTCGCGATCGATTACTACAAGACCATGATCCTCGCGCAGGGCCTTCTCGTGTCCTCCATGACGGCACGCATCGTCCAAGCGATCGCGCTGGGAAATTTGCTGGATCAATTCCAGGATGATTCCACGGCCTCCCTGCAGGAAGGATGTCTGTGGACGGGCGTCATCATCGTGTGCGGCATGGTCATCTTCTTGTGCAAGCAGCGGCAGTTCTTCGAGACGTACCACAAAGGGATGCAAATGAAGATCGGTCTCGTGGCCATGATCTTTGACAAATCATTGCGCCTTCCAGCCGATGTGCACGCGAGAGCCGTGGAAGATGATGCATCACAATCTACCGATGGCGAAGCTCGTCCGAGATCGTTGGGCAACGCCGGCAATCTGGCCAGCAACGACGTGGAACGCTTCATCCATGCCTCCGTCATGGGAATCTATCTGCCGTGGGGACCTGTCGAGGCCATCGCCATCCTCATCATCGGTCTTCGCATCCTGGGCCCAGCATTTGCGTCGGGATACGTATTCCTTGCGGCATTTCTGTGCCTGCAAACGTACTTGAGCGGACGATTCGCCAAGGTCCGAGGCGAAGTTGCCGAGTGCACGGATTCCAGAGCAGCCATGATGGCGCAGGCGATTCATGGTGCCCGAGTCATGAAGATGAATGCCTGGGAGACCGAGTTCGAGCGGCGCATATCTCGCTTCCGATCCAACGAGTTGGACACGATTCATCGATCCAGCCGTCTCAAGGCGCTCAACGAGGCAGCGTACTTCGTCAGCAGTCTCGTGGTCTCGGCAATCGTCTTTGCCGTCCATGTCGCGATCGGAGGCACCTTGACGTCGCGCAACGTCTTCTCATCCATGGCGCTCTTCAACATCCTCCAATTCACCATGACCAAGATCTTCGCCAATGCTGTCATGTCGGTGTCGGAATGTCACACATCCTGTGCGCGCATCGACACGTTCCTGCGCAAACCGGAAAAGGTGCAGGCAGAAGCCGCAGGCAACGGCAAATGCGATTGCGTTGGATCAGCCGAGATCATCACAGATGCTTCAGATGCAAAACATGCCGACGAACACTCCACGAGCGGGGACAATGACGCCAGTGACGAACACCCAACCATCTGCAAACTCAACAACGTCGCCAGCGTGTGGAGCAATACCAAGCTACCAGCAATACGCAACGTGGACATCGAGTTCACACGAGGCAGCGTGTACTGCGTGGTCGGCAGGGTCGGTGCTGGGAAGACGGGACTGCTGGATACCATTGCGGGAGAGAATGAAATCACCAAAGGCACCATGATCCAGTCCGGATCGCCAACGATGGCATTCGCGCCGCAGGATGCGTGGATCATGAACGGGACAGTCCGTGAGAACGTCCTGATGGGATGCGCCTACGACGAGACTTGGTACAATGAAATCATCCACGCGTGCAGCCTGCGAACGGACCTGCAACAATTTGCAGATGGCGATGCCACAATGCTGGGCGACAAAGGGTTGCGCTGTAGCGGGGGGCAGCGATCGCGTATCAGTCTGGCGAGGGCGCTGTACCGTGACACCGACATCCTCGTGCTGGATGATCCGTTCAGCGCGGTCGATGCCAAGGTCGGGCGGTGGTTGAAGGAACATGCGATCGAATCGATCGCGTTGACACGCAACAAATGCATCATCATTGCGACCCATCAATATCACTTGTTTCCTTCCGCGACCTTCATCGTGATGCAGGACGGGGCCGTGGCAGCGAAGGGGACTCTGGTCGAGTGTGCCAATGCTGTTGATGGAGTGCTGGATCAGCACAATGGTACACGTAGCACGAGCGACAACACCTCCGAGGATCAGAGCGATTCACAAGACACCCACAACGACGACGTTGACACAGCGTCAGCAGCCAACACTACTGCGACCACAGCCTTGGATGAGGACAAGGAAGGTCCGTCGAAGCTGGTGTCAGCACCAGCAACACCCACGGCAGCACCAGAAGCAGCGACACCGACACTGTCAAAACAAGACACAGCCACGGTGCTCAAGGAAGGTAGATCAACCGGCGTGTTGAAGTCAGAGACTTGGTCGCGATACGCCAACGCCATGGGCGGTGTCTGGGTCCCCATCCTGCTTGCGACAGTCTTTGCAGGCACACAAGTCTCCAGTCTGGTGAGCATTGTGCAGCTCGGGAAATGGGCGGACGCGTCGGAGGAGGCACAGGACTCCGACGAATGGCTCCGTTCCATCTTCCTCCTGGTACTGTCGACGATCCTTCTCGCCATTGCGAGGGCAGTCATCTCATTCTATTTCTGCATTCGGGCATCATCCCACCTCCACCAATCCATGGTGCGGTCGGTGTTGAGAGCGGAGATCACGTTCTTCGATGTCAACCCGTCTGGTCGCATCATCAACCGTTTTGCTGCAGACACCGGCGTCGCCGACGAAGTCCTTCCGCTGACCATCTACGATTTCTTGGTGGGCTGCTTCATGGCGCTGGGTGGCGTGGTGACCGCCATCACCGTGCTCCCGTTGATTTTCGTGGCGATGCCACCCATCGTCTGGTTCTTCCTACACATCCGAACCATTTTCGTCACCAACACACGAGAGATCAAGCGCATGGAGGGACTTGCTCGTTCCCCAATTTTCGAGATGCTCGCCGAGTCGGCACAGGGCATCAAGACAATCCAATGCAACGGATCCGTCGCCTACTTCGAGGATCGATTCCGCGAAGCCCAGGACGCACACACGAGAGCAGCCTTCGCATTTGTCGCCGCCTCCCGATGGTTTGCGACGAGGGTCGAGTACACGACTTGGTTCCTCCTCACGATGGGCACCTCGCTATCTGTGCTCTTCAACCATTACGGTAAGATGAATGGACCTTTGTCCCCTGTGCTCGTATTCGTACGTATGTGGCGTGCGAGCACTTGTGAATGTATCAATGGCATGCTGCAACCATCCCCTTGCAAAATCAATGTGACCTCACCAGTTCATCTCAATTGCTTGCGTCGTTATCTCGTTCGTCATCTTCCAATGCACATATGGTACGTGTACGTAACTTCTTGCATCCATGGCACGAACAGGATGGTTCAACGTGAGTCCTGCCGTCTTGGGGCTCGCGCTAACGCTGCTGCTGCAACTCGCAGGTACCAATCTGCCCTGGATCGTGCGCCAATCAGCAGAAGTAGTTAACCAGATGATATCCGTGGAACGCATGGTCGAGTACACAGACATCCCATCGGAAGCGGAGCTGAAGACGGAGGTGGACGATAAATTGCAAGATTGGCCGCAAAGACCAACCATCGTGGCGAGCAACCTGAGCGTGCGATACCGCCCGGACCTTCCTTTGGTGCTCAGCGATGTGGACTTCACATTGGAATCGGGCACGTGGTGTGGCGTCGTTGGACGGTAAGTGAGGTGCACCTGTGATTGTATTCGTCTGCTGCAGACACACAGAGTGTTGTGACGATGCGATTGAAGTGTGATCATGTTGGTGCGTATCCATCCGCGTGCGCACCTCGCACCAGCAGATGCGATTGGTTTGCTGCTGCTACGCCCCCTCTCATGCACTCACCTTTGTGTCTCGACGCCAACTTGATTCATTCTCTTCCGAATGCAGAACTGGATCCGGCAAAAGCACGGCGGTCCAATGCTTGCTTCGGCTGCTGGAGTGCTGCGATGGGCGCATCGAAATAGATGGCGTCGATATCCGCAGCTTGGGGCTGCACAAGCTCCGGCTCGCCACATCCGTGCTACCCCAAACGCCAATCCTGTTCGATGGTGTTAGCATCCGCGAAAACTTGGATCCCATTGGGGCATGCGACGACGATCTGGTCTGGAGCGCGCTCGAAGATGTGCAGATGGCATCCGTCATCCGTGATCTGCCCGGACGCCTCTCCTGCACCTCCACCAGCTTCAGCACGGGCCAGAAGCAGCTTCTGTGCCTGGCGCGTGCCATCCTGCGCAAGAGCTCCATCTTGATCCTGGACGAGGCCACCGCCAACGTCGACCTTCACACGGAGGAGCTGCTGCGCGTTGCGCTCCAGAAACGTTTCCAGAACTCCACGATCCTTGCGATCGCGCATCGTCTGGACACCGTGATCGACTACGATCAGATCATCGTTATCGACGCAGGCAAGATCCTTGAAACGGGTTCGCCCGAAGAGTTGCTGTCATCTGAGGATGGGGCGTTCACGTCCATGGTTGACCAGTGTGGAGAAGAGGCCGCGAAGATGCTGAAGGCGAAAGCACGAGAAAGAGCAACGACTGACAAAAGCGTACCATGAAGTATCAGCCGATCTGCTCTACTCCACTGGTCCTTTGGGGAAGAAAGCAGAAGCGCTGCTCGACTACAATCGAAAGTCTCGAAAGCTAACTTAGATATCCATAGACTGGTTTAGTCAACACCTTCCCGCCAAAATTTTGAGACAGTTAAGCAGACGTTAACGCAATGTCCTCATTGTTTTCGTTCTCGCGAGAAACGACAAAACGCCCCAAACCACGACAAAACGCAACGCAAAATCGCGAGGATTGCTCTCGTGTGTGTTGCAAGCGTTGACGTTGATGTCGGTAGATGGATGGATGATGTTTGGATTGGAACTCATTCGGATCCACAAAAACACAATAGAGTACCAACACACACTGCCACACTGCCAAGTTGTTCACCGACGAACGACACGAGTAGTACGCCACGACTAGCTCGTCCATTGACGATAGCGTGTGTGGGAATCGCGTTCATAGGGAAAGGAGGAAGATGAACCAATCTGCGGCGACGTTCATGCAAGCAGCAGCAGGAGCAGCCAATGACACGATGGCAGCAGCGATGGCGATGGTGATGGGAGGTGGTACGCATGAAGGGGCTGCGTTGGGATCATTCGACAACGTCTCCTCGTTTGGAGATGCCATCCTGCACAATAGCAGCAGCAGCATAAGCAATGGCACATCCACGAACGTGACCGCCCCGGAATGGATGGTGAACTTTGTGGAGTTCCGACGGCGGCTCTTTTTGCAGACCGTGGAGCCGGTGATTGTTGCCATCTTGGGACCAGGGGAAGACGACAGCGCATCAACGCATCGCTTCATTCCCTACGATATGGGCGATGGTGATGTTGAGGCTGGATTCGGCATGGATGCAACGTCGCTAACGGCTGGAGACGTCGACGAAGATCATCGCAGGCTCTTCAGCCTCTCTTTCCCGGAATACGTCAAGGATGCATCTCTCGTCAAGGCGACCCCGATGACATTCTCGTCCCTCTTCACGCTCTTCCTCATCATGTCCTGCCTCATGCTCATCTTCCTCAGCTGCTTCTACCACAACCAAAAAACGAGTCCATTGTTCATATCGCCGAGACGCCATCGGTTGCCCAAGTTGGTGCCGCCACCGTTGCCTGTGGAAGGCTACTTTGATTGGGTAAGTCTCCATGTGTGCATGCAATACAAGCATGTATTATGTATATGTGTGGATGCGTGTGTGTTTGGGTGTGCGCCTCGATTGTGTCCGTATGCTTTGCGTCATTTCAGTTGCATTCACATTGCTGACATTCATCACTCTCTCTTTCGCAATGCTGTGACAAACTTGATGCGATACATGGCTGGTCCACACCATACATACTGACGATCGATGACTGACGACTGACGACCGATGATGCAGATCAGAGTATGCTTCTACATGTCGGACGAGGAGATTATTCAGAGGATTGGCTACGACGCCCTCATCTTCCTTCGCTTTCATAGATTGGCGTTGCGGTGCATCGTGAAGATGGCAGTGTTTTCATTCATCGTTCTGCTCCCGTTGAATTTCACAGGTGGCGGTGAAGCGAAGGCTGACGACCTGAGAGGGTACGTGGGATCCATCATCTCCACGGATTTCATGCGTTTCACGATGGCCAACGTCATGGGCGGATCGTCGCGGCTGTGGGTGCATTGCTTTGCTGCGTATCTTCTCACGGCCATAGTCGTGCGCGAATTGCTCATCGAGTACGAGACGTTCAACTCGATCCGGCATCTCTACTTGCTCAGCCGCGAACCGCACCTGCGCACGGTCCTCGTCACCAACATTCCGCGTCACCTGCGCTCGCCCAGCAAGATCAGCACCTACTTCCGTCACGTCTACCCCAACGCCGTGCGCAGCGTTGCCATGTGCCAGAACCTCCTCAACCTCGAACAGCTCGTGAGGCAACGCACCAAGGTGCTGTCCAAGATTGAGAAGCATTTGCTGATGCTGTGCCGATCCGAGAAACGCAAGCTGTTCGAACGATCCAAGATCTGGACCGTGGGCCGGTTATTTCATTCGAAGCTGGAGGACTTTGGCATGGTCGAAGGATTCCAGGAGCGATTCTCAAAGCTCTACTCGCAATTGGAGATCCTCAACGAGGAGGTCGAGAAGGAGCAGAAACGCCGACGGCGCGTGATGAAGAAGCTTGATCTCATGGAGTCGGGGGATGGTCGCAAGGATATTGACTACATTCTCGCCAGCCCATTCGTCATGGCGAACGATCCCAATCACCAGCGATTACTTGGCCTGCAGACGGATCCAAGAAAATACGCACCGCCGTCAGCCACTGGCGGCCGTGGCCAGCCACAAAGCGACGCTCAGAAGATGGGTTACATGGATGTCGGACATCAGAACAGCACTGCGTACCATCCACCGCCGATGAACGCGGAAGGATTGCGAGCAAGGAGCCCGCCGCAGCCAAATGCCAAGCCACCGACAACAACAGGAGAGCGCCATGTTAATTTCGCCGCAGGAGCCAAGGACAACAGCAACAGCAAGCCATTCGTCAAGGCGAAGTCTGCGATTCGACGGTATTCCAAATTATCCCGCGACGTCTCATTGTTCGGTCGCCCCAACCGATCAACCGTCACCTTGGATTCGGACGGGCACATCGAGGATCACATCAACGAAGTGACGGACAAGGCATTCGTCGTCATGAGAACGTTCACGGCGGCCACCATCGCAATTCAGTCCATGCACTCCTCCAAACCAGGTGCGATGCAGGTGTCGACGGCTCCGGAACCCAGAGATGTCCTGTGGGAGAATATCTACCTTAGCAAGGGAGCCATCAGGACGCGATCTTTCCTCGGCGAACTGCTCGTGCTTCTGATCATCTCCTTCTACATCATCCCGGTGGCGACTCTTTCGTTGCTGCTGAGCGAATCCGCCCTCATCGGCATGTCGCCTCGGTTGGCGCAGCTCGATCAGGCAACCGTCTTCTTCTCTTCCGCCATCGCCATGGTGCAACCACTGTGCATCGTGACCCTGCAGCAGCTGCTCCCACCGCTGTTCATGGCGATCACGCGACTAGAAGGTCTGTCGTCCTTCAGCGAGGTCCAGATGAGGGCATTCTCACGGTACTTCCTCTTCCAGGTCCTCAACGTCTTTTTGGTGACCACGATCGCCGGATCCATCTTCGACACTGTCGCCACGATCGTCGACAATCCAGAATCTGCATTCGAAATGCTGGGCAACTCGCTGCCGAAGATGTCGTCCTTCTTCATCACCTTCGTCACGATCAAGAGCTTCTTCGGTTTGGGGTTGGAATTGGTCCGGACGATGTCATTGGTGCAGGCGACCATCCGGTACATCTTTGTGCCCAACGCAACGCTTCGCACGGCCCGCAGCATCGTGATGGGCATGCGCGCCATCGACGATCCCGGCTGGTTCCCATTCCACAAGATTCTGGCCCAGGACATGCTCGTGGTGGTGATTTCGGTCGTCTTCGCGGTCGTGGCGCCGCTGGTGCTGCTCCCATGCGCGATGTTCTGCCTATTTTCACGCATCATGTGGACCCATCACCACATGTACGTGTATGAAAGCGTCTTCGAGAGCGGAGGTCAGTTCTGGCCCAAGATCTTCCGTCGCTTCGTCTTTGGTCTGATCATCGCGCAGATGACGATCACGGGACAGTTCATCCTGAAGGAGGCCAGACACGAGGCCTACGCCACGATCGCGTTGATGTTCATGACGTACCTGTTCCTTCGCAGAACGCGCGCGCGGTATGATCCCACCAGCTTCACGCTGCCGTTGGAGGTCGCCACGGTGATGGACATATCATTGACCCAAGAGCAGGAGACGAAGAAGCGATCACAACAACACGAGAATCAGAAACGAGCGAACGATGGACAGATTCCGGAGGCTGCCGGAGCAACAACTGGACAGGCCCCGTCCTTGGAGCCAACGTCGTCGACTGACGCGCATGACATGCGGAGCCAAACCACAGCATCCCTCCCCGACGCAGGTGTCGTCGACGTGGATTCCGATCTGGGCATGCGCATTGGACGATACGATCCGTTCGAGAAGGCATACATGCAACCCGCCCTGCGTGCCAATCCACGCGCGAAGCCAGAGCAGCCATTCCCACCAGCTCAGCTCGGCCGTGAAGAGATATTTTTCGGCAACGGCGCATCCAACGCGGAGACGCTCTATGACACGGGTGCGACGCTGCGGCTGAAGTCCATGAATCAGCAGGATCGGCGGATGGTCAATCGATGGTGGGATGATCAACTGCAGCGTTGCGGTGATCAGAACATCTTTGCCATTCTGGCAGGAGAAGAATGCGGCACCTTGACGCTGGGTGGACGGCCGTACTTCAACGAACCCATGCCTGGCGATGACAGCAGCCACGTGTTCGTGTAGACCCCCTCTAGAGAAGCGACGAGAAGAGAAGAGCAGAAAGCTACGATCGTGACAGTGGCAGTTACAGATGGCTGGATGGCCCAACGGTTGGATACAAGTGTATTCTGCAATAATATAATAGTGAATATGCTTGTACCGTACCATACCACACCGTGCTACGTTGCACACGCCACTATACTCAAACCAACTGTTCACAACAAGACAATTTCATGAAACCGGATTGCGCGCACGTGGTCTCTCTCTCTACTCTCGTGTGTAGGTATGGTTATGTGCATGTCCATGTGCTTCATGTGGTTGTTACGACGCACGTGGCAGCGACGGAGTACAACCGAGACCAACCCCTCGTGCCCATCGGTTAGGCTATCCAAAATCTGCTTCGAACGTCGAGTGAGACCCAGACCCAGACGAGGAACTTGATGCAGACCCGTAGCTCGAGTTCGATCCTTTGCGTGAACTTCGCGATGTTGAACCTGGCGCAGAACTTCCTGCAGAGCTTCCATAGGACTCGTTGCTGTAGCGAGATTGAGAGTCACTTGTGGAGGTCGAATACGATTTGCGACTGGAGCGTGAAACCGAGTCTCCTGCAGAACTCGCGTGCGATCTCCTGCTTGAACGCGATGCTGAATCGCCTGCAGAGCTTGCATTTGATTTGCGGCTTGATCGTGATACGGAGCCCATGGCTGAACCTGCATCGGAATTGTCGTTGGAAAGCCACGCCGAATCTCCGGAAGAACGGGCATACGACTTTTGACTCGAATGCGATGCTGAATCTGCAGCCGATCCTGAGCGCGAACTACGGCCCGATCGCGATACCACGTCGGCTTCGGCAGCCTTACCGGCACGGGAGCCGTTGCGTGAACTGTTTCCGGATTTCGACGATGCGACGGATCCAGCGACCGAGTTTTTCTGCGAACCGCTGCGAGATGTTCGGCTAGCCCTTGATGCAGAGTCCGCCACCGATCCCTTGCGAGAGCTCTTTGCCGAATTCGCGGCAGAAGCTGCGCCCGATCTTGCCGACGATCTGGACCCCACACTTTCTTCGACGACTTCAACGTCATATTCCTCATCAATGAACTCTTCGATAACCTCCTCTTCTTCTACATCATCATCTTCCACCACTTCCTCCTCCTCGTAGGACCCTCCGTTTGATCCGTCAAAGGTCGTCTCGAAGGGTACATCCTCGAAGACCAATTCTTCAAATTCTTCTTCCACTTCTTCGACATCTTCAACTTGCAGATTTGCTCCTCCGAACACACCGTCGTCTGGTTTGATCGCCTTAGATTCTGCTGTTCCTCCAAATGCATCGTTTGAAAAGAAGTCATCATCCTCTTCAGCTTCTGCAGGTGTTTTGACATTCGCAAACGGATCCTCAAAATCCATCTGTGCCATTTGCTCTGTGATGTTCTCGGATTCGCTCTGGCTGTCAGAATCTTCTTCCTCCACCGTTTCGATTATTATTCCTCTTCGTGCTGACGATGATAGCGATGGGATCGATGCAGGTGATGGTGGTTCTGCTTTGCTCGGCTTGGACTGTTTTCGCACTGATGATGATGATGATGACGACGAAGATGCTGATGACGACGAAGATGCTGATGACGAAGATACTGATGACACCGACGCTGCCTTTGACGGAGACTTCAACGATGCCTTGGACGATGACGGTTTAGACGGAGCTGTTGATGACGCTCTCGATGATGCCTTCGACGGTGCTTTAGAAGAGGCTTTCGATGATGCCTTCGACGGCGCTTTAGAAGAGGCCTTGGATGACGCCTCGGATGGTGATTCTGAATCAGAAGACTTGACCGACGCCTTTGAGAGCGATTTGGATAACACCTCCGGTCTTGAAGATGCTGATTTCGAAGATCCCTTCGATGATGCCGCAGATGGAGCTTTGGATGACGTCTGGGACCTTGCGGATGCAGGTTTGGGTGAGCCGTGCGATGACGCTTGTGATCTGGTGGATGCAGGCTTGGATGGTGCCTTCGATGATGTCTGAGATCGTACAGATGCAGGTTTTGATGATGCCTTTGACGAGGCCTTCGACAATGCCTTGGAAGACGCTTTCGACGACGCCTTCGACGACGCCTTCGAGAGAGCCTTTGACGATGCAGACGCAGATGATTTCGATCCCAACGACGCTTCTTCGTTCAGCTCTGTTTCCGGTTCGGCTTTTGGTTCGGTCGGTTCTTGTTGATTGAAAAAGTCTGCGCTGCCCATGCCGCCTGCTTGATCTTCGCTGTCTTCGTTTCGCCCCCATTCATCGAAGTCGGTGTCTCCCGCTGATCCTTCTGTTTCTGTAAAATCCGGTTCCTTCTTTTCCTCCGCCCCCTGAGGGCTCCCTCCTCCTCTTTGTGCAGAGGGACTCGGAGACGGCGGCGGCGATTTCTTTGCACGCCGTTTCCTCGGATCCGGACCAATAAAGACTTGTTTCGATAGCATGTTGTCCAGCACATCGATCGTCAGACCGCATGACACAAGATGATCAGCGAGACGATCCAACGGATCGACGATCTCAGTCATGTCCACCTCTGGCAGCGTATCTCGGCTGGCCTTGGGCACGAGAAGTTCGACTCTCGCTTCGGCAGATCGCAGGATACCATGCAGATACGTGCCCGACACGCGGCCATCCGTCAAACCGTCGGTTTCGCCAGAATTGAATCGCAACAGCGGTTCGAATTTGCGGCCGTCGTTGATGATGGTGGTGCTGCCGCAATGCAATTCGAAACCTTCCACTCGCAGGTTGGAACGGATGAGCTTCGCTTTGCGCGGTCGCACGACCTTACTTTCGGCCGGCTCGATGGTGGTGATGAGCGGCAGGAGGTTCATGCCGTCCGTCTCGCCGACGCCCTCAACGCCATCTGGATCTTCCACTCTACGACCCAGTATTTGGAATCCTCCGCACAATCCCAAAATGTGACCGCCAGCAACGGCATGCTCTTGCAAGAACTCGGCCCAACCGGAATTGCGCAGCCATCTCAAATCGAATCGCGTCAACCTAGATCCCGGCAGGATGACGGCGGTGGTGTGGGGATACGGTTTGGGTATGTTCGTGCGTCTCCACTCCACGTTGAACCGAGTGTCTGCTTCCAACGGGACCAAATCGTCCGCGATCGCCGTGTGAGGATACGCAATGACGACAACGTTCGCAGGTTTGCGAATGTTCGAGTTCGATGCCGTTGAGGACGTGTCCGTCGCATCATTTGTTGGTCGCTTGGAGATGACAGGTTTGCTCTCCTTGGCCAATCGCCGTTCGATGCCAAGACCATCCTCCTCGGGCAAGTTAAGATTGTACAGATACGGCACCACGAAGACTGGCTTTCCCACCATCGTCTGTGGGTATTAGTGTGAGTATGGAACGATTATCAGAAGAAATGGGGTGAGGAAGGCGAATGTGAGAAGTGCAGAAAGTATGTGATCCAGTAGTCGTTGGTCACCGCAAGATCGAGAGTGGAAGATATCATGAAGATATGTTGCAGCCTTCAGAATCGCAGGATGCATTAATCAGGCAACGTGCAACGCTCGATCCACGCCAACTATGAACTGCGGGCTTCATAAACAACCCACCCTGCACTCGTACCAAACTGGCGCAAAACCACGTACCTCAATCATTTTCGGACCAGGCTCAAAGTACTTGGCCTCTCCGCGCAGCATGTTGACGATGATTCCCGCGCACAGCTCCCAATCGCGTTCCGACACGCACGCCTTCGTGCCCACGATCTGCGCGAAGACACCGCCGACATCGATGTTCGCCACGAGCAGCCAGGGACAGTTCAAGGACCGCACCAACGGCAGATTGACGATATCGCGATCGATCAGGTTCAATTCCGTGCAACTGCCGGCCCCTTCCAGCACGATGACATCGGCATCGGTCGCTTCCATCAAGGCCGTGTGCGATGCCAGGACCATGGCGCGCAACGTCGTCGTGCGCTGCTTCAAGTCGCCGTACGTTTCCTTGGCAATTTGCTTGCCCAGCACGACGACGGAGCACATGTATTCACCGTGCTCGTTCTTGCCGCCGCTCTTCAATAGGACTGGATTCATCTCGACGCGCGGAAGCAACCGGCAGGCCTCGGCCTGCAGGGCCTGCGCTGTGCCGATCTCGCCGTATCCGTGATCGGGTTTGTTGTGCTGGTTGCTGCGAGGTTTGGTTTGGATGGCACGTTGGAAGGCGGAGTAGAGAACTTCGCGGCGTTCATGGCTGGGCAGCAGCGCGGGTGCGGCGTTGTTGCTCATGTTCTGCGCCTTGAAGGGTGCCACCTGACGTTTGGCGTTGGAGAAGATGCGGCAGATGCCTGCCGTGATGGTGGTTTTGCCAGCATCCGACATCGTTCCCATGATGCCCAATGAACGGCATCGTCCGTCGTTCATGTTGCTGGCAGTACTCTTCCTGCCACTGCCGCCGCTTCTACCGCTCCTTCCGCTTCTGCCGCTTCTGCCGCTTCTGCTCCCGTTGCTGTGGACGCTGCCAGCCTTGCTTGTACCCATCGTTCAACGAATCAATGAATGGCGATTGGATTGCTTGCTTGAATGAATGAATGAATGAATGATTGAATGATTGAATGATTGAATGAATGAATGAATGAGGGTGGCAACAGTCACGGTGCGATGGCGTTGCGTCCACGATGACACCATGATTGGTCGCGAAGGCGAACGCAAAAGGTGGTGAATCACGTGCCTGTCGCGTTCTTGTCAAAATTCAGTTTTCGGAAATCAGCCAATTATTTTATCGTTGGTTCGTCATCCGTATTTACCTCAAAGCTACGTACGGTTGTTTCCATCCAACGCGGAATGCAGACATCTCTTCCCACTCGTACCATACGACCTATCTTGCCATCTTTCCAGATCCGCCAACCCCACTGCCACAACGCAAAACAACACAACTCCCATTTCCAACTTTCCAACGATCATACTATACGGAAGTCTCCTCTGTGCGCTGATAGTTGAAAATCTTTCCATCCACCGGATCCCAGGTCGTCAGGAGGTGCCACACAGCGGAAGGCCAGGCACTTCGAGGATGCTGCACGAAGGGATGGGCGACTGCATCCCACACTTTCGATGTGAGATTGCTGGTAGTTGGATCAACGAAACCAACCATCTTGGAACCCTGCTGCAGTTGATCGCGCAGCTGTTTGCTGGGAGACTTCGTCAAGACGATGGTGCGTTGCAACGACGTCATCTGCTCTTGTCGCGTTCTCAGCTTGGCCCATGCATCTTCGACGCCGTTGTCTGCCGAAGGTGTGATCCAATAGTGGACCTGCGCAAGATCTGCTGCTGCAGCTGAGTCGTTATCATTCAGAACCTTGACTTTCTTGTTGCCCGTGGCATGCACAAGGGATTGTGCGAGTTCTTCTGTAGCCGCCGTGCTGTCATTGGTACTCTCGATCAAGACGTAATGGCCCAAACCAACGAGGAATCGGAGGAAATCTTCGTCGTAGTCGTCAGGAATGGTGACGCAAATCGTCTTGACGTACTGCCCCGCATCCGGCGCCTTCAATTGCGTCGCCAGGTGCTGCAGCAGATAATCGACGATGTCATGTTGCCGCTCCTCCACAGCGACCTCGAGCGGCACGCTGTCCGTGAGGTCCTCCGAGATCTGCGCATCGGCGTTGCCATCCTCGATCAGCATGCGGACCAGCTCCACGTTGCCGCTGCCTCGGATTGCCTCGAAGATGGGGCATGACAGGTACTCGGCATGCTGAAAGTTGACGTCGGTGCCGTCCTTGAGATGACGTGCGACGAGGCCCACGTCGTTCTCACTCGTCACCTTCATCAGGTTCTTCCAGTCGGCGCCGGTCGTTGGCATGGTGGTAATAGTACAATATGTCGATGTTATTGTAGAATGTAGAGAATAATAGAATAGAATACACTATTAGATAATATGTTGCTGTGTGGTTTGCATGATGGCATGGATTGTGGGAGGAGAAGCAGTTGCGGTAGCGATGGTGGTGGCGGCAGTGATGTTGGTGTGGATCGCGGCAGTTGCTTGTGGATTTTGGTTGGGGTGATGACGAGAGCAAAAGAAGCGAAATTCGTGTCAAATTGAATCGTGTTTTGTTGTGGACACTAGTCATGTATGACTCATACGAATAACACATCCGGCAGCGATGACGTCATGAATTCCGATTGTGTTTTCTTCTCAATTCGAACCGAAAAAATGAATGAAACATGCCAACAAACAAACACCTCCACGAATCATCTCACCAATGCGATCTTTCCTTTCCATCGAGTTCTTCGTTGCTTTGGATGCGTGGCGATTGGCGTTATGGTGTTTGTTCGTTGGATTGTGGTCGCATGGTAGAAAGCGAGCCATTGTACGACCCACTACAGTCCACTACCAATTGCCATCGAAAGCCACTTGACATCGACATCGACGGAAGCAAGGAGACGACTCATCAGTCTAATGCAGGACGCATAAGAGAAGAAGAGAGCGGAGCAGCAAAGATGACGGTGCATAACCCACGGGATGCCAAGCGCGCAAGGATCAGCGATGAGTTGGAGGTCAAGCGACCTCAAGTGGACGATGGTGATGCTGGGGCTGTTGCTGGTGGTTCGCGCCATGGCGATGGGTCTCACGATAGCGAAGACGACTCGACGACGATGAGGGCAGTACACGATCTCTGCCTTCAATCCGGGCTGCCGACAGCGATCATCCAAGATGGAACCGTCGGCAGTTCCGTTCACAAATTGCGCTCCATCTTCCAGCGTGTAGGCGTTCGGACGTCGCTGCTATGCTCGCCGAGACCTGCGGTGTCGATCTACAAGAAATCTATGGCCGACTGCATGTCCAACGGAACTGCGCAGGAGTCGTGCGACTTGGTACATACGAGCCGACTGTATCTCGTCACGATGATGGGTCTCCATCCGCAGCAGCAGCAGCTGGAACAGATCTTCCAACGAGACTGCAGAGCAGCGTACATCTGCATCGCATTCTGTCAACGCTTGCGGGAGGTGTGTTCGGAGGCTTTGAATATTGCACAAATCCGTTCGGAGGTTGAAACGCTTGAAGGGTCCTGCAAAATCAATTTGTCCTGCGCATCCACATCCAAAGTGAGTGTGACGGGAGCAGCAACAGCTGAAGCCATCGACACGAACGAACATGTCACGAGCTCCACCACCCCAGCAGATAAACAACAGCAACGGATGGACAAGCTCATTGATGTCATCTGCCATCAAAGCCGCAACAGCACCATCCAGTCTTCGCAGTTGCGACGAGAGTTGGAACTCGTCATGGCACAGAGCAGTACGCTGTCAAATGTCCTCGTGAATCGCTTCCAACGTGATCTATCCTGCACCATCACCGGCATGATGTTTCGACCATCCAGCGATGCAAACTTTGACAGAATCACCGTGTACCTGTACGATCCAGCCATCGACACGACAAGACCATCCTCGCTCTTTCAGTTCCTCCCATCGCAATGGATCATTCTGCAGCATGGCATCATCAAACTCGTCGATGAGATGATGACCACCTTCTGGGGAGCATTGGAACACAACGGGTACATTTGCTCATCAAACTTTCGTCAACAACTTCACGGCGATTTGCGGAGATTCTTGCTTTGGGGCATCTGCGCAGCGCCGGAGGCATCTGCAACATCATCATCCGAATCTTCGACTTCCATCACCAACGACATACTCGTATCACAACCAATCTACCTCCATGCGCACTTCGAACCGACATCGCCACTTGCACTGTACATTCACGGCAGAGCAGGTTGCGGCAAGTCATCCTTCGTGCGACACTTCCCGCCGGCACTATCCGAAGCCATCGCGGCGCATCTCGATTCCAACCTGATGGTCCGTTTCATCAAGCAAAACTTGAACAAACCACATGATGTGCTCAATTCCGACTTCGAATTGCGTCCCAACAACAATGACATGTCCATCATGGGCATTATCCAGCAACGGCGCATGACACGCACTCAGAATAAACCGGGGCTGGTCGTGCTGGGCATGGAGGAAATGCCAAGCGACCCGGATCAGACCAACGTCACTCAGATGATCCATCAACGATTTTCAGGTCGGCACTACAGCAGCGAGGATGCGGCAGCAAACCTGGGCAGAGCTAACCAAAGCGTGCCGCGCAACTCTGACAAACGCGGAATCCACAAGGATCGTTCCATCGTCACCATCTACACGTCCAATTACAAGCTCGAAGAGGATTGCGGCAACATGCTGCGTCGTCTTCCCATGTTCCAAACGTTGTCCACAATCACGTTGCAAGCGATTTCCGGTCAAGATCAGAAACAATTCTACGAAATGTACCTGACGAGATTGGTGGAACAAACGGCCAAAGCATCCAACGTCTTCGTGCGATTGGATGGTGGCCACAATGACGACGACAGCGACATCCGAACCATCGTCCAACAAATTCGAATGGTCGGATACTACGTGCGGAAGATGATGCAGACCTTACCGCACACTCCAACGTTGACCGTTCAGGTTCAATTTCGTCCCAACGACAACAACATCGCTCTCCTGGTGGGACATGACCGTCTGGAGCTTCGCAAGGACCCCTCGGGCATTCTGCATCTCCACGAATCTGATTCTCATTCCCATTCCAACATGTCCGTTCCATTCAATTGCAGGACTGTGCTGGACTATTGGAAGAATCACATACTGACCCCCACCGTCATTGTCATCTGCAACAATCCAACCAAACACCAGAAACTCTGGAAGTCCATCCAAACCATGAGAGGTGCCGCTTGCCTGCCACAAACCATCCGTCCGTCGCAGCACAAAATGATGAAGAATCTTTACGATTCCACACAAACGACGAATTTGCGCGACGATCTGCTCGCGTTGCAACGCCACAACGATTGCATCGCCGTGGCCATGGAATGTGACGACGCATCGGAGCAATGGATGATTCGCGAGATGGTGGAGGATACTCCATCCATGACGGCATTCTCATCAGCGTCATCGGCGTTGCAGAAGCATGGATTGCTGTTTGTGATTCACATCGTGGGAGAATTGACGCCGGAAATCCAATCGCGAGCATCGTTGGTGATGTCGTGATTGTCCACGGTGCGAATGTCTAGGATGCGATGTGCTTTCCTCACCAGATCCAACCCCAACACCCAAAAGCCCGAATCTGCGTGACAGCTCAGCAAATGGCAAGGCATCACGTCGGCCACAATCCAGACCAACCAGTTTCGTGTGCAAAGATGGTGGTCATCAACGCTCTGAGGAGAACCTACGACTAACCATTTCGAAGTTGCTTTACTAAGATTAACACTCTAATTATCATCAACATCAGTTCTAATCGCTAAGTTCACGCTCTAACAAGGATGCCCTTCTTGTCCTCTTCGAAGTCATCTAACAGGCCTTCGTTGTGGACGGCTTCAAAGGCCGCTGTGCCGTCTGTTCCGGCCAGCTTGATGATGGACTCGGCGCCAGCGGGATGCTCATCGGCAAAGTCCGTGAAGTCGTAGATGGTGCCATGGACCGCCACCCACAGATCATCCACCGTGTTGTGCGTTGCCAGCTCTGCGGCCGTGATGGATGGAAGCTGTTTGACCGCCTTGGATTGCGTGGTCGCCGCTTTTGATCCCACATTGTGCGAGGACCGGTCCGTGGTGGCCTTCACTGGCAGTTTCATGCCCACGATGGTGCCGTAGACGGTGCATTCGAGCAGGGAGTTGCCGCCCAACCGGTTGTTGCCGTGCACGCCGCCAGTCACTTCACCGGCAGCATGGAGACCCTCGATGTAAGTGCCATCATCACGCAGCACATTGCCATCGTGGTCGATCTTGATGCCACCCATGCAGTAATGCAGGACCGGCGTCACTCTTCCGGCATAGAAAGTCTCCTTCGACAGATTTTTGCCGGCCACACCACGGAACGACGTCTTGCCGTACTCGTCGCTGCCTGATAGCGCGGCGAATTGATACTCTTTGATGGTGGAGACGAGCTTGCTCTTCTTGATCCCAGTGTGCTTGGCCAGTGCATCGATGCCTTCGAGCTTGGTCAGCAAACCCTTGTGGGTGTACAGATCGACGTGCTTCTTGCCATCCGCCGCTGCTTCGGAAGCGAGGATGAGATTGAAGGTTGGGACTTCGGAGCTCGGGTCCCACTTGCCGGTCTTGGTGTAATTGGCATTGTGGGACAACATCTTGTCCGTGACGTACGCTCTCGTTCCCAGCTCGTTGCAAAAGCGTTGGCCATCATCGTTGATGAGCATGCCGCCGACGCCACGCATCAGTTCGGCTGCCAGGATCTTGCTGGGGTTGTGCGGATCTTTGGGATCGATCCAGCCGGTTGGATGGATCTGGACCTTGTCCATGTCACGCGTCGCCGCGCCCAGTGTTGTAGCTAGTGTGATGCCGTCTCCGGTGGAGAACGCACCGGCCGTAGCAGGCATGGACATGAACTCGGGTCTGTGCCGTTCGAGGTAGGAACCGTTGGATCTGTCCGCGGCGAACCCGCCCGTGGCGAGGACAACATTGTCGGCGAGAATATCGGTGGGCCCGTTCGGCGTTTCGCACGAGACACCAATGACGCGATCACCCTGCGTCACGAGCTTCATGACTTTCGTGTCGACCATGATCTTGACTTGACCCGTCTTTTCGTAGGCGCGCACTGCCTTTTGGATGTGGTAGATGATCTCGGCGCCCGCCATGCCGTTGCTGGGACGGTGCGTGCGCTTGTAGGAGTGACCACCGAGCTGCGCGAGGAGGGACAGATCCACGCCGACGCGGTTCTTCAACCATTGCACGGCGTCGCCGCTGTTCGTGACGAGCGTCTCGATCAAGTCGAGATCGGCGACTTCACCGGCGGATTTGATGGTGTCGTTGCGGAAGCTGTCGATAAAGTCTCCATAGGTTTGGTTTTGCGGACAGCAGGCGTTGATGCCGGAGCTGGCCTTGTTGGAGTTGCCGCCAAGAAGATGCTCCTTCTCGACGATCACGACGGAACCGCCACGGTCCAGGATGTTGAGGGCGGCGGACAATCCCGCCAACCCGCTGCCGACGATGACGGCATCTGGCTGAGGCGGTTCAGTAGCTTCCTGATCGGGGAGCGATCCGATCGACCGTGCCAGGAGCAGGAAACGATCGGTGTCCTCGCTGTAGTGCTTGGCCAGCACGAGAAGCTCTGGATGTCGCTGCAGCGCGAGGTCGATGAGTTCCGTCTCTCGATCCACCGAGATGCGGCCTTCCCGGCCCAGGGAGGAGATCAATCCCACGACGATGTCGAGCAAATCGAAGGAATCCACCGTGAGAGCACCCGATTTGGACGTGTCCGGCGGTGTGACGGCCTCCAGTGCCTGCACCTTCTTGTGCTGCGTCTCCCAGTACAGCGATGTCAATTCCCGCACCTCGACGATACTCTCGGAGAGGCGCGCGATGGTGTTGATCAGGGCGACGACCTCGTTGCGTTCCAACGTGAGGAGGTCCTGCGGTACGAATAGAATCTTCAATGCAGTGCCGTATCCCAGCATGGCCATCTTGCCGTGCAGCTTGCATTGCTGACACTGGACGCAGTCCAAGATGCTGGAGATGTTGTGGAAGACGCCCTTGAAGTTCTGCTGCAGGCTGACGACGTCGCCCGACGATTCGTGGAACATGACCGATTCATCGAAGGCGGAGAAGACGCTGCTGCAGGAGCGCAGGATGGCTGAGTCCAGCAACCGCTTGAGGAGGATCGATGCGGCGTCATCCTCCACGCTGTTGCCCGTGTGGATTGGGTAGTCGTAGAGGTGGCTGGACGCCTTTCGGACGGCACGCAGCATGACGACGTAGGCGAAGTGGAGATTGCGAATGTACTCTGGATGGTCCTGGAACTTGTCCATGAAGTACTCCGGGTTGGCCTCGTAGGAGGTGCGGTTCTTCTTCTTGGACGGCGGGTAGTAGTTCTTGGCGATGCTGAGCGTGGTGGAGGTGTGCAGACCACTGATGAGACGGTAGAGGATGCGTTCTTCGAGACACATCTCCTGCTGTGAGTTCTGCGCGATGCAATTCTCCTCGTAAATGGCGTCCCAGATATGCTTGCCGTCGTAGGCCGTGTTGCGCTCTGGATTCTTTGCGAGGTCGACGACCTTGGTGGTGTCGCCGGCGTTGATGTTGGAGCAGATGTCCATCCAGAAATGCTCCGGCAACGGATCGTCGTCATCCCCATCGCATGGTTCTGCCTCGCCGACGACCATGTCGGTCTGCTTCTTCCATGCGAAGGCATCCTGCTGTTGCTGCGAGTGGAATCCCTCCCGCTGAATTGAGTTCAGTGCGTTGGATTCCAGATCATCGTATGCTGCCGAAGACTTCGATTTGGACGAGGATGTTGCTGGTGTTGCGGAACTCGATCCCATACCGCCGCCAAAGCCTGACGAGGCTCCAAAACCAAATCCGAAATCTCCCATGGCATCATCGCTTCCCGTATCAACGGTGCAGAGCGGTTCGGCATCGTCATCGAGCTCATCCGCTCCACCAGAACACTCGAATTCGTCCTCCTCTGGTTCTGTACTTCCCAAAGGTGGTGTTGCCTCCGTTGTGCTAGTGCTAGTGCTAGTGCTCGTGCTGCTGCTGCTAGTGCTACTGCTGCTGCTGGACACACCACCCTTGGTATCGGCATGCACTTTCGTCGATTGCAGCGGACAGTTGTGTTCCAAGTCCACAACGAAGTTTCGGAAGAATGCCTGGTGCTTCAATTCGTTGAGAATGGAATGCAACTGCGAATCGTTGGCCTTCTCCAGATCCTCCATCTGGCACAGCGTATCATCGATCTGTCCTGTTGGGAACACCGTGTCGGGCATCCAGGTCGGCGATGCGGATCTGCGCCATTCATTATTGGTGTTGGGAGAAGTCTCCTTGGCCAAGCGCGTGGGAGAATCCAGAGCACGGATGAGGCAAGGTGCCATCAATGCGAGCAGCATGGTTGCCGCATGCTGCGCTCTGTGTCGTCTACTCATCGATGTGCTCGCATGGGTGGTGGAGGTCTTGAGCGAACCGTCATCCATGCTGTTCGCGATAGTGGTGGCTGCGTCATTTCTCATTCCGTCGGATGTCTGCCCCTCCAGTGCTTGGCGAGCACAAGCTGAGGTGCTTGTCATCGTTTGCTTGGGGGCAGGCCTCTGCAAGAATGCGAGGTGTGAAGTGAGGAGATAGAGTACTCGTACTGTATTGTTACGTTGATGACTGTGTTTGCGATTGTGTTTGTGTCTGTTGTGGTTTTGTGGCTATGCAATCATTCCTCCATCGTCATCACATTCGTTGCGTCATGATTTTTCGCATTGGTGTGGGAGGATTCGCTGTTGAACCATCCTCACTCTCCAGTTTCGCACTCTCCCTGTGCAGTTTTGAGCGGTATCAACGTCTCTTCTTTTTGGATCGGTGCGCGAAGGTGACAGCTCAGCCGTGTTTAGACTTCGATTTGGTTCCTTCTTGCAAACGTGTCCCGTAGACGTGCGACTCAACTCAAAATGTTACGTGGAAGACAACAAGGATAGGGAATGGTATGTTCGTGATTGGATACGCTGTTTTGGATCCATTTGGAGATAATAATAAATTACCATCACGACTCCCAACACAGCACGAACAAAAACAAAACACGAAGCAAAACCAAACGGCAAAGCAGAAGACAAATTCGCCGCGTCCAAAGTCACACAAACAGAGAGCAACGGTCGACAACTTCGTGAAGAGTCCAAAGAGAGACAGAGAGAGGAGGCTGTTACAGGCATCACAACAACCGCATCATCCTCGTTGGCGTGGACATGCATCGTAATCGAAGATAGATATTATACCTACAATAACGACACAGCAACAGACACATCAATCGCATATTGACAAGCAGCAACAGACGCACAGACAGACAAACAATCTCCACAATGACAAGAACAATGATGAAATGCCTCGCCGTCTCCCTCCTCCTGGCCTGCTTCGGCACGACCCGGGCGCAGGGTCAGGACGACATCATAGGCGCGCCATTGGGGACATGGGAAGGATGCGGCACGGGTGGCATCACCATCGGAAAGTCCACCACAGTCTGCCTGGTCATTTCCAACGGTCCCAATTGGCAGGAAGGGCAACGCAAGTACATGAGGCTCAATTTCAACCCCACCGCAGATGAATATACACGATTCCATGTGCCACAATGTGAGTGATTGGGTGTCGTGCTGGATAACGCCTTTGGCAGCGGTGTTGTTGCTGCTGTTCGTGCCAAAACCATGCTGTTTCTGCTGTTGTTGCGAACTGGCAGATGCACGATCCACGCAAATTCGTCTTCCCTTCCTCACCCTCATCTTTCACGGACTCGTACTCGTGCATATAATGCGTACGCGCATGTGGCACATTTGGATGATACACCTCCCAACCATTTCCACTTCGTTTTCGCATGACCTTCTGCTGCAGCATTCCAACACTTGGCGGTGGACACAAACAATGCACTCACGGACACATTCTCGGGACGCAATGTCACTGTCCATGTGGCATCGCAACGAGCAATCTCCATGCAACGCATCTACTACGACAACGGCAACGAGATCTTCCCTCACCTCACCGCGGTCATTGACGTCAAGGACGGCGTCGCCCGCGGCATCGCCTGGGATGATGCCTGCGTCTTCTGCACCAAGAAGGAATGCAAGGAGAACACCTACGACTTCAGCGGCAATCGGGGCACCTCCTCGGACCTCAGACAACCCACCAAGGGCTGCCTCATCGAGAAGTCGGAGTGCGTCACGTTCGATGCCGCAGGCCGCACGGACTGCGACCTCATCCTCTACGTTGTGTGGACGGGCACCGACTCCAAGGGCGAAGCCTTCCAGAGCTCGGCCTACCGATTCTCCGCCTTCCCCGCGCAGGAGCTGTCGGATCGATTCAGCCAGAACCTGCCGGATATTCCAACTCTTCCGGGCACCGGCGGCGACGACAATTAGGTTGGGACGCTGTTACTGTAGTTAGTGTAATTCTGTTATACTCTTCTATTTTGCCGCAATTGTACCACATCGCAATCGTGGACGTCCACGTCCGACGGTGTCGAATGATTGCAATCGCCGTGTGCGTCCGCACCATGGCCACCCACCGATCACGTCGCCACCAACTCTTTGGGATCATAAATGTGAACCTCACCACGTTGCGATGCCAGTTCGATCTGCCGTTGCCGCGATTCGAACCGCTCCTTCTGCTTCTCCGTCAATTCATCAACACAGTATCGACATTGCAACCCCTTAAGATAATCCTCACGTTTCAAATCCTGCGTCGACAATGGATGCCGACACGCATAACAGCTCGACGTGTACGTCGTTGATGGATGCAGCCCATGCGTCACGGCGATGCGCTGATCAAAGACGTAGCATTCGCCGTCAAAGAGTGACGATTCTTGTGGAATCTCGTCCAAATAGGCCAGGATCCCACCTTCCAAATGATAGACGGGGGTGTCCTTGTGATTGGACACCAGTTGCATGCAGGCGCTCGTCGCCTTTTCGCAACGAATTCCGCCCGTGCCTGATATCATGGAATATAATATTATAGAATGCAATCATGTGAGACGACGACGCAAACGCAACAATTTGAACAATCGCCATGCACACGCCATTGCACAACTTCCGAACACTCACAAAACATGGCAATCTTCTGCGGACTGGCATCGCCTTGTAATCGCTGCTGCATCCATTCTGGAAATTCTGTGAAACTGTACGTGTTGGGATTCACGGCATTGCGGAAGGTCCCGACCTGCACTTCGTAGTCGTTGCGTGTGTCGATGACCAAGCAATCGGGGTCCAGCAGCAGATCGTTCCATCGCGATGGTGGCACGTAAGTGCCGACGCGTGTGGTGGGACAGCACAGATCTTGGCGATGCATCGAGACGATTTCTTGCTTGACCTTGATCTTGAGTCTCGTGAAGACCGGATACGGGGCGATCGAGATGCGGATGCGGAGGCCGCCGTTGACGATGGATTGGATGTATCGCAACACGTCGTCGTGATCTTCGTTGCTGTTATTGCTGTGACCATCATCAACAGCGTCGTGCGGATAACAGATGGTTCCGTTGATGCCTTCTTCGGCAAGCAACAAGGTACCTCGACATTTGTGTGATCGGCACTTGGCGTCCAAAGCAGCCTGAATCGTTTTCAGTTGATCCTTCGGTAGCGGTGGTGTCACGAACTTGTACAGTGCCAGGACTCGATAGGATTGGCTCGATGATGGCGATTGTGGCTGCGTCTGTTGCTCGCCAGCGTCTGCCGTCGCAGTCGACATCGTGGCTGCTGTCATCGTTACTTCTTGTGGGCACAGGGAGGAAGGAAAGCAACCATCAACCATTGCGCCCGTTGTGCATTGCAGGTTGTCGTGACCAAAAGAGGGAGTTCGGATCTCCGTTTGTTGGTGGTTTGCTTGGCACAGAAACGCACAGGCGAACAGACAGATGTGGTGGCACTCTGACTGACACAAAAACTGCGCCGACATTCGTGACGGAGGTATCGCCCTCCGGCTGTTGTTGTTTGAATCGCGACAGTGCTCGGAGTTATCCTACTATAATCTGATGTTACTAGAGTGGTCCTCGCTTGGCGCATCATGGCAAAGCGAGCGGTTGCAGCTTGAGCCAATTCACTTCATTTCGTAGCGTGGTTTTGTTCGATCTCGTCGTCTTAGTATTCCTAGCATTTTGACATCGATGATTATTCCTGCTTGGTTTTGCAATAGAACCCGTCGTACAATCCAGTGACCTCCTCCTCGATGATGCCTTCCACCGTGGCGGTCTGGCTCAATCCAACGTTGCCTCGTTCGCACCATCGGATGAATCCCTCCACCATTTTCCGCTTTCCCTGTTGTGCGTTGTTGATGGCCGTGTTCAATATTTCGTCATTCATGTCAAAGGGTGAGCGCATGTGTACATTATCGAGTATTTCAACACTTTCACAACAAGTGGCAGCGAGCACTGTCCTTTACCCCAGAGCGTTCACGCCAGTGTCGTCGCTCCTTCATCACATCATCTGATCAATTCATTTTCACTTTTCACTACTTTCGCGTTCCATGTCGGACTCACCTCGACCAATATCTCGGCTGTATCGGTGTCGTCCGGTGGCGTCATGGTGCCCAACAGTCTTCGGAACTTGCCGGCCTGAAGGAATGTTCGGCAGGAGCAGATTCGAACAGAATAGACATGATTGTTGGAACGATGGGCAGAGAATGATTGGGAAAAGAGACGATCGTGGTGCAGAAGCAAAAGCAAATGTTAGCTCAACTCATGAATGCATTCACTCCAATTGCAATCATCGCATGGTCCGTCCATGCAAACACTTCAAAAAACATTGCGGTTCTGCAGATGCCACTTCACGCAGTTTTGCGGTGGCCCACGCTTTTCCATTCCGTACCTCGTTCAGAACGCATGCGCGGTAGTATCCACCGTTGACATCCCCCTTCAGGATGATTCGTCTTGCGATCAATTCCGGTTGCTGGCTCCCGTTCTTGTCTGCTTCAGCGAACAGCGACGACGATGGTGCCGCCGTTTGTCTTGCTGCGATGCTCGTTGTGGATGGGGCGACGCCGAATGCTTGCACACTGGTCACGCCGATCAGGAGGCAAAGCGCGACGCTTGCGAAATAGGAGTATCTTGGCATCATCTTGGTGCGATCGTTGCTTGTGATTTCTCGTGGGTGCTCGTACTTCCTTTGCTTGTCTTCGATGCGTCTCAGGGTGTTGATGGCGAGCGCGTATGCTACGATGCTTTGTCAAACCTGCTGATGTGTTGATGTTCGTATCTTCGTATCTTCCCGTTGGCAACTGACAGCCTTCTCGTCTTCGTCTCTCTTTTGTGATTGTTGTGTGTTTGTGATGATTGCAGTTGCACCAAACCAGATGTCGCCGCCATCTTTGCGATGACTGACGACAAAAGGATTCGATCGGTGTTCGCCATTGTCGTTCCTCAACAGCATCCACAAGAAAACTGACGCACAACAAAAACGGACCGAAAACAACGAACACTGTTTAGTCCTACGAGTCATCGATGGAGGATCTGTCGACTCAGATGACCCATCAACAATCGACAGATTTTCTGAATTTATCTTTGTTCGCGACGCGTTCGATCTTCCACCCACAACAACCAGGTTGGGCAGCAGTCGCAGACGGCAGGAGAGGAGAGTGCTGACAGGGAGGTCTCATTCAAAACCAAGGTTCATTTGCCGTCGATCTATCATCAGGCATCAACATCAACATCAACGTCAACAGCAGCAGCGCTGCCATTGCCGCCGACATGGTCCATGCTCAATCGATGAGGCGGATCGCCTGCTGCCCACGCATCGCATGCCGTGCGAGACGAGGAGCACGGAGATGGATCTCCTCCTCCACTGCCTTACCATCGCCAGCCGCGGCATCCGCTACTGCGTGGACGGCCGATCCTGACACCGGCGTCATCTCATCCAAACACAGCGACATGCCACAGTTCCAAACGGTCATCGGATTGGAGATCCACGCGCAGCTCAAGATCGCGACGAAGCTCTTTTCCGATTCGCGCATTCCCGCCAAGTCCTCCTTGACGCAGGCTCCCAACTCGTCCATCTCGCCCTTCGATCTGGGCGTGCCTGGATACTTGCCGAGGCTGTCGCAGGAGGCGGTCCAAAAAGCGGTTCTCACGGCGGCGGCGACGAAGTGCGACATCCCGCATGTCTCCAGATTTGAGCGCAAACATTACTTCTACGCGGATCTGCCGCTGGGGTATCAGGTGACGCAGCAAAGATGGCCGCTGGCCAAGGATGGCGAATTGGTCTGTCAGATGAAGCAAGCGGGCGGAAAGAACAAGAACAACAAACAGAAGAACAACAACAATCAGCAGGACAGCTTCCGCGTCGGAATCGAACGGATACAGATCGAGCAGGATACGGGCAAGACCACATCATCAACATCTGCGAGCCAAGGTCAGACAGAATCGCTTGTGGATTTCAATCGAGCAGGATCGGCGTTGATCGAAATCGTCTTCCGACCAGATCTGCGATCGGCCAACGCGGCTGCCGCGACGGTCGAAACCTTGCGAGATCTGCTCGTGCACATCGGAACGTGCGATGGCAAGATGGAGGAAGGATCGTTGCGATGTGATCTCAACGTTTCCATCGCGCCGGTACATGACGATGATACCGAGATTCTGCTGCAACGCACGGGCAATCGTGTCGAAGTCAAGAATCTCAATTCCTTGCGACAGATCGTGCAGGCCGCGCAGTTTGAAGGCAAGCGGCAGGCGCAGGCATATGTCAACGACGAGCCGACGTCGCAAGAAACCAGGACGTTCGATGTGCGCAAGGCCGAGACGGTCGTGATTCGCAGCAAGGAAGGTGCAAAGGATTATCGATTCATGCCGGAACCCGATATTCCGCCCATAGTGTTGGATGAGGACATGTTTGATGGTCTCCAGCTGCAAGACTATGTCAACACCACACTGCCAGAGCTACCGGAAGACGCCAGGAATAGACTCGTATCCACCTACGGTCTATCAGAGTATCTCGCAACTGTGATCACCGGCGACCCACCGGCCATCGCGCTATTCGATGAGGCAGTTGCCAGGGCGGCCGACGCGTTGCCGGATGTGACGAGCAAGAAAGTTGCCAGCACCGTGGCAAATTTCCTGTGCAACGAGCTCTTCTCGTTGATCCGAGAAACGCAGATGCGGCAGATGCACGACGGCACGCAAGGCGTGGGTCCCTACTCCTTGGTCAGCGGCGAGCAGCTGGGACAGCTTTCCGTTCTCTTTCTGCAGAACTCCATCTCCAACACAATGGCGAAGCACATCATCCATCTCATGTACGAGAAGGAGCATGATCAGATGCCATCAGCGGTCGCCGACAAGTACGGATACAGGCTCATCACGGATGAGGAGGAATTGCGAACATTCTGCCGCGCGGTAATTGATGCGAATCCAGATGAGCTGGATCGATACAAGATGGGCGGTAAGTTCGCACGGAAGATCACCAAGTTCTACCAGGGCAAGTCCATGGCGCTGAGTCGAGGCACCGCGCAGCCGGAGCGATTGAATGAGATTCTGCTGGAAGTTCTGGAAGAAGTCGCGCCTGGAGTGGAGCAGTAGGTATGGTATACAAACAATTCCGGTCTATGATGCGCATTGTCATGTACACACTGTGCACCATGTACTAATGGATAATCTAGATGTAATCACCATCCCGGACGGTGGACTGATCGCCGTCTTGGACTACCATGGCAGCCGACGACTCTGCATGCTGGCTCCCACTCAAGACTGCTTGCGGCTTTTTCTTCTTTTTCTTTTTCTTCTTCGTCGTCGTCGAACTGCGTTTCGAGGATACCGATCGTGGGCTGGTGATGGCATCACTTTCGGCTGTGTTTGAGGGGACAGACGATTTGAGGCCGTGATACGGGCTCTTGTTGAAATGGGCATCCGCATCTGGTCGTGTTGCAGAGGCTCGTCGACCCTGTGGCGATGGCAGCAGTCGCAGGCTTTCATCATCTCCTCGTTCGCTGCCGTCATTGTTGCTGTGCGACGTTCGTCGTTGTCTTCGTTTGGACGATGCGCTGCTGCTGCGTCTGGAATGCTGCGACGTGCTCACTCTGCTTTTCTGGGACGGTGTTGGACTCCCCATCAGCATGTTTGTGCTCACTCTACTTTTCTGAGACGGTGTTGGACTCCCCATCGGCACGCTTGCTCTACTTTTCTGAGATGGTGTCGGGCTTCCCATCAGCATGTTTGTGCTCACTCTGCTTTTCTGATACGGTGTTGGACTCCCCATCGGCACGCTTGCTCTACTTTTCTGAGATGGTGTCGGACTCCCCATCGGCACGCTTGCTCTGCTTTTGCGGGATGGCGTCGGACTCGCCATGTTTGCGCTCGCTGTGCTCTTGCGAGATGGTGTAGGGCTACCCATGGGCACGCTTGCTCTACTTTTGCGGGACGGCGTCGGACTGCCCATGTTGGCACTAACTCTGCTTTTGCGAGACGGTGTGGGGCTGCCCATCGGAACGCTTGCTCCTCGTTGCTGTGTGTAGCTCGTTCGTTGCGACTTGAAGCTGCCTGCGCGCGCAACGGTCGGTGGTCCCAAGATGTCGCCGAAATCGGTATCCTCGGGATTGACCGACGTGGCATCTCTCGATTTGCTGTTCTTGCCCGACGGGATATTCACCAGATCCTGGAAGCAAAAGAAGTAGACGCAGCAGCAGCAACAGCACGTGCCCATGATGAGCGAGATGATGTAGATGGCCTTGAAGGCATCCGGTGAATCGTCCCAGAACTCACGGACGGGGTTCTTCTCGGTCTCCTCCTTGACGTAGAATGGATCCATCAAGACTTTGAAGTTCAAGCCGGTCTGCGGCTTGCCAGCGAATGCCAGGTCCGTGACATTGCCTCCACTCTGCAACCTGCGTCGCATGGATCGTGTGATGGTGGTGGCCGCCTGTCGCGATGCCGTTCCGAATTGGAGTTCGACGTCGCCCAGGACACTGAGCGTTCCATTCGTCTTGAAGAGGTTGCGTTGCAGCTTGGCCTTGATGATGCACATGGATGCACCTTGCGTGCAGGACGACAGCGCAAGAATTTCGTCTTCGCCGTCTTCAGGAAAGATCTGCATTCCGTCCTCGTCGATGAGCTGCTGCGTTTCGGTTTCGGCCTGATCTTTGCGTTCCAACCGAAAATTGGAGATGCCCTTGATGTAGACCGACTGATCTCTGGCCTGCTGGTTTGGTTCGATGCAAATTCGAATGACGTCGCCAGTCTTGCGCACCGTGTTGGGGAACGGCGCCGGCAGATTGCGTCCATCGCACATGAAGGCTCTGGCACCGTACTCTTTGTCGGACGGCTTGACCTTGATTGAGAATGCGAATGCCTTGGTTCCGGCAAACGATCCCGGCACGCGGAATTCATTGGATGGATTATCCTGCTGCAATTCCCGTGCCGTTTGTTGCAAGTGCCGATCGCGACGACTGCCGTATGAGTACTGCAGGTAGACGATGCCAATGACCTGCACCGTGCCTTCCGCAAAGAAGAATTCGTTGTCCAACGTGGTGGAAACCGCGCACGTGCGCTGTCCTGCCATGCATTCCACGCGCGTCAAGGCGAGATTGTTGATGCGGCTGATGGGAACGATGACGTTCTGCGTGTGGGCCTTGTCGCTGTGTCCGTCATCCGCGTTGCGTTCAATATCCATGGCGTAGATGCGGGCCATGCGCACGTCGTTGTTGAAGGTGTCGATGTCTGGTTGGATGCAGATGCGGACCTTGGAACCTTGCGTTTTGACGGTTTCAGTGATCGGGTTGTTGTTTTCGTCGCACTCGAATCCCTCCGAAGCAAACGACTCCGATTCATCGTTTTGTCGCAGATCGACGAGGCCGACGTCGGTGAGGACGTTGATGCCAAGGACCATGGGATAGATGAGGTTGCGTTGGATGTTGCCCAGCGCATCCTTGAGTCCGAAGTCAACGCAGAAGCTCAGCCGTCCTCTGTTCTTGTCCACCGACTTGTAAATGAACGAGTTGGGCACCTTGAGGTTGTCAACTGTGAGAATGACATTGAACTAAATACCATGGTAGAGTTGATCAGAGTGTTGAGTGCAGTGTATTGCATTGCCGTTGCCATATATTGTTGTGTGGTATTATATAATAGAATACATGCAAAGAAGCGGTGGGAGAAGTGATGATGTGAGGCATTCAATTGCACTCAATTGCATTCAATAGAGGAATTTCCATGTGTTGTTTGCACCTCGCGAGATGGTGAGGAAGGATGATGCGACGAAGGGCCATGGGAACCTGTTGTCTGCGCAATACCAACACAACTACTTCACGAGCACCACAGTTCTCGTCCGCCATCCATGTCATTCACGATCTCTCTCGCTGATACTACGGCACCCATTTTGCACCTCGTTGGGCCATTTCGTCCACCAACACGCATCTTGCACAGCGTACGCAATCCACAACACTCACCTCCCGCGTACCCGAGCCATCTCCTGCTGCGCCATCCGGCACCACATCCACCGTCATGTAATCATTGTCGGCATTCGTAATTGGAAACTCGCATTGGTTGCCGTACATCAATTTGACGACGATGTCCTCCTTCGTGATCTGATCGCGCACGAGGTACGCCATGGAGACTTGCAGCTGGTTGATCTCGAGTTCTGGAGCGCCAATGTCGTACAATCGTTCGGGGCTGACCTGCAGCGTGCGTTGCAGCATGTCGGAGGGCATCGCATCGTGGTTCGCCATCGCGGACGGCAGCGAGCAGCAGACTGCCGCCCACAGCATCCATGCCGTTGAGATCATCATCGATGCGTGCGCTGAGATGAATCTCATCGTTGTGTCTTAGTGTTGAGCCCGACCGCTCGCTTGTCTGTCGCTGGCTGGTGCTCGATTGTGTGCGAAGCATTCAAGCGATCGATGAATGCGAGATCTGCTCAAGTTTGTGTTCTGATTGACAGGTGAGGCAGCGGTGTGGGCTTGTATAATGAGTTTTGCCTGTGCGTTGTTACAATTTGTGATCGTAGTGTTGGTGTGAGTGTGAGTGCGAGTGCGAGCGTGCGTTGTGACAACATTGCTCTCTCATTTCTGCACGCAGTTTTCGGTTTTGGATCACTGTCTTCGTCGTCTTCTGTGTTTGTTTGTCACGACACTCATTTTTTCAGTGACATTGCCGACTTAACGTGTTGAGTCACTAGCCTTTTCTGTTTGAGCTTCATTGGTCTCCATTCGCCACCGTCATCTTGATTGATATGTCCGATCAATAATTGTTGATTCACATGCGACATGCGTGTGACAACCAAGCTCCGAAAGCGGGGAAACAGATCAATCAAGAAGAGCGGAAAAGAATGACAGGCTTCGAAACAACATCCGAACGCAAAACCA
This sequence comes from Craspedostauros australis, assembly GCA_026770025.1. NCBI lineage: Eukaryota > Bacillariophyta > Bacillariophyceae > Mastogloiales > Achnanthaceae > Craspedostauros > Craspedostauros australis. The sequence goes on along the minus strand of JAMXDE010000050.1, from coordinate 244,482 downwards.
AACACTCGCTTCACAATGCGAGGTTTGTTCGACATGAGCACTGTTGCGGTTGCTGTGAATGAAGGCAACACGATTGTGCGGCAACAAGGAGCGCACACTCTCTCTCTCTCTCTCTCTCTCCATCCGTCGGTCATTGCCAATAATCATTGCCAATCATCATTGCCAATCACATCACATCACATCACATTCGCCATCTCCGCAGAACAATAATGAGACCGACGTTGATTGCTCGTGCGGCTACCGCAGCCACAGCCATCATGGCATGCGCCCCCCTTGCGGTCTCCCTCGATGTCAGCAGCAGCAACCACGATCATGGCGCCATCGCCAGCATTCAGCACGAATCGCACGATCAGCCGCACCCACGCCACCTCCAATCCTCGTCGCTGGGCGTCGACGCCTTGCTGTACGAATGCGACGCGAACAACGAGAAGATCGATCCGATCACGCAAAAGTCCGTCGGCGACTACATGAAGTTCTGCATCACGCCCAGCCTCCTCACGAAGAACCGCGACATCTTCGTGCGTTCCGTCGACACCATGACGCTCATTCGCAACAAGTCGAACTCCAGCGAACGACAGACCCTCGTCGAATCGAAGCAGGAATCGGGCATGACGCTGCTGGCCTGCGTGCCGGGCAGCGAAGTGTGCACGGTGCAGACGCAGTTGCAAGGGTCGCTCTTTTACGATCCCGAAGATGGGGTCGTGCAGGTCGTTGCCGATATCGCCTTGCAGTACGGGACGCTCAATACGCTGTGGATCGACAACAACAACGGCCGGAATTTGCAATTGGTCGGCGGCAATGGTCGCTATGCCGGCAGTTCCGAGATCGTTCTGTCCTTCGGTGTCAAAAGCGCCAAGGAACCTGCCAGCGAGACGGAGGAACCCGAAGAGGATAACTGGTGGAAGGATAGCCCGGCGTGGCAACGATTCCTGCTCATCTTCGCGTCGATCGTCGTGTTTTGCGTCTTCTGCTGTTGCTTCGCAGCCTGCGCATTTTGGTTCCGTGAGGAGGTTCTGTATAAGAATGAGCATGCCAACAAGCAGAAAGCCATGGACGACCACGACAGCCACAAGGAGGAGGACAGCTTCTTGAATCCCGATCACGTCGATCAATTCGCCGAGGAGGAACCCTACGAAGCCGCATCGCAGCGCAATGACGATGACGCGGCCAGCCGGAGCCGTGCAGCCGCTTCGTCGCATGCCTACTCTTGGGATCGACAAGCGCAGCATGCCGATGCCACGGCGTCTCATGCGTATACCTGGAATGGCAGTCGCGCCCACCACCACGACGATGAGGAGTATAGTCGAGATTCTCGCAGTCGACGATGAGAGCGGGACGCATGCTCGTAGTTTGGGTGAGAATTGGTGTGAGTACGGTTACGTTAAATTCTGCACTATATGTGGGGTACGTGCTCTGTCTAGCATAACAGTATTTGTCTATCTCTAGCATTTTCGTTTTCTATCCCTAGCGATTCTCCAGTAGCCACCATCACAAGTACGCATCCAGCGCGTTTCAGCATACCACTCCTTACGACTCCACCACTTGGAATTCAATTTTGGCTTCGCCTACATCCGGGTATCCATACGCATGGAGCATGTACACGTAATCCTCTTGCGACGTCCACTGGCATCCCTGCGCGCAATCCAACAGGAAGCATTCCATCACATCGCACCCCATGTCGTCGTCGTCTTTGCGATACCGCATCACCGAAAGCCCGGACCGCGATTGTGTCGAGCGCAACGTGAATGCTTTGCCCGTTCCCTGCAGTCGATACCACATGCCGTGTGGCAACACGTCGAATTCGTGACAATCGTTCGTGCTGCCGACGTGCGCCTGTGCCAGATTTATGTTCACAGTTTGACGCAGATGCAACGGCATGGCCGTGGCGCATTGCGCGCCCGATGCATGTCTTCGGATATAGTTGACGGGCAGGGTCAGATTTGGTGACATCTCCATCTCCATTTGAAAGAGGGTGGAGATGACGAGGATGGCCGTCACCACGAGACACAGAGCGAAGTATTGCATTCGTCGGTGCAATGTGTCGTTCATCCTCTTGGCGTCTTCGATGTCCATCATCTGTGACATGGCGTCAGCACTGTCGATGGCTGATGGTAGCGTGGCCGTCTCCATGCTCGATGCGCAGTCCATGTTCATCGCTGCTGTGTCAGAATGATATGGGGTAGTAGCTTGCATTGACGAGGATTGCTGTTTTGTGATGCGATCTGAATCGTCTGAAGTGGAGTCGCTTCCTCCTGCGTTGTGCAAAGGGCGTTCACCTTGAGTCGCGATGTGTACAATCCGAGCGGACCTTGGATCGGTGGAGTTGCTCGTGCCATCCAAGTCAATGCGAACATCGACGCTTCTTGCATCATCGTCTGCGTGGAAGCAGTTGTCATGATCTTGTTGATGTTTCTTCATCGTCATCGCCTCAGATTTAGTTTGACTGGCGGTGTACGTACGAGTATGGTGCGCACAATAGCTGCTCGTGTGCGTGTTATAATATTGTATAAGATGACACTGACACGATGCTTGTATGCTTGTATGCTTGTACGATTCGAGTGAGTGTGGTTGCTCTCCTTGTATTGCTTTGTTCTCCCTTTGTTCTCCCTTCGGAATTGTGAGGTCTTGGCAAATTCGCACCTGCACCATCCCTTGTCGGCATCGCACACCCAGCCGCCATCAACCATGTGGGCCACGATGCTTGTGCCATGCAAGTACGCGCATCTTTTCATGGGGGTGGATGCGCTGAAGCTTTCGTTTTCTCGTATCGCGTGAAGCCCCCTTCCTCGTGTGTCTGGCTGTTCATTGACATGTGAGATGCTGTGGAAGCCTTGTTGACACCAACTTCGGTTGCAACCAACGCGGATGACCGCCAGCCGAAAGCGTTTCTTTTACACTCAAGACTGGTGCCAGTTCCGTCGTATCAAGCCTATCTGTTTGGTGACTTCGGGCCCCATAGTTCATCAGCTGCGGCAATACTTTGTACCTTTTCTCTCCTGTTGCCGTCCTCTCTCCACTTCTCCGCGAGGGCGTTTTCGGCGCCAATCGTGGCTGTGCGACACAAAGAAGACTGTGTGGAAGCCGAATGTGTCCTCGCCCCCGAAAGTACGGAAAAGGTGTCAAGCGTGGCCGCACGCAACCCTCTTTTGGTATCTTTGGTTTCTGTTTCTCTGTTCGTTAAATGCCAATATTTATGTCTGTCAGCTGCACGTATGATCATCGGTTTACCAACACCAGACAAATCCACAAGAAAACAAAGAACGAGTGAGGAAAAGAAAAGAAGACACATCAAACATCAAACATCACAAAAAAGGAACACACCCCACACCAACGCGGAACATCAAACTGCCAACAACTGCACACTCGTATAGCAAGACAACATTCGACACTGGGGTAAAGGAGAGGAGAGTGCCATTCCATTCCATTCCATGCCATACCATACCAAACATACGATTAGCTCGTACACTGCATGATGATGACACTACGATTAAATCCGTCCGCCATCTGTATTGCGGTGCTTCAGATCTCAATACTCATACTACCAGTGTGGACATTCCAACCAATCGCACGTACCGCGGCACCCTCTCTGCTGGGTAACACCGCACCATTCCAACGATGCGAGGCATATACATCGCGACTGCGGGCACAGCGAGACGATACCGACAGCAAGAAACCGGCACAGCAAGCAGCCGGCAAACCGCGATTCGCGCAGCAATCGCCCAACCAAAAACGACGACGCCCGCGTCCGCGTCCCCAAACCAGCGATGGCCCCACCTACAGGGCCGACGGGGCACTCATCGAGCAGAACCTGCAGCGCGTCAAGACAGCCGGACGCATCGGTACGAAGCGCTACGTCGATCCAAACAAGGTCTTCATCGGCAACCTGCCGTACAGCATCGACGATGATGCGCTGTTCGCGTTCGTATTGGATACGATGGGCCAAAGTCGGCTGGTGCTGCAATCGGCCAAGGTCATCCGCGAGTGGAAGACCGGAAAAAGCAAGGGGTACGGATTTTGCATGTTCACCGATCCCATGTACGCCACCGTGTGCATGGACATCATGAACGGACAGATGCTGGAGGGGCGGCGCTTGACCGCGTCGCAAGGCAAGAAGAAGGACGCGGACAACGAGCTCTACATCAAAAAGCAGAAGGAGAAGAAGCAGGCGAAGAAGCTTTCTGAAGAAGAGATGGCCATTGCGAGCGGACTGCAGGCAGCAGAGGAGGATGCCGAGTTTTTCGAGGATGACGAAGATGTTCCGATTTTCGGCGGCGAGAATGAGGAGGACTTCGAGCTGGATGCCAGGCTGTTTGGCATTGCGGCTGCCGATGAGGAGGACGACGAGGATGACGACGATATCGATGGCATCTTCGTGGAACGCCACTTCAAGTACGAAGAAGTCGACGAAGATCTCAACCGCGAACAGCGCCGTGACGCACAACGACGCATGAAGCGCAAGAAGAAGCCCTCCAGAGGGTTTGGAGCGGATTAATTTGATGTCCGGAAGAGAATCAGAAATTATTTTCCGCGTCACATCCACGTACCACTGCCAGAGCAAGTCCGAGGATGAGCATGAAGATGGTTTTTGGTCCGGAGATTGACTCCATGTCGGCTCCTCCGCTCGTAACGATGGTCATGCCATACTGTACCATACCATTCACGCTTAACCTACGCTCATTCCTCACACAGAGCACTGCACTTTTGGCGTACCTGTGCACTTGCGAGCCTCCGCCCTGTCCGCTATTTTCATTTTGGTCAAGTTCATTCGACTGAATACTTCAGGTTGTATCCTCCGGAGCGCGGATGACATCAAACACTCCGTTTCGGACAGATTCACGGACAGTACGTTTGATACTGTGGACTAATGGGACCATTTTGAAACAGAGTACGACTACAGTGCTACGTAGGTATGATTGTTTGGTGGTGCAACTGACGATTCACGGCCGCGCAACTTCTCACAAGAGTGCCCCTGCCTTGTGCTGCTCTGCTATACTCGTAATGGATGTTTCCTTTCACAAAAGCAAAGACGCGGTACCTACGCAGAGAGATGGACAGACAGAGAGTTGACATGTATGTATGATCATCCAAAGTAACGTCCGTACGTGTGTGCGTGTGCTCGCCAATGATCGAATCGCATCACGAAGAGACAAATCGCGCCAAAATCAAGATCGTGAAGACAACTGGTGCCAATGCAATGTCTCTCTTGTTTTGCACACAACGCTTGCCCATGTGTCTTGACGACCACGCCAACCTCGAGGACCGGCCACAAAGGCGTTTGATCGCTCATGAACCCGCGCTTGCAAATGAGTAACAAGGGGGAATTGACGCCAGAGAGAGAGAGAGAGTCGCACACACAATCCACACACAACAAATACTTCAACAGGGAATTTTTCGGACACGAGACGGTGGCAGAAGGGCATTCCACTCTGCGATGCTTCGCATCCATGTCTGGTGGTCTTCGAACAGATACGGTTCTTGTGGGATGCATGCCGCAAGGCTGCGCAGGTCCTGCACTATCCTGCGGCTGACTCAAATCGCATTCTCTTCCAGCTGAGATTGAGCGATATGCAGAGAGACACGCATCAGACATGGCACGCAGGCAGGCAGGCAGACACGATGGCACGATGGTGATCCGTCACACAAGAGCAATACATTGGTGGAGCAGTTCTCGCATCGCGATGCACTCTCGCATCAAATGCAACCAACATCCAAACAGTACTCATCAGTACTGGAGTGGCTCCGTGCTGTACGATCTACTCCAATCCCTGCGTATGTCACGCACACCCTCTACGATCGTACAGATGAAAGAAGAATCGATGAAGCATTGCCAATACCTACGTCCCCCGCGCGAGTGCTGCCATTCTCCGCGATCACAGGCAAAGGCAAATGCAAATCATCAAATGCGATCATAAAATGCAGGCCACAGCAAACGAAAGCACTACTCGTAAGCGTGGCCGTCCACACGTTGCAGCTTCAACTTCATCAGTCGAACCAACCGGACGAACGCTTCAACTCATCATCCAGCGCAGCCTTCGACATGGAGAAGAACAGCTGTCAGAACAAGACGGGAGTCATGGCAGTCACCCAGACCATCCCCGTTCGGTCCGTGAGCGAGTACGTGACGTATCAGAGAGGATCGAACAAGATGTCTCTTCCTGATGTACCCTGATACTGGGAGGAGGACACGGACACCGTGCAAATGCACGCGAAGGGAGTGAGATTGAAGTACACGAACTTTGTGTCGTATGGCAGGGACATATCAAAGTAAATCGAGTGCGCATTTCAGCAATACAAGCAGGATAGTACGGTGCATTCGTTCCCGCTGGATCTTACGAGAAAGGTGGTAAAGAAGCGGAACATTCATACAGGGGCATCGCACAGGGTGAACTTCGCCCGCATGATCCAAACCAACCATTCGTCGCAGTACGACCGCAACATTCATCGTGAAGAGGTCAAGGTTGCCACTGACGTTGGATGCACCAATCAGATCCCGGCCTTGCCCAACGACATTGATGACAACCACAAGAATTTACCCCCCCCCCCCCCCCCCCCCCCCCCCGTGCCAGGCCAGATCATCGAAGTAACAAAGCAACATCCCACAAACAACGAATGGGCGTACGGTGAGATACTCAATGACCCATTCAAATTGCGCTCAGGCACAATCAACGCCCTACCAACTTCATCTGCCTTTTGCACGCCAATCGAAACACTGTCGCAGGCATTGCAAAAATTGCGCCACCTCCGGTTGGTTTCCGATCACAGCAGTCAGCGCCCCCACCGTCGATATGATGGGCGATATCATCAAGGGCATGAAGGGAATGGCTGTCTCATCGGAAACACCACCTGCGTGGGAGAGATTCAGCAACGACAAGCAGAGCTTAAACGATGGACGATTTCCACTGTGCCATCATTCCGAAGAATAGAAAGATGTGGTCAACTTCATTCAACACGCTCCGTGCAGCTCTTCAGGCCAAAGAATCAACATCGCCTCGACCGAGCGCATTCAAAACCTGGCGCTATGGCAGACCTATGCAGCCAAAAAGCAATCGATGGAGATTGCCTTCGAAGAGCATCCTGAAACCGTTGTGAACAACCACAGTCGGTCTGTGGAGCGCAAATGGCTCTTTCATGGCACGACAAGGGAGAACGCCACCAAGATCGAGAGACAGGGATTCAATCGATCATTTGCTGGGCGCAACGGAACACATCACGACAAAGGCGTATATAATACTTTGCAAGCGATCTATCCACCTCGACCAATCATGCATACTCCGTCGTCTGATGACGATAGCGTCCAACGAATGTTCATGTGCCGCGTAGCTATTGGAGACTTTTACCAAGGAACAAGCAACCAGCTGATCCCTGACATCAAACCGAATCAACAGGCGGAACTCTTTGATTCCACGGTCGACAAAATGGACAATCCATCCACCTTTGTGGTGTGTCACGACGCCCAGGCCTACCCAGCGTACTTTGTCACATTTACTCGATAGGTGATGTCATAGACAGAGACAAATGTGAGTTGGGCAGCGTAGTTCATCCGTTCTATCGGAGGCGCACGATACAGTAATCCTGCTGCCCAAGACACAAACGCACGCATGTAGCCTCGCAATGGAACGAGAAAACGCGTTCGTCTACTTCTTTGTACGAATATGCTGAATCAATGGCACTTGCCCACTTCACCCTATTGTTATAGTTGGCTGACCTGCTGGAGCTGAGTGGTTGGAGCAAACTTGCTTCATGCGGTCGCATAGCTCGACAGAGAGGAATCGGAGACACCCTGGGCATGAACAGTCAGATCATGAGATGGCATCACACATGGCCAATCGCAACTTTTCATTCCGCTCCAAATGGGAGCACAGTGGATGGCAGCCACGTTACAAGTTGTGTGTATTCTACTTGTCATCGCTGTTGCGAAGGAACAACGAAGGTCTGGAGCGAGGTGAGCAAGAGCGTCACTCAAATGGATCACAACAGGGTGGCACGAACGCCGCTGCCAACACATCAGTCGTTGAAGTCGGCTTGTGTGATGACAGGCTCGACATCGATGCCGCGTGGCGAGATCCAACAATGAAACCAATAAACCAAAGAAAGCCAGAGAGCGAGAGGGTAGATTGGCGGTTCTGCCACCTCTGTTGAAGACATGTTGCTCGTTAGGCAATGCAATAGCTGACTGTGAACAATCTATTCTGTGGGTTCTCAGCGCCGCTGGGCGGGCTCACTCATCTTGACGCAGTATCTAGCAGATGATGCGGGAACAAAATGAGGGACATAACTCTTGCGCTGCATCCAATGAACCTGCTTGAGCTGTATTGCGGACACAAGTGCAATGCGCTCCTCTCTCCAGCAAGAGAGAGAGAGAGAGACCAAGAGCTCACAGTGATGTTCAAACCTGCTTGCGACAGAACATCTCGAGCAGAACTCCCATGAGCAACCTTGATTGATGTCCTGTTATCCGTGCCATCGGTGACCTGCTCTGCTCGTACTCGTATCACAGTTCCATACTGCCTGCGTCGAAAGCACAGCACTCGTGTCAAATGAGCAACTCCTTCCGACGGCTGTGCAGCCTCCACCAGCTCTGCTTGAAGTCGATTGGAGAGGAAAGGGTGAAGAGTTTTGTGCTGCTGCGTCTCTGTACGGAGCGAGGCACTTTGGGGAAGACACATCGACAGCGATGATGTCCCAATTGTGATTCGTCTCTGGCTTTATCGTTATGTGTGACACAGATCATCCAAAACTCCATGCAACTCTCGCGGCCGACAGCCAGTCTGGGATTCCAAAGCTCTATCAGCCAGGTAGACTCTTCCAAGCATGTCAGCGCAAGCGTGGAAGAGTACAGAGAGGTAAGGGAGTCAGCGGTATCCGGTGTTCGTCGTCCACAGTATCATTTATTCTGCTTTTGTGAATCACGGTTGTGCTTTGTCCAAACATGTCGAGCCTGCATGAATTTGTCACCAGCCAAACCTTGAATCAAGACGACTGTGAGCGATCCTCTTGGAATCGTACCAAAACTCCACTAAGTACTACGACCAAAGTAACCATATCTGGTTGATATTTGTACTTGTCGACGGGTTCTTCAACGAAGATCACGGAACACATACGTTGTGGCCGAATGCAGACTCAATAAATCAAGTTGACATTCCTTGCGTTCGGCGGAAATATCGTTTCCGACATGGCGCAACAAACGCTTAAGTGGAGCTCTGGCTGGATCCGCCTTTCGTTGGAACCGCGAGGTCGCATCAACATTCGGAACAATGGAGATTGGTTCGTCTGCGCATCTGCGTTGCTCCAAACCCACCTTGAAGACTCAGCATATCGCACGCAAAGTCGTACAAACACCGTATCCAAACTCGCGCCCGGCGAAATGGTAGGGAGGCGACCAATTGCGTCTCTGTGTCATACTCGAAGCGTGCTGGAACCACTTCATACCAATACATCCACGCGCTCGTACATGTGTTCGTACCTTTGTTCGTACGTGTGGTGGTACATTTGTTCGTACGTGTGTTCGTACGTGTGTTCGTACGTGTGTTCGTACGTGTGTTCGTACGAGCCAAGCACCCTGTTTGCGATTACGACGCTCGGGCAGCAAACCTGTGCAAGTAGTCAATCAGCTAACAGAAACCACAGTGCAAGTACAGACAAGTACAGACACACAATTGATACGATCCGACAAAACGAGCAGCAGCAGCAGCAGGACCGACAACAACGATAACAACAGAGACGCATTCATCTTTTTCCGTCTCATGTCAGCCCTGATCAACTCACAATATTCCAACGCTCATAATCTTCAAGCTCAGTCTTCACGAAGCAAGTACCCAACAACCCCATCCATTCCGCCACTTGTAACAGCAACCAGCAACGGTATCCAAACAGCAACGCACACGCACAAGAGCAAACAGTAAACAACGAATACCATCTAGAACAGCCACCATGATGCTCAACACTACAAGAGTCTTGCCAACGACCTACACTCCACTTCCGCACACAATCCTGATTGGCAAAGGCAAGCGGTGCATCTCCGCCACTGGCAACAAGCGCCTGGCTTGCGTCATCGAAATGTACCGCAATGCCTACCTATCCGCATCCAAGCAGCAAAAGACGGACATCGTCACCAACATCATCGAGATGGTGAAGGCGTCCAATGTCGGCCCTGCCCCTTTCGTCAAGTTCCACGACGGTCGGTGGCACGAGATGAACGAAAGCGCGGCCAGGACCAAGGTCGGCTGCATGATCCGTGACGCTCTGTCTTCAAAGTACAAGTCCAGCACGCAGCTCCGCGTCAAGCGCCGACGGGAAATGCAACAGGCTTTCACAGAAGCGCAGCTGGCCCAAATCCGTTCGACTGCAATTCAACTCAGCGGGGTTTCCGGTGCGAGCGTGGACAGCCGAAGCGAGGCTGTTCACAGCATTCCGCCCCCGAAGACCCAATCAGCCCCCACGTTCTCCCAGACCCAGGACATCATCCCAGGATCTTCCGCACAGACAAGCCTTTCCAGGATAGTTTCGGATCATGACTACACATCCGATGATGGAAGTCATTCGACACAAACCGTGGCGGAAAGAGCACAATCTTTGCAAGACTCCACTTCGCCAGCAGGAAGAGCTGCACAGCTGTTGCAACCGTCAACGGCTCCACAACAAGTCTTCAGCTCTCAGAACAACACCATGGCGCAGTCACCAGCCAATGGCACGGACCACATTCCCAACTTGGAGCTTGATGTCGTAGAATGCGACATCGAAAAGGCAAAGACATGGGCATGCTTTGACGACGCCATGAACTTCCACCAAGTTGGTGATAGTGCACTTGCTATGGACATCAAGAACTTTGAACTCTTCAGCGTGATATGAACACGACGACTGCGGCCAAGGATGAATTGTACGAATGGAATGAACGACATATGGCTGTACTTTTGCATATACACATATAATAGTATGAATTCTACACAGACCTCTATGCACTGTCATATGAATTTAGTACGATTCGACTGTCTGCTTGGAATGCTCCACTCGTACGAGTAGAGTGCTCTGCGCTGTTGTCTGTCACCAGATCTGTATGTGCCCGCTTGTGAAATATAGAAGTGTGGAGTACGGGGAATTGAGAGCGTTGGACGATCCGGAATGGGGAAACAGGATCACTATACACGCGATGACGACCACACCTACGTGTAATGCATCCAAAACAACGACCAAGGCCGCACATGATTGGAGACAGGCACTCGTACGGAAGCGTATCGTTTGGGAAACTTCAATGGGTATGTTTGCGCAAGTACACCGCTGCATTCTGTATTGACGAGGAACGATGCCGTATAGTCGTACTCGTAGAGAAATCAAGATATTAGTGCACATTCCAGGCAGCGTTAGGCGAGAGCCGACTCTCGTTTCTGAGCGCACAAAGCGTTGACAATGAAAATCCAGGATGCTCTGAGCTGCATGCAAAGATGCTACCATTATCTGTTATTCCCTGCTGCATGGCTAGTGACAAGCCTTCATTGCATTGGTTTCTTGCGTATGTCGCTCTGTCGATCCTCTTCGTTGTGGAGGAGCAAAAGCCCGATCGCCGAAGTGAAATACCTGTGTGGAGAATACGACATTTCTTTGAGCACTGTACGTCGTCACACTCTCTGGCTGTTGCAGCATGCTGCTTGTTGAGCCTCTCTTTCCTCGATTCGCACGAGCACGCGTCCGCCATGTTCACGACGTCATATTATTGGTTCAATGGCTGCCATAATTGTTTGGATCTGACTGCGTTCTTGCTTCTGATCATCAGCCGACATCATCGACGAGAACTGGACCTGAACGAAGTTGTCATCTAGCATCGCATCAGACGTTCTGTAATCTGAGGTTGGCGATCGTTGGCATCGCTGCTCGCATCCCGCTCGCCTTCTGCAGCTGAGTCAGAGATGTTGCTTTGTTGCTCCTTGCTGCCTTTCGATCGCTTCGTGCTAGTGTCTATCTGCCTTCGGCTGGCTTCGACAGCTCGTTTGCATTCAACCTCCTCCGGGCTTGACCCTCGGTTCCTAGGATCTATCCCGCTCGGTGCTTGCCGCCCTCGGCATGCCGCAGGGCACTCCGTACCGTATTGACACCCTGCTGTCGGCCATCGAGAGTTCATAGACTCCATCAGCAGACCCAATCTGGGCTCTGATTTGCCACGAATGCACTGCAACTCAGACCAAGCTGCTGATAGCAAAGCAAGATGTGGACGGCTTAGTCGATCCAAGATTCACAGCCTCTAACTCCCTACATTGCTTGCCTGCGTTTGCACGGCTCTACTCTTGATGACAGTCGCGCAGCTCAAGCACTTTCCATGTAACAGTCGGCGTTGATGTTCATGTTCATGCTGATGCTATTGCCATTCTTATTTGCCCGTATTATCATTACCAACATCCAATAAATCAGCATAGGTGCATTCTCGCACATAGAGTAGATGGATAGACAACGACTGCTGTTCCTCACACGTCTGCTCTTTACACTCTCTCTCGAGCTATTGCTTCTACGACTCCGCGACCGGCGATATTGTCGCCTCCGCCAAGTCCTCTCCATCCCTACTATCTATCACACCTGAGGACCCTGCCGGTCTACTTGGTCGTCAGCTTCTCGATTCAATCCGACATGCAATTTCTTCCATTCACAATTCCGCAACGAATTGGGTCTGACTTTGTCCAAATTCGCACAGTCATTTTTGACAACCGTGAATGGCTTCAGTGCACAAATGATGACGAAGAGTTTTGTTGGGGAGGCATCGCAGTTATGAAAACCACACGAAGGAGAACGTTCGCATCCCTGCGCCCGTTGCCTGTGTTGGTAGCGGGTACGAATGTGCTGCCTTCTATCTCCAAGCAGGCTTCGATCTCTACGCGTACGACTACTCTGCTCCATGCTCCATTGGCACAGCAATGGTCGTATAGTCGTAGTGGTTGTGAAACTACTTTGGCCTTCCTCACGCCATGACAGCAGCGCATGGAGTACCATACTCTTCACTCTCCCGAGAATATACGGCATCAAAACCACCACATCAATACGCAACGCAATCATCACAACACAAAGCACACGACATCCAGCACACAAGCGAGGTGATCTTACGAGATCATTTCACACGACCATCAAGACGACTCTTCATCTCATAAATCCAACCGAGTCGTCAAAAGCATCAACCATCGTCCGTTGACGTCCATCAACGTCTATTTAAGAGCCAACAATCGACAACAACAATCAACAATCAACAACCAAGAAACATCGAGCAACCATGATGTACATCAAAGCAGTCATCATCAGCGCCGCCATCATCTCCAACTCGGCAATGGCCGAAGCTGGTCTCCGAGGAGACAAGCACGCGGAGAATCAGGCGAAGAAGTACGCGGATACGGCCACAGATGGGACCACGGATGAGGCCACTGCCGAGGCCATGGACGCAAGCGACGAGATGCATCTCGCCTTGTGGGTCAACCGCATGCTCAAGGCCTCCGTTCTCAACAACGATGGTAACTTCGATGAAGGTGAAACCAAGTCCACGAAGATGAACAAGAACACCAACGCCAACGACAGAGGCGACGACGGCGATGGTTGCGATGGTTGCGGCGTTGTGGATGAATCCGCCCGTCCGACGCTCATACCTTCAACCTCCATTGCTCTCATCCCGACCTCTTCACCTACCGACAAAGAGACTCCTCCAACAACTGCGTCGCCGTCTGGCACGCCCTCAACGCCCTCAACGCGCCCTGTCACCCAACCAACCTCTTCACCAACCTCCCAGCCAACCCTCCTACCAACTGCCAAGCCATCAGCTCCCCCAGCCATCTTCGATTCCAACATCGAAGTCGTTTGCAAGCCGGATGGTGTGACCGTCCTCACACCAGAAGAGGCGACCGCCAAGACCATCATCTGCGATGCGAACAAGCCATCCTGCCGCGAGGCCATCACCGCCGTCAAGGAATCCGAGCAACTGCAAAACTTCTTTGGGTGCGCAGGAGACCTCGGCGAAGGAGCTGCACGCAAGCTATTCAACAAGTACGCATCGGACGACATGCTCGCTGGCCAATTGGTCCTGATCGCTGCTACCAAGCCGCTCCTCGTCACCGAACGACCAGATGCAATGAAGGAGGCGTGCATGACCATCGGAATGGCCCGGCCACCTCTCGTCGCCACCCCATGCTGCCAAGGACCCTTGGGATGCACCTCAGTCACCGGTTCCGCCTCCAAATCCTCTCCATTCATGACCATCGCCATCACTGCCTGCACCGGCGACAGCGCATGCAAAGATATGGGCCCCAATCCCCTCATTCTCGATTCCTCCTGCACTGGCACAAGTGCATGCGAGTTGATGAATGAGAACGAGATCAATCCCTTCATCACGGGAATCACCTTCGTCGGTGAGATGGCATGGACCACCCCTCAATCTTGTGAGGGAGTGGGACGCCGCTCCCATGGTGATGTCACCATCCAGACCGGCGCATGCATCGGATCAGACGCATGCAACTCAGCCGGCCGCCGCGTTGTGCAGAAGGCACCATCATATCGCTTCCGCAGCCACATCGACATCGGGGCGAATGCGTGCGTCGGCAGCAACGCCTGCAAGGATGCCCATTCAACCGTCAACCATGGTACTGCTGGCAAGCTGACAGGCAGCCTGACCATTGGTACTGGTGGTTGCGCTGCTGATGGTTCATGCGAGAAGATGGGCTTCAGTGACAGGATGAGAACTGACCTCCTTGTCCCTCCTGGTGGATGCAGCAGTGTCGAAGTCTGCAGAGGCTGTATGACAAAGACAGAGTGCAGCCCCGATGAATTCTACTTCATCAGCGATGTTGATGAGGCCTGCCCAAAGGGAGACAGCAGCTCCGGTGGCAATCCTACTGGTGACAAGGTGGAGGAGTACTGTATTGGCAAGAACACTTTGCCCACAGACTGTCCAACCTTTTCCCCCACCCCTTTCCCCACACCTGTCACATCAGCCCCCACATCAGCCCCAATAGCCCCGACAGCAGCTCCTACCTCACCTCCAACTCTCCCCCTGGCATCCTTGACTGTTGGATGTCTCTCAACACCGGGTAACGACACATCAACGTTCAATTTCATCAATGGAGACGTATTGTGCGATGGTTCAACAGGCACATGCGCGGACTTCGTCTCCGACGTTGATGAGCTGACTGATGAGGGGAAGCGCAAGATGATCAAGAGCATCTTTGGATGCAACGATGAAGACCCTCCACGGCCTGTGGCGTTGGAGGTGGCGCAGGAACGCTTTGATAAGATCAAGAACGACGAAGTGTGACCAAAACATTGTTGGCGTTCGCGAACGAGGACAAGAAGCTTTTCACTGGCAGCGCGTCTGTGGTGACGAATGCGTGCAATGACAGATGCTGTCGTGGCAACAATGCTTGCACCATTGGCACTGAAAATGGTGATGTGATAACGGTGAGCTCGGGGTCATGTACTGGGTATGATGCCTGTAGATCCATAGGTCCCAATGCAATCATACTTGACAGTTGCAAAGGCACAGATGCCTGCCATAGGTTGGGCGATTTTTCCAAAGGTGAGCCAGATGCTGGTGTCGAAGTCGGATTCAAGGTGATCGGACCAAGAGCTTGCCTTGCAGAGGAGAGTTGCAATTTTCTTGGATTTAATATCTATGGCAACGTGCGAGTGGAAGAAGGTGCATGCGATACAACAACTGCATGCAGTAGCATTGCTTCCCGCAGCAGTCAAGAGTGTAGAACCACGACACTGATTGTGGCAAGTGTCTTCATCGGAAAGAATGCGTGCCAAGGGGATTCCGCTTGCTCTCGATTGCATGACGGGAGCAAAGTCGAAGGGGACGTAATCATCGAAGCCG
The DNA here is from genome assembly GCA_026770025.1 of Craspedostauros australis. Taxonomy (NCBI): domain Eukaryota; phylum Bacillariophyta; class Bacillariophyceae; order Mastogloiales; family Achnanthaceae; genus Craspedostauros; species Craspedostauros australis. Next base: position 228,650 of record JAMXDE010000050.1, on the reverse strand, counting down.
GTGCGTGCTCGGGCGCGAATACGTGCGAAAATCTTGGCAACGTTGACAGTGCAACCAATGACATCATCATCAGAGCAGGAGTGTGCACGACAGCCGCCACCTGCGAAGAATGCGCCCAAGGACCATTGTGTGCGTCAGACACAGAGACGTACGTGATCGACGACGCAGGCTCAGATTGCCCTGGACCAGAGAGATCTGCCTGTGAAGAACTCTAACCATCACATACATAGCCACACATACCAGCATGCTCTAGCTCGTACTCTATCTCAATTTTCCTATTTTGTGCTGGCAAAGCCAAGCACCCTGTGACGATGATGTAAACTCCATCTTTAATAGAGCAAAACTAGTAACTACCTTAATGGGAGCCACTACGAACCATCCGGCTAGATGGCAGTCCAGTAGAACGAAGCAACGTCCCATCAGCAACCATGTTTGGGGACAGATCCAGATCATTGAAGCAGATCTTTGGAACCTGTGTCAAGGAAATCAGAGGGTTCCAATGACCCAGCCACCAAAACCCCTCCTCGCTGAGTTACCGATGCATGGACAAGACCAGAATTGTGGGAACAGCGTCCCAAAAGCGTGCACCAACACCCTTTGTCTCTCGTGGCAATCAACCAAAGGATCTCGTTCCAAGGTATTCAGGATATGCGACCCGTACACACAGTCATTTAGGACAACACAGGAGATCCTCCCCAAAGGGAAGAACAGTAGCACAAATAATCATAGTCCACACATTTCTTTGCCCATCATCAGTATTCTCAATTGACTACTAGTGATAAGAAGACTCTTATTCTGACCACTTGCCAATCAAGCCTCTGCCTACAGCTAACAACAAAGCCAACAAAGACCACAGCCATTACATTTGGGCTCTATTAATCACCATCACCTCCAACATCCGGCTTAACAACTACAGGGTTGATCCAATCGATGTCAAGGTACGCCAGCAGATCGCCTTCGTCGCCCAGGATGACTCCCTCCAGGTCACATCCATGCCACGGGAGGCGATCCGCTTCTCTGCTCGCCTTTGTCTGCCTCGATCCACCACTGACGAGGAGATCGAGCTCCTCACCAACCGAATGCTGACCGAGCTCGGATTGGAGGACTGCGCCGATACCATCGTCGGAAGTGCATTGATCAAGGGAATCAGCGGCGGGCAACGCAAGCGTGCATCCGTCGGAGTGGAGCTGGTGACCAAGCCGGCCCTCGTGTTCTTGGACGAACCCACATCTGGATTGGACAGCTTCTCCGCGGTTCAGCTTTGCCGCGTCCTGAAGAAGGTCGCGCATGCCGGATCTAGCGTCCTCTTCACCATCCACCAACCCAGCTCCGAGATCTTCAACTCCTTCGACCATCTCATCCTCATGAACAAGGGCCGTGTGATGTACCAAGGTGCAGTAGCGGCCGTGCCGGAGTACTTTGCTGAGCGCGGACAGGCAGTCCCAGAGTACTACAACAGCGCCGACCACATCATGAACGTGGCCCAGTCAGTCGACATTCCCGAACTCGACAAGGCTGGATTCTTCCCGGTTGACGAACGTGATCTGCCAGATCCATTCGACGGCGAGGATACCAGCACGCACGATGCGTTGGGAGTCACAGCCCGCTCCAACAGTGGCGAGGATGACTTCGATCCACGTCCCGTCGGTCTCTTCACCCAACTCTACCTGCTGTTCACCCGCGAGCTGGTCAACTTCCGCCGCGACACTGCGGCACTTGGAACCAAGTTTGGCCTGACAGCCTTCTTGGGCATCCTCATTGGTGTCATCTTCCACGACGTCGGTGCCACCGACCCATCTGACTCTTCCAACACCCAGAGTCGATTCGGTGCTCTCATCATCTGCCTGATGATGGGAATGTTTGGCACAGCCCAGGATGCTCTGCTGCAGTTCCCATCAGAGCGTCCTGTCTTCCTCCGCGAGTACTCGACCAATCACTACTCCGTCTTTTCCTACTTCCTGTCCCGGCTCACCATGGAGGCGATGGTGACCTTGGCCCAGACGTTCGTGCTCACAATCATCACCTACTTCCTCATCGACTTCCAGATGGATTATGGTCAGTACTTGATCATCACCTACGCTCTGTCCATGGCATCCACGGCATTGGCAGTCACGCTCGGCAGCGCAGTCGAGGATCCCAAGATGGCCACCGAGATGCTCCCAATCCTCTTCGTCCCGCAGATGCTGTTCGCAGGCTTCTTCGTTGCCACAGAGCTCATCCCATCCTGGTTGCGGTGGGCACAGTACCTTTGTTCCTTGACATACGCGCTTCGGCTGTTGGTGATCGAAGAGTTCGAGGGTTGTGAGGATGAGTTCGAGAACTGCAAGAACACCATCGACCAGCTTGAGGCCGACGACGATGAATCGTACTGGTACTGGCTGGTGCTTATCGCGCTGTTCGTGGTGTTCCGTCTGCTGGCACTCACAGTCTTGACCAACAAGGCCAGCAAATTCTACTAGTTGGTGATGGGGGCGGTGCTACGTACTTATGTGTGGCGCCATACAAGTACATACCATACCATGTACTCGTACGCATGAGCACCATTACTCTCTACAGTGAAGTAGAACGTAGTAATAAACAATAGAGTGTGCATCTGATAGTCAGAGAGTGACGAAACGTTGGACGAAGCGATGCACTACGCAGTCTCCTCATGCAGCATATCACTCGGATGGTTGTCATTCTCGTACTCGCACTCGTCGAATGGCGTTACATTATGAGATATAGCCGTCATATTGATAGGGAGAGATATCGCTAATAGAGCTAAACTAGTAACCACCTTAGCGAGAGAGACTACGAATCATCCGACTCGTCAGCATTCCAGTAGATCGAACGGACACTTCGCCGGACCCCACGTTTGGAGACAGATCCAGAACCTTGAAGCGGATCTTCGGAATTCGTGTCAGGGAACCAATGGGGTTCCGATAACCAAGTTTCTGACACCCACCATCGCCAAAACGCCGACGCACGGAACCAAAGCCACGACAACGAGCATCACCACCCATTGTCTCTCACAGAACCCAGACGACGGATCTCGACCCACGGTACTTGGGCTACACAACCCACACGCATTGTCATACAGGACATCACAGGAGATTCCCCTCGAAGAGAAGAACCATAGCACTAATCTCATAATCCGCACGTTTCTTCACCATCTACCAGTATTCTAAATTGACTACTTGTGGAACAGAAGACTCACGTCCGGATCGCTTGCCAGTCAAGCCTCTGCCTACAGCTAAAGAACAGCCAACAAGACAACAGCCATTACGTTTGGGCTCTATTAGATTAACAGTCGCAAAAGATTGTCAAGCTCTTAGACCTCTGCAAGATGACCGTAACCAACTGCCTCCAACTCTCCAACCGGCCACCTCCCAAGAGGAGCCCAGGAGACAGGACCGAAGCCTTCGAGACCCTCCCCGCGGATCCGAAGGACCCAAGCCTCTCTGCCATCCTTGATGGCACGCCAGGCTACCCAACGGCCGGGCCATCTTCGCTCTCCTTCACAGAGATCGGAGTCGACTTCATCAAGGTCACCTTCCGACACCCCATCATCGTGGATGCATGGAACCGAAAGGAAAGAACCAACAAAACCGAAATCGTGCGCCACGTCCACAAGACTACCTGGAACGCGTTCACGGAACTCAAACAGGAGTTTCGGATCAGCATCGAAACCGCCATGATCTTTGACCTCTTTCCACCCAAGACCCTCGCAGAAGAGAAGACCATCTCCCAACTGCTGATCACCATCCATGAAGAAGCCACCGACATGAACCCGGCATTAATCATGTTCAACCTCAAGCACCCGGACGACGTTGCAAGGAACTACGAGACAGGACTCCTCATCTACCACATCGGAGAATGGGTCAGATCCATCGAAATTGAAGATGAATCCACTCTCGAATCCACCCTTGACGCGATGTTCACCGACACGGACACCACCGCCAAAGCCATGGCAGACTTCTGCCGTTCCGAACGATGCGGCAAACGCCATCACAACCAAGCTTGGTTGAATGCCATCGGGGAACACAAGAAAACACTCTCCAACGCATCCGCAACCAGCATCTCATCTGGGTCAGAAGCATCTACCCATAGAACCGGACGCGACAACGACAGCCACCCAGGAGGAACCCCATCTGGGCTCTCCCTCATGCTTGGTGGGAACACACCGCACCGTACCCCACCCAACTTTCAGAACGAAACCCAACTCTCCAGCATCGCCAAGCAAGGATCACAAAACACGTCACCAGTGATCATCGACACCCGAGGTACCACTCCGCCCAACGAAGACACCGAACCAGGCACTGACTACGACCAACACCCTGGTAACGACGAAACCGTAGACGTACCCGACAACCGCGGCCCCACAGGACGGAACCGACTCTTCCCCAACGTAGACCCCGCGACGATCGGCGATTACAACCGCCACCCAACCGGCGCCAAGGTAGTAACCTTCGCCCCCGAAACGACCGCCGGAGGCCCAGGAGGTACCAACCCACCCCGGATGAACTACCCAGAGAACGACAGGAACCGCCCACCCTACGATCGGAACCCGCATCCCTACCACGGTACCGCGGATACACCAGCCTCACATGGCGTGAGTAACTATCGAGGCAACAACGGGCACGAACCCGTGAACCGAAACCCTGCCAGCAACCCACCCGCGAACCATGGGACAAGCCGTCCGCATCGTGACAACCATGGACCTCCAATTAACCATGGACACCACGGCGGCAACCCGTATGGGCATCCCCCTAACATGGGAAACCAATTCCCTCATGGCCCACCGCTCCCGATGTACCACGGAACCCACCCAGGAGGATTCCTGCCCATTGGAATCTCCATCCCCATGGGCCATTTTCCCCATGGAGCCGGAGTTTTTCCAATGCCGCAAGGAGCCTTCACCCCTGTCGGACCCCCTCACCCCGGGTATCCACCACGACCACCCGCGTATGGGTACCGCCCAACCGATCCCAACGGAGGTTTCGGAAGACATGACCCTCGCAACATGGGCCCGAACACCCCACACGGGCAACACGAACCCGGGTATACACCACATCGAGGATCCACCCGCAGCGAACCACCAGTCGCCCAGGCCAAGCTAACGAAGCGACGCCCCATCCCGGACTCCGTCAAATTCACGAGTGATGCGGCATCCTTCCAAGTGGTGAAACACCAAATCCATGCCCACCTCCTTGGAAACGACATGGCGTACCTGATCAACGACCAGTTCCGGCACCGATACCATTCCCAAGGAATCCACGCGATCAAGGACCACATTGACCCGGTGACTGGAGTGCCAACAACCACATCACCAGAACAGGTCGCGAGCGACGTCAGGACCCTATTCGCGGGACTATACTCCGTCTTCGCCGGCGGCCCAGCACATGGACTCGCCACCAGAGGACTCCTCACCGAGGACGGTATCCTATTCTGGAATGAACTCCTCAATACCTACGATAACGACTGGATCCGAGGAATGGAGGTCGACTCTCTGATGAAGAGGGTACACGACTTCAACCCCAGCAGACAGGACCTGGGATCCTATGTGAAGGAAATCCAGGATATATTCGCGAACGTGAATTTCCTGGCGACCAATCCGGATCAACAAGTCTCCGACGCGCAACAACGCCGCACGCTCCTTAACCACCTCATCGGTTGCGACGACATCAACGTTCGCACCATGGTCCGGAGCATCGAGCGAAGCCCGGACATGCAGTCGATGGGAGCCACCTGCATGTACCTCATCTCCGAGTCCGCCAGGGACAATGCGGTAGCCAACAACCAGCGGGGATCAAGGTCCGGCAAACACAGGATCTTCAAGGCAACCGCCGAAACCAACCAAGATCAAGGTGAATCCAACACTGAGATGGTCATCAATGCCATTTCGAAGAAACTACAGGAGGATCCCACCTTCATCTCACAAGAAGTATTCGATGGACTACCCGAGAAGGTCCGTTGAGTGATCATGAAACTCCGCAGTTCCCTCCGCTGGGCCCGCCGCAATAACGACCGGAACGGATCCGGATTCACCCGCGTCGAGGGCAAGAAGGAGCAGGAGGAACCCCAACCACCTGCCAGCGTGAAGCCCCCAGAGAAAGGGGAGGAAACCAAGCCACACAAGCAGTATGGAGGTGTCACCCACGCGAACCTGGCCAGGTACACCGCAGGATCCACCGAGGGATCTGATTCCCAGGACGGGAATGGATCGGACCTATCCTTGATTGACGCTTTGGAGCTTGCCAAGTTCCTAGTCGATTATGGAGGACACGAGGAGAACGGCAACGACCGACTCGTGAAGATGATCACGATGAGTGATTCATCTGACACCACAAGCCCCATCGACCCACCAGAATCCAAACAACGCCAATCAGTGCCCGAACAGCTGATCAACCTAGCGACCTTCTCTCCGCAAACATACGCGGTATGTGACGGAGGCGCACAATGCTGCGTTATCGGGAACAAGGACCGGGTCTGGAAGATTGACTATATCTACCCGCATCGGACGTACAACATCGTCGGTGCCGTGGCCAGCACGATGAGGAAGAACAACCTCGCGGTGGTAGACGCAAGTATCAAGGCCAGGACCAGAGAAGGCAATGAAGTGATCCTCCGGATCTACGAAGCCGCTCTGAACGTCGACAGTCGGGTGACGCTGCTCTCCGACCACCAAATTCGAGCCAGTGGAGCCGTCCTCGATACGGTTTCGTCGGAACACCGGGCATCGTTTTCGACACCAGGCACAGGCCGACAATGCCTAATGCCTAACGAAGACACGACGATCAACTTGGAGATGCGAGACGCGCTGATGACGTTCGACGTCTTCCCCATCATGGAGGACGATGAGGATCTGCCCACCCATGACATCACCCCAAAGCAAGGATGGAACCCTTCGGATCACCAAGGAGGACACGTATGCAACGTGCCCATGGGTTGCTACCTTACCAGGGACCCAATCGGAGGAGACAAGGTAGTCGACTGGAATGACCAACCTGATGCACCGCATGACGCTGGAGCAATGGATCCAAGCGCCCACAACGCATCGAAGGATCCCACGGAACCCAGGACACGCCAGGCCATAGACGGTATCCCGGATGATCCCATGGAAGGACGAGAACCCATGGACCCCAACGCCCATCATCCAGATGAGCACACCACTGGAGACCCCAACCGTATACACCAGGAGTACCCCAAGGTGGACGCATTCCTTGATACCCTAAGTCTCGAGGAGCTCATCGGAATGTCACATGCAATCGACACGGTAACATTCGCGAAATCGGCTACCGACACTGCCATCTCGATCCAAGGCACCCTTTTCGACATGGTGGACAATCTCTCCGCGGGAGACATCGACCACCTATACAGGGAGCTGGGCATCGACCGCGAGGCCAACGCGGTAGGAACGGACCAAATGGGATACATCGAGCCAACCAACGTTCCATCGACAAAGGTATCAGATCCGGATGACGAGGCTGACAGCGTCATCTCATCCTTACACTCGGTAGGATCCGAACCGGCGTTCCAGAGAAATCGGGAGACTTTTCGTATCCCCAACGAGATCGGCGTGACCAAGGCAACACGTGTCGACACCCTCCGGGGAGACCCGCGAAGCGCACCTGAATACCACGGGCACACCAAGGGCGAGAACCCCGCTGGGATTGACGACCCGGGAAAGGACAATCCCATGGACACCATGGACCGACACCCTGCGGAAGCTATGACCGAGTACAGCCACCAAGGGTTCCCGTTCCGAGCTAAATGGAAGTCCATCGATCTTCACAAGATCCGACCGTACCTCGGGTACCTGCCCACGCACGTGATCAAACAGACCCTTGCCAGAACCACACAACTCATGCGGGCAGTGATCACTTACCCTATGCGAAGGCACAAGAAGTCCAGATTCGAGTGGATGCGACGACAACGAATCCGGGAGATCGTGGCGACGGACACCATATTCTCCAACGTCAAGTCCTTTGGAGACGGATACTCCATGGCGCAAATCTTCTACGGGACATCCTCCCACATGATCAACGCATATGGCCTGAAGAAGAAAGAAGGAGTTTTTGTCGCCTTCCAGGATTTCATCAGGACAGAGGGTGCACCATGGGCCTTCCACAGCGACAACGCGAAGGAACAGACCGGAGAGAAGGTCCTCAAGCTTCTTAGGGACCTCCACATCAAATCAAGGCTGACAGAACCACACAACCAGCAACAGAACCCGGCCGAGCACAACACCATCCTGTACATGAAGCGATGTGTCATGACACTCATTGATCGGACAGGGGCACCACCAAAAGCATGGTTCCACGCTTTCCGATACATGTGCTACGTGCACAACCACACATCAGACCCGTCCCTACGATACGCAATCCCATACACCGTACGACACGGAGAAACCGTCGACATCTCTGCGCTCTTGACCTTCCAATTCTACGAGAAGATCTTGTACCATGACCCCAACGCTACCTTCCCGAACTCGAAAGAGAAGTCAGGATACTGGCTCGGCGTGGCAGAGTCCCATGGGGATTTCCTCACCTACCACGTGCTGGATGACGAATCCCGACGTGTACTGGTACGAAGCGTGGTCCGCCCCTTCAGGAAGGGTATAAACAACAACAGGCGTGTCACCTTCGACCAAGACATGGACCCCGAAACCGATAACCCCAGCACACGGACCCCGCTGGAACTGTCTGGTACCCCACAAGGATGGAAGACCAAGACCCCACCGAAAAGAGGGTATGCAGCGACGGCCAAGACGACGCACCCACGGGCATGGGAGAACAAGACCAACAAACCGACGCGACCCACCGGGATCCCCAATTCAGGGGAGGCACGGAACACAGGACCCGTCACCCGATCCCAAACGCTGACCAAACGGACAGCGAAGGCACCCACGACGCGTGACACCGAGAAGGACAAACCGCGAACGAACCGCGATACGCCAGACAGGGGAGACTCTGACCCAGGGTCTTTGTACCTTCCGTGTTCGTCGGGACCACCATCATACCAACGCATGGATGACGGCCCCGAAGAAAGGGGAGGGAATAAGAGGACCAAGCAAAACAAACGATCTGTTTTGTCAACAGGTACCAGGAAAGGCATCCCATGGAAGAACATCGTCCATGGAACGATCAGATCCATAATCCAGACCATCGCAGCGGATCCAGTCATGACAGGCGTGAACACCGCGCCACCGCAAAGGGTACCCACCCTAACAAACCACCCAGGGAACCCGAGGCAGAACCCACCAGGGTGCAACACGAACCTCCCATGGGACACGACATCCATCTCCTTTGCCTGCAACCTGACGGCAACAGAAGTCAACCAACTCGCATACCTGGCCCAATGTGACCAATACACCGAAAGAGACAACTTCATCCTCGATGGAAGGAACCTCAACTGGAAGGCAAAGGGAATCACTCGTCACCACCACGAGACATGAGAGGACGGGACCACCGAAGCAATCCTAGAGATCCTATGGATGAACGGAATGCGATCATGGTGCAGGATGGGAGACCTAAGGGCCCAACAGCCAGACATCATCATCGAATACACCGAGCAGAACCGCCTACAGGACCAGAAAGGGTTCGAATGGGTGGAACTCCACAGAGCAAGGAACCAGCACATGCGATCAATGCTAGCCACCAAACTGGCAAACCACCGCCCAGGAAACAAGTACAAGTTCGGCACCCTGGTACCCAACTGCCTGAAACACGCCATGGCTATCGACAGGCTCAACGGAAACGGACTCTGGAGCGAAGCCATCAACAAGGAACTGGACCAGATCAAACGGTTGGGGACCTTCAGACAACCAAGGCCGAACGAAGCACTCGATGGGTACACCAAGATCCCATACCACATCGTCTACGACGTGAAGTTCGACCTACGTCGAAAGGCAAGACTGGTGGCAAACGGGAACAAGACATCCCCACCAACCGAAGACGTATACTCAGGGGTGGTAGCATCAGACACCATCCGAATCGCCTTCGCCATCGCAGCAGCCAACGGACTGAGAGCATACGCCAGCGACGTAGGGAACGCGTTCCTATACGCCGACACCCTCGAGAAATGCTACATCCGAGCAGGCCCTGAATTTGGTAACCTCGAAGGCAAACCCCTCATCATCCAGAAGGGACTCTACGGCCTGAGGACATCAAGTGCGAGGTTTCACGAACACTTCGCGGACACCCTCCGAACCATGGGATTCCTACCCTCCAAGGCCGACAATGACATCTACACCCGAGAAGCCGACGACCACTACGAGATGATCACCACATACGTGGATGACGTACTGGTCTTCAGTAAGGACCCCATCCCAATCATCGACGACCTCAAGAAACGGTACACCATGAAACAATGCGGTGACCCAGAGTACTACCTTGGCGGGAACATCGTCGACCTTCCCAAGAACTGGAAGGACAGGGGAGTCAACATCGGACTCTCGGCCCAGACGTATATCGGAAACGTCATCAAACGAATGGAGCAACCAGTAGGGAAGACAATCCCGAAGGCATCCACCCCCATGGTAGAGGCCTGCCACCCAGAAAGCGACACCTCGGACTTCACAAGCGCTGAAGACGCCAGGACCTACCGATCGATACTGGGTTGCCTCAATTGGGTCGTGACCCTCGGGAGGCTGGACATCCAATACGCCACGACGACGATGGCACGGTTCGCCATGGCACCAAGGGAAGGACACCTCTTGACCATCCAACGTATCATTGGATACCTCAAAGGTCGAGAAAGGGGAGCCATCCTCTGCGACCCCAACCCAGTGGACCACACGAACATCGACACCACCCTCTCAAGCCATTGGAGAGAATTCTACCCTACCGCATCAGAGGTCACCCCCGTATCAGTACCAACACCAAAAGGGAAACCGGTCCAAATCACGTGTTACGTGGACGCTGACCATGGCCATGACCAGGTCACACGGAAATCAATGACGGGCGTGGTTCTACTGATCAACAACACCATCGTCAAAACCATCTGCAAACGACAGAACACAGTGGAGACATCAACCTACGGATCCGAATTGGTAGCCGCCAGGATAGCTACCGAGGCGGTCACAGGTCTGCGTTACATGCTGAGAGACCTCGGAGTCCCCATCGACGGACCCGCAATCATGCTCGGAGACAACAAAGCGGTGGTACTCAATACTACGGTTCCATCATCAACGCTGAAGAAGAAACACTGCTCATTGGCCTTTCACCAAATCCGGGAATGTATCGCCGCTGGAATCATCGTGTTCGCCCACATTGCGTCAGTCGACAACATCGCCGACATACTCACCAAGCCCCTTTCCAAAACACCATTCCACCACATCACGTCGAGAACGATATTCCGGAACTCAATCCATGAGTCCGGACACCACAGCGAAACCATATCACAAGCCATAACAAAGAACAGGACGACCAGAGCAGACGATGATCCCGATATAATGGCCACGGAGACGCAAGAACCATCACCACCGAAGGAAGAACACACTATGAGCGTGAACATGGCAAGGTACCAACAGACCTCCATGAAGTACAGTCCGACATCAAAAACCCTTCGGCTAACCAGAACCCAACGAGAACCGAACCCCTTCGAAATGGCACAAAGGAAATCACCCAGAACCATCAAGCGCACCAAGAGCACACCGGCCTCGCCCAACCGCCAACAGACGCGAAATTCCAGTGTCGTATACGACATGACCGACAACCGTACCACGAATCAGAACCACGAGCCAGCTGGCGCGCCAACCGACAAATTCTTGATCCGGCATGGCGACACACCACCATCAGCCCTCACGGACGAATTCAGTACACTCTCGAGTATCAACCCCTCATGTGGAAGCGACGTCCTCTACTACCCAAGAGACATGCTGGAGACAGGGCCCATCATGCCAAGGAACCAATCACACGTCGCCACATCGACCAAGTTCCGGAAACCGCCACCTGGAGCCACCATGCCAGCCATCAAAGAAGGTAACTGTGAAACTTCCTTCCACACGGGCCTGGCACCTCGGGTTTTCGTCACACCTGAGCACGAAACGTACAGGTGTGACATGCTGATTGCTGATCTCCAGGAAGACCTGGCACGGAACACGACCGCACCCTCCATTGCATTCCGCGACATGAACATGCTTTCACCACAAAAACGGAGCCGCCACAACCAGGACCCCGGACACAACCTCTCCCCATTCCAGACGAGGACACGCAAGATGACATTCCCAAAGTACACCCCGTTCTACCAGGGCATTCATTGCCCCGTCCCCGGATGCAGGGTGCTGTATCCCGCAGGAAAGAAGGGACCCTTCCAAGGAATCGTCGTCGGATACAGTGGCCGCAGAGTCCGAATTTTCTGCACGAAGGGAAACGAGATCACAGAAGCCGACCGTGTTTCCCACGTAGAGAAACAATCCATCTACCCTCTCACCCTCTCCGAATACCTGGATGACAACCTCCAAACCACCGAGGTCCTCAGTATCGCCATAACCGATGGCCAGTGCTTCTACTCCGCTCAGGACGGCGCATGGGGCGAACCACCCGACGAGTACCGCGCAACCATGCGGAAGCCATCCATATGCCACTTCTTCAAGGTGAGGAAGAACCGGATCCCAATCATCCTCGCACGCGCAAGGAAGGCACGAATGGTCCGGAAACAAAGCGACACCCTCGCCGTCAACCTCGCACGAGAGAAGAAAGCACTCGCGAACGAGCCTTTTCCCCCTACCGATGAGGATGACATGGTCGACGGAATACCATCCCTCGAAGACACCCGTCCCAGTCTCGAAGAGGGAGAGACAACAGAAGGCAGGTTCCTGGATGAGATCCCGGACGGATTCTTCGACGAGAAGATGACCGCAGAAGAAGCCAGCCATCAGGAGTCTGAATCAGAGGCGTACCGCGATGGAGACCAAGAATCGCAGGACCCAGGAAGTGTGATTGACGTGGAAGCAGAGATCGCAAGTGGAGCAGTGATCAGCCATCCCAGACCTCCCATCAGACGATCATCACGACCATCACCGGCGTCCAAAATCTTGACAGCCACGCGAGATGGACAAGGGTATACCGACAAGGTACGCCCAAAGCCCATGATCCCAACCGACCACTCCGTGGACAGCGCGTCCGTCCCAGAGCCCGGCGACAGTGACGATTCTGGGTCCATCTTCCGACCAGAAGACAACTCAACCAACCGGAACCAAGCATCGCGACGACCCACCTCTGGAGCCAGCAGCAAGCAAAGCAACCGCCCCAAGAGAAAGGGGCTCTTCGATGAATCTGAGGATTCAACCGTTTCCTCGGGAATGTCAAGAATCAAGACGATCAAACAGGTCAGGTCCGCCAAGAAAACCACGAGTGGGACCATCAACGCGAAAGGAGCTCCCACCACAACCGCGGAGAATCCTCCCGATGCAGCAGAGCCGATGCCTCCCACAACCCAGGATGAGCAACCAGAGGTCCCTACGCCACCGGAGGGGCCAACCGATGATGACGTGTCGATAGCAACCGCGTACCCGGCGCCTGCGAACCACAATGAGGATGCGAACGCCAACACCCGCAGTTTCCCCGTCTTGAACCATCCCCTGCCATCGACACCCAACACTCCGGAGACCAGCAACGCTAACAAGAGGGCCCGAACGGAACCCTGACCAGCGATCGCATACCCGTCGCCCCGACGTCTTCGATCTGGGTACATCATGTCCAGCAACCATGGACCAACGATGATGCAACCATCCATCTTCCAGATGCCTCCCGACCCCACAGCTCAGATCAAGGCCGTCCTCCAAAACGACGAGAGGACACCTATGGTCATCCAAACCCTTGCCGATATCCTTTTCTGCGGAGGGCTCGACCATATCAACCAAGTTCAGCAGATCAGCATCACCTCCTCGTTGAACAAGGCATTGGAAGCCATGCTCACCAACCGCCAGCAAAGCCGCGGCTACTACGACAGCAACGAACAGTCCGAATGAAGCCCGCTCGCCGCCATCTTGGGCGGCGGAACAAACCACACTACGATTAGCTTTCTTGCTTTCAGTCAACTCACGTTTCAACGTGAGATGAAGGGGAGTAATAGAGCTAAACTAGTAACCACCTTAGCGAGAGAGACTACGAATCATCCGATTCGTCAGCATTCCAGTAGATCGAACGGACACTTCACCGGACCCCACGTTTGGAGACAGATCCAGAACCTTGAAGCGGATCTTCGGAATTCGTGTCAGGGAACCAATGGGGTTCCGATAACCAAGTTTCTGACACCCACCATCGCCAAAACGCCGACGCACGGAACCAAAGCCACGACAACGAGCATCACCACCCATTGTCTCTCACAGAACCCAGACGACGGATCTCGACCCACGGTACTTGGGCTACACAACCCACACGCATTGTCATACAGGACATCACAGGAGATTCCCCTCGAAGAGAAGAACCATAGCACTAATCTCATAATCCGCACGTTTCTTCACCATCTACCAGTATTCTAAATTGACTACTTGTGGAACAGAAGACTCACGTCCGGATCGCTTGCCAGTCAAGCCTCTGCCTACAGCTAAAGAACAGCCAACAAGACAACAGCCATTACGTTTGGGCTCTATTAATCGCAGTGAATGCTCTTTCTACTCGTCGAGTTGAAGATCTGACGGATCTGGGAGTTCAAGGTCTGGCCCATGCTCCTTCTTGAACTCCAAATACTGTTCCAGATCAAGACCTGCGCACTTACAAAAGTCAGCATCTGTGTTCTTGCAAATGGACCTTAGTGCTGGGCGATACGAAGGGTTCTGCGATCGGACGAAGTACCATCGTGGCAATAACCGAGTTTTCAGCGATGTAGCCACATACGAAGTAGACACTGCCGCATATTGTTGGCATATTTCCCAATCGTCCGACACCAGCACGTAGCCAGTTCGGTTGTAAAAGTCGAGCGTTGGTTTGAGGTTGCTTTCTACATTCATCGACATAAGTGTGGGCCGCTGGCGCAAGTTCCGAACCAATGAGGCTTCACCCCACACTTTGCTGATGAAATCGATTTTGGGCTGAACATTTGTTGAGAAGTCGAGGGAAAAGACAGCTGGTCCAGTGGTGAGTATGTGCACTGCTAGCGATCGCTCTTCCACTTCTTGTTGTACGTTCGGCGTGTGAGAAGACCAACGTGCGAAGTGGCGTCGTTCGATGTCATCGAAGAACTCAACCTTGGATTGCAAAGTCTCTATAGCCAAATTCACTATGCGTGGCATTTTCATCACACACTTCTTCAGTTCCTGCTCATTCAACATGGTTCGAAGGTATTCCAACATTGGTCTGATCTTGTCTTCCGACGAAAGAGTCAATGTGGCTCCACCACTTTGGTTCATGAACACCGTGAAATCTGTTTCAGTCATGTTCAGTCGTCGCATCAGATACTCAGCGCGTGGCTTCAACACTGTATTGGTGTCCAACAAGAGTGCAGCTGGCCAACGCATGATCAGCTGTTCGGTGATAGTGGATGTCGTCTTCTTTCGTTTCTCCAACCATTCTGTATCCATCACTGAATCCAAGTAGGTCAGAGATGCGTTGATTCTAGCTGTCGATTCGGTTGATATGACCACCCTCGAAGCTTTGAGCTTGTTGATGGCTCTCGAAGATATGCCCCAGTCATCGGAGAGATATCTCACCAGTTTGTTCCAGGCCACCTCGGAGTTGTAGGATTTCACATTCGACAGCCAGCGCTGAGGATCATCATCGATCTCTTTCTGGAATGCCTCATTTCCTAGTACATTGATGAAATGCTCCGATGCTGGTGCAAGGAACTTGGACACATCCTTTGTTAGAACTGAGGGTGCTACCTGAACGACTTTCTTTGCGGTCGATTCAGGACAGATGGATGAAAGGAAGTCAAGGACTTCTTGCGCTTGCTTGAGGGATAAGGTATGCGCTGCGAAGTACACGTATGCCCTTGTTCCTGCCCAGGCTTTGGCGGACGAGACACCACGGTTGTTCGTATCCTCGAAATGTGATCGAATAGTGTGCATCAAACTGTGCACATGCATGTTTGGTTTTGTTTGTATTGGAGCAGCACTTGTCGATGTATCTTTGTTTGGAGTTGATGCCGCTGGTGTCCTTCTCTCTGTTTTTGTTTGTGTTTGTGTTGTTCTTGGCTTTGCTGTTGACTTTGGTTGCGCACTTGATTTCGCGCTCGCCGATGATGGTGATGAAGATGAAGACGATGCTAGCAGCAGGGTTGAAGCTGGAGCGCAGTTGCCCTGGTGCGGTTGTCCCCACCATGTCAATCCCCGACAATCACATGTGGACTTCCATTGCGCACAAAAGGCGGCAGATGGTGTGCTCGTGATGAGCAACGCGACTGACACGCACGCAGCAATGAAGATGATGTGCGGTGATATCATGGCACTGTTGTTGATGATGGCGGCGTTGACGATAGCTGTGGTAATATTGATGGTGGTAGCGACGTTGGCAACAATGGCAATGATGGTGATGACGATCCTCCTTTCCGAAGCTGTGATCCTGACAATGCAGAAGCACGAACATGAACAGTGTCTGTGTCTGTGGCTGTTCCTTGTTGGTTGGCGCATCTGTGTTTTGTTGCGGATCGCGAAACGAAAAAATTGAGAACAAGTGTCACAACATGGTCGTTGGTCTCAGGAAGTTCCACGTGGAATACGACTGCAGTGGAATCGACGGAAGTTCTTGTGGAGTACTCTTGAATGCCGTTCGAGTCCCGTATACACGGAGTGCTCGTGTTCCAATTCCCTCCAACACCAATGCTCAATTTTCGAATAGCGCGCTTTTTTCGAAACGTTTTTAGCACGCGTTGATCGTGTGGCCACAACACGCAGAGACAACAAGAGTCGAGGATGCCGCTTGCTGTGAGAGGAGAGAGAAGAAGGAACAAAGAAACGATCGTTGATCTGGGGGCAACACATCGTAGTTGAGGTCACACTATTGCGTCGACAACAGAGCACGATCCACATGATTATCCGCATTCGTGCGAGAATCGCAACGTACGAGAAGCGCAACAGCATCACATCATCGTCTGTGGCATTCCATGACTGAACCTCTTTGATCGTGGTCAACAAGAAGAGAATCGAAACCGCGCGGCACACAGCTCTCCATCGCGTGCACTCCTCTCAAGAGAGCACGCCACCCGCCTGAATCCGCACAGGCATCCGCCCATCTCGATCATTCATCTAATCATTCATCCAATCATTCAACGAGCAGCCGGCAACAGCAACAGCAGCAGGAACAAGCGACAGGCAGGCACCAACGATGATGACGACAGAACCGAAGCAACGGCAAAAGCCAAAGCCAAAACCAAGCAGGGCTGCCACGATCGCCATTCATTCGCGACCATGCGCCAGACCATCGCGTTTCGCACCGCAGTCTCTCAGATCTGCTTTCAGCTCCATGAAGCAAAGGCGCAAGCAACAACTGCGCACGCTCTTCATTTTGCTCTTATCCTGCATCGCCACGTATGTGGTGTACCGACGGATCGGAATCTGGAGGCGGATTCGGAGGCGGAACCAATACTCTCCGCCTCCCACCAAAGCGCCCACGTTCTATGTGGCAAACGAGCACGAATTGGACGATATCGACTTTCACAATCCCACCGGCGAGAGCGACTTGGGCGCACCGCCTTTGACGCTGCATCATTACACCTACAAGAATGCGTTCGATGCTGTCAAATCAAGGATGATCTCGTCGCATGATCTCTCCCAGCACTACTACAACAATCCCAACTCCATCCATTACATGGCGCAGGACAAGCCCATCACGTTCCTCATCACCCCGACGTATCGGCGATACACGCAGCTCGTGGATCTCATCCGGATGCAGCACAGCATACAGGCAGACGTTCTCAAGGGCATACAGGAGGCCAATGCGCAGCAAGCAAAGGCGGCGACCCCGCCCATCAAATCCAAAGGCCTCATCTATTGGATCATCATCGAAGACAACGCTCACTGCAATCAGAAGGTGCGAGAGCTGTTGGAACGTACCGTGGACATCATTCCATTTGCGCATGTCCACAGCGCATCGCCTGCCGAACAGGATCACTCCAAACGCGGCAGGACGCAACGCAACCTGGGTTTGGAAATCATCCAGGAACGATTCGTCAATGCTCCGCACAATCGATCGGGCGTCGTGTACTTTGCGGACGACGACAATGGTTACGATGGTAAGTGTGCCAGTCTCCGTATTATATTCCATTTGTTTTTCTTTGCAACGGCACAAGTGTGATCGGTCGCGCAGTGCACATACGAGTACCGATGTTTGAACATGCGCTGAATTCGATGCCTCTCACCAGCGCTCTTCATTGTCGTGTCTTCTCTCATCCCATTTTCGTAGCCAAATTGTTCGACGAACTCCGCAAGGTCCAACGTGTGGGAACCTGGCCTGTCGGATACGTCGGCAAAGTCCAACACGAACGATGCCGCGTCAATGAGACCACGGGAAAAGTCGAAGAGCTGCTCACGGGCTGGCCTGCCAACCGCACCTACCCCCTGGACATGGGCGCCTTCGGATTTCACACCAGACTATTCGCCGAGAAGCCGCACATCCGATTCGACGTCAACGGCCGGCCGTCCTATTCCGAGACGGATTTCATGGAGCTCCTCATCAACCATGTCAGCGATCTGGAACCTCTGGCGGAGAACTGCACCAAGGTGTACGTGTATCACATCAAGTCCACGATCGGGACCAACAACGGAGTGCTGCCGTCGGACCCGCTTGATTCCGAAATTAACTTGGCCATCTAAATGCAGTTGCTGATCTTGTCCATAGACGATGTCAAGTAGCGTGATCATTTGACATGAGCAATAACGATGATTAGAATATGACGATTATGCAATGCTATGCAATGTGTAGCAGCTCTAAGAGTATGCACCTGCGGGTAAGCAAGCGGTGACGCGCGTTCGCACAAGTTACGACCAAAATAGATCCTCCACACGATCTCGCAGCGTGACCGTCGCGTTGATGGACGCCAACCCCGCGACGGGACAATGTGCGTGGATGATCCGCGGTCGTAATTCCGTCCTGACGCATCGCCGTCCATTTCCCAGAACCTGTTCTACGAGCTTCTTCACGTTCTTGCCTTCGAAACCGCGCGTCGATCCATTGTCTGTGCTGTTGCAGTCCGATATCCACACGCTCTCATCGGCGCGCGCTCGCAGGAAGCAAATGTCGGGGTTGGTGCGCACGGGCACGCGCAGATCGTACTGGATGGAGGTGAGGATGGTGTGATTGAGGAATCGCTCGGGATGCATCTTGTATCCGGGTTGCGGGAAAGTCTCGACGTGCTCTTCGACGCGTGGAAATCGTTGGGTCGACCACACCTTGACGGCATCGTATGGGCCGTACATGAGCCGGTCGTTCACAGGATATCCGGCAAAGATGGGGACGACCGCGAATTTGTTCTTGTGATCCCAGATGCCCTGTTCCGTCTCATAAATGTCAATTGGCGTGACGAAGAGGACGTCGTTACGCAACATGGCGACGCGGTCATACTTTCTGCCGAACTGTTGCGACACCTTTTCCATGTGGTTCCATGCCGAATCGATGGAGTGCCACTGTTTCAGCATGTTGTGCATCGTGATGGGGAATTCAAAGGACTGCTCCTCCCATGGAAAGTACATGTACTTGCCGTTCTCGTCCATCGTAGTTTCGTACTTCTTCACCAACTCGCCGCGCTGCTCCCAAAATTCGGCATTGGTATTGTTGACGAATGAAACGACGATGTCATCGTCCTCCGTGTTCTTCTTGCTGCTCCTGACGTTCGTCTTGTCAAAGTCCCGAATCGCAGTCTCCAGCAGGAAGATATCGGATGTGTTGATGGTTCCACCAGCGCCCGAACGCGTGCCACCCTGCTCCTTGTCAAGATCGTAGAATTGGACGTACACGTCGCATCGGTAGTTTTGGTTGGGGATGAGGATGTTCTTGCGAATGGACGGCAGGACCATGGACTTGAAGCTCCTGGGAAGACCGAAGAAGCAGATTGCGCATTTTCCTGGCTTGGCTATCCGTGACGACGACAACGAGGCAGCAGTTGCTGGAACATGGTACTGGATGTCGTCATTGACGGCAAGAAAATACTTCCTCCGACGGGCCAAAGCCGCAGCTTTCGCACGTTCCTGTGGCGTTCTGATGTGGAACAAGCGCGTGGATCGACCGATGGCGATGATCGCCACAGCCACCATGGAAAACAACGCATAGAGCCTTCGACGTCTGCTCGTGATGGCCAACGATGATTTGCGGATGGTATTTATGCAAGCACGAATGCTTGCGCCTTTCCAGGCCTTTCGCTTGGCTGCATCATCACCGTGATCGTCCTTGTTGGCGCGACCATTCGTGTGGCCATTTCTGAAGCCCCATGCGCCTTGCGTATTGATCGGCAGCGAGGATCCAACCGCGCTTTTCGTCGATGGATCTTTGGGTTGAAACCTGGAGTACATCCTCTTGAACGCAGCGGCAGCAGAGGGAAATACAGGCCGAGAGAGGGAGAGAGAGAGAGAGAGAGATGTTTTGATGGGTTGATTGACGCTGACGCTGACGCTGATGCCAATAGTGATGCTGGCCATCTACGCTATGAGCACTGTGATGTTGATCCTTTCGCAATTATGGTGTATTGTCTCGCAGTGCCATCTATGGTGTGGCACGCATAGGTACGTAGCTCCCTTGTCACCAATGACAGTGTCGGAGGCGGACCATGCTGGTTGCATTTTTCTGTTTTCGTCGCTGACCCTCTCGTTGATGTGAATGAGGAACACGTCCGCGTCAAAATTGGAACAAATGATGGCACTCGTGCGTGTGACTCAAACATGACACAACATGGCACGTGTGATCAAGGTGGTCAATCCTTCAATGCTACGAAGATGAGCTTAGATTTTTCAGTAGTAGAGAAGAACGGACGCTCCTCACCTCTACCATATCTATGGAGCAATGGAAGGACACGACTACTTGTAGGAGCGATCAACTCTTTGCCTTTCTTACTTATCGGTTGGAGTGAGCGAGTTTGGGTTCCACCAGCTCTCCAACTGTGTACGATCCATGATTCTTATACAGGGTTATTTTGACAGAGAATATTGGCATTGACATCGTCTTGAGATGGCACCATGCTGCGCCAACATTGCGAGCCATGTACACTAAGGGTAGACTTGTTTGATCCTCCTCACTCTCATTGGTTCCGCACATATGCTCATGCCTTGTACATGGCCTTGCGCCCAGGGAGGTGGAAGTTCGTCACGTCACCTTGCTTCTGAGCCTTGACCTTTGTCACAAAGCTCTTGCTGTTGGTCAATGTGGGAGAGTTTGTCACGCCGTTCTTCTTCTTGACACGAATGGAGTCGGTGCCGGTACAGGCCACGATGGTGAACTTTCCAGCAATGATACCAGTGGAATGCCAGAGTTGGGGGAATGGAACTCGGCTCCCTCAGCACCAGAGGTGAGCTTCATCTCGATGATCGGTCCCGTTTTGCCCAAACGCAATGCACCAATGTTCTTGAATGTCACATTGCACAGTCTGTACATCACTCCATCATTCGCATTTGCGCCGCTGTCACAGTTGTACTGCATGCTATCATAGTTGTGATGCAACATGACAAAGCCGGAGAGGCAGGTTGCGATGGATCTGGTGGGTTTGTGTTGGACATCCAAGGTGGTGTTAGTAGTAGAGAACAAATCATTTGTTAGAATCTACTCTTTCAAACTGTGAGCTCTTCATTGCTCTCTATTTCCAAAGTTCGATCTCCTCCTGAGATCTCCATGGGTGCATCCTCTAGAACAGCATGCATTCATCTTGCATCCACCATGATTGTGCATGCATGACATGGTTGCCCATCTCCATGAATTCATCTTGTTGTCTTGCCTCCAATAGCTTTGATAGCATAGGCAGTGTTGATTCACAGAAGCTATGGACTTGTTTCATTCAATTGGATTGCCATCCATGGCACTCCATGAAAGGTGGGATGGACGATTGCTCCTGCAGTTTCTCATCTTGGGACAATCTCCATTCCTTGCTGACCTCTCACTGGTTCGTCATCAGGGATTCATTCACAAGCCATCTCACACTTCGTGGCGCTGGCCTGTCTCGAATCCTCCTTTCTTGCTTGTTGTGACATATGGGCAGTAGTTGCATGTATCGTGATGCTGTCATGAATCCAACATCATCGCCCCTTGCGACAAGCACGTGTGACTTCCATTCCTGCATTGCAGTCACGAACGTCATGATCCGGTTTGCATTCGTCACACGATGTTCTTCGCCTCAATCATGCAGCTCACATTTTTGGTGTCACAAAGATCCAAAGAGGGAGGTGCGGTATTACATAGTTTTATGACGCTCGATTCCACACGTATGGGAGGTGCGGCAATTTGGTGTTTCAGAACACCCGATTCCTGACAACTACACAAACGTCATCACGTCTTGTGGCGAAAGAGAGATTACCCTATGATCTGTTATACTCTGCGTGATGACTTTTCATCTACGCGGAGCAGGAAGAATCGCCGATGCAGGCTCCGTCAGCCACCAGATCAACGTTGGAATAGCATGCCATGGTACCGAGGCAAGCTCCATTGCCGACATCGCCATAGTTGGAGTAGCAAGCTTCCACTCCTTGGCAAGAGCTGGCATTGATGTATCCTCTGTTGTATTCGCAAGCGCTCATCTGATGGCACGAACCTTGGCGAATGGAACCGCCATTGCTATCACAAGCGCGGGTACCGTTGCATGCGTAGGATGCAACATGCCCATGGTTCTCCTTGCAGGCTTCTTTCCCAATACAAGAGTAGTTGCCGATGTCTTCGGAGTTGCTTTCGCAAGCACTCTCGGCATGACAGGAGCCTTCACCGATGGTACCACGATTCGAATCACAAGCGTGGGTACCATTGCACGCGAACGATGCGACATACACAGAGTTCTCGTAGCAGGCTTCTTCTCCAATGCAAGAGTAGTTGCCAACTTTGCCTTCGTTCTGTTCGCATGCGTTGTCCAGCTGGCAGGAACCTTGGCCAACGGCGCCACGATTCGAAAAACAAGAGAGCTTACCAATGCATGCGTTAGACATGACGATTCCGTAGTTCTTGTTGCATGCGGCATAGCCCAAGCACGATCCTTCGTCCACATTGGCCTTATTGTACACACAGGTCTCCACGCCAATGCAGGAGCCGTCACTGACATTTCCGGAGTTGCTGCCACACGCGTCCCCATTGATACATGAGCCACTACCAACGTCGCCACTGTTATCATAGCAAGCGAAGTTGCCTAGACAGGAACCGGGCTTGACTGTTCCTTCGTTGCCAGTGCACGGGCCGTCTCCGGAGCAAGAACCCTTGCCAATGGCTCCCTTGTTGCGCAGACATGCTTCGTTACCATTGCAAGCGTCATCGGCAACAGTGCCAGAGTTTTGGAAGCAAGCATTGTATCCAAAGCAAGAACCCTTGCCGATGGCCCCCTTGTTGGACATGCATGCACGATCGCCATTGCAAGCGTCATTGGCGATAGTGCCAGAGTTCTCGTAGCAAGCAGCCTCGCCGTTGCAAGCACGGGAGGGCACGGACACGGCGGCGTACTGGCAGGCTTTGTCGCTGTTGCAAGAGTAGGAGGCAATCTGGATGGTCGTCGTGATGTTGGGATTGAAGAAGCAAGCTTGCTCACCGTTGCAGGAGTCAGGGCAGACTGTTACAGAGCTCCCACTGCTCCAAGAGCATGCGGGGTATGTGGTGTTGACCGAGGTTTCGCAACAGCTGGCATTCTTGGCCACGCACTTGGCCGTGACAGCTTCGGCTGTTCCAGTGAAGCACGGCTCGAGTACCTCGGGGGGCTTGGTCGATTTCGAGGACTTGGAGGACTTCGACGATTTGGTCGATTTCGAGGACTTCGCCGATTTGGTCGATTTCGAGGACTTGAGCTGACGACTGTTGGCGTCGCGAGCCTCGTTTGTCTCTGTTCCAACAGACACAGTGCTGTGCTCGAGCGATGCACGCTCATCCTCATTGCTGGACGCATCTTGGGCTTAAAGGCGACCGAGATCGGCGTACTTGTCCTTGATGTTGGTGGAGACGGAAGGACGTGGACGACGGATGCTGTCTGCGATCTTGTCTGTTGTGGTCTCGACCTTTCCATCGTGAGAGTGCAAGTGAGAGTGCAGGTGAGAATGCGATTGCGAGTATGGCATGTTGGCATCCTTCCTCTTGTGGTTTGCTGTCAACTCCATGAGCTTCGCCTTGGCGGCGTTGATGTTGGCGTCGACATTAACGTCGATTTTGCCATCTGCGGCTGCCTTCTTGTTGGAGTTCAGCACCGCGTCGACGTCATTGGAGATGAGGCTCTGAGCCACGACGAGAGCGAGGATGTCTTTCTTGATGATTAGCATGGTTGGTGGTGCGCGTTGGTGTGATACGAATATGTGGCTGTGTCTGTGTTGCTTTGTTGTGCCGAATTATGAGAACAGGAGCAATCAGGGGATGCAGGGTGCAAGGAAGAGATGGATCCAGTTGTCGTTATCCGTGTGTATCAAAACTCGTGCATACGACAACTCTGCTTGACAGTAGAGACTTCCTGAAACCCGAAACCAGTTTCCCGAAACGACACGCATTGTGACTATCAATAACGTCTACAAATAACGGCCCGAAATATGACAGACGTCACCGACCGTGAACTAATAGTAGAATCAAGGGGGTCGTATGCAAGACTAGCAACGAAAATGAAGTTTTCTAAATGGTTCCTGTGCTCCTTCGTCTCATTCATCCAACCTCCTACCACATTTTGCTCCTCACATCCACATCGGCATCCCTGAGCTGTATCCGTCTCATCGGTTTCGTTCGTCTGCGTCGGAGGCGTTGCCATTGAGATTGTCGGCTTGTTTGTCCCTTGATGAACTAGACGATATGATATATTGTATAACATTTTCAGTTTCAGTTATTGTAATTCTTGACGACAAGTATATGTGTACAATGACACTTTATTCACATCTTTCGAAAGCCCTTGAGCACAGCTTTCCAACTATATGTTTATGTGTTATACTTCTTACTGCCATCTTATTGCTTATCGAGCCTGAAGTACTCGTGAATTGAATTTGTACTGCGGGACTGGCGTGAAAATGTTCAGTGGCACGTAGATTGTCACAGCATCACAGCGTTTTTCTGCGCATCAAAGCCGGTGGAACTGTCGTTGTCTTTCGCCTTCGGGGATACATTACTTTCCTCTTCCAGAGGTTGCCATCTCCAAGAACGAAGAGGAGGATGAGCGGCACTCAACCAGTGTTGAGCGAGGAAAGGTTAATGGGCGTGTACGAAGACCGCAAACACATCATGGAGGATGATGGCAAGAAACGACTTTGCCAATATTGCTGCCACTTTAAAGCCACAAATAAAATTACTGACCTAGATAGAAACACGCCCAAGAGGGTGCAACGGAGCTTCAGGTTTTGAGGAGTCCATATCTGCAAAGCAATTTGGGACATCTACCACGGAAGGTGATGAAGTAGGGTAAAGCATAAATTTAGTGTTCCAACGATAGCACTAGTAATCAAGGTACCGATCTAGTTTTTACATAGAACGTGGTAGCCTCCAAATAAGCGTATTTTATTGGTGGATCCTTGGGCTGTGAATGGATTCCGCGTGGAAGTCGATGCTTCACGGGACACAAGGTATTTCGGGATCTTCCTCCAACCCGAAAAAAAGAGCCCCAGATGGCCATTTCCCGAAACTTTTTTTGGGCATGGCCGGCTCGAAATGTCGCAGTATTGGGTTATGAGTTGTCCGTACGATTTAATTTTCGGGTTTCAGGAAGTCTCTAGTGGCTGCCTCGTGTGTTTGTTGCCTTGTTTGCCTGTGTATCGGTGTGCAGAGGCATCGCCAAACTTCTCTGTCTGCTTCTTGTTTCTCGCCACAAGAGAAACGGGGGTTGGGAAGCAGTTGCCCCTGGCACAAGCGAGCGCCTCTTTGACGAAATCACCGGCTTTGTCACCTCCAATTGCGGCCAGCAGGCGTCGAACAGCTGGGGTTGGGCAGCCAACGGAGAGGTTGGTGGGACTTCATTGCCTCAACGGGAACTGAAAGTTTGGCGTGAAGATCCGCAAGTGAACTCCCTGTGCAGACCTCACAGACATGTTCACCTCACATTTTCAGTGATGTTCGCTGGTCGACACATCTGCCTCCTTGGAGAATTGTCACTGAGTCACTACTTCTGGACATTTATGACCCGGTTGTGTGACGGGACCTGCAGTCGGTCCTGGAGGGCAACTTACGACCCCATTCAGGATACGATAGTACATTCTTGCCGATTTTTAATTCAAGGACAGATTTCATCCTATTATGTTGTGGAGGGTACATGTGTGAAATATTAGACGCCTGGACCTTATAGTTAAAAAGTTTATATTTTTCGCATTAATCTACGACTACAAACGAAAGGCATGCGGACGCAGAAGGGCAAATTGTGTTGGGAATCACCAGTCGTGCTTCAGCTTGCTGTCCAGTCGTGCCCTTGATTGACAGACTCACATTTCGCGTGGGCAAGGCGGTTGGGTGCGAAGAGATGTTGAGGATTGCACGGTAGCAGTAGGCAAGGTGATGATGATGCATCATCTGGGCTGTGGATCAGTGGTCGAAATCCAGAGTTGTGGGTTGGTGGGTAATCCAGATCTTCACCCCCGCCTTGACTTTCACACTGCCTTGTTCTCGGTTCTGCTCCCGTTGATGCCCTGGGACGTTGAGCTTCGTCCATGTCTCAAGCAGCACACACTGCCTTCCCTCCATATGCACACTCTATCCCTTCATGGCCCAGAGATAATTCTACTATTATATCGTATATCTCGACACCGTGCTAATTTTTGAACGCGTTTGTCCTACCACAGCCTACGTGAAAACTAAATCGGTACCATCGTTTACTTGTGCTATTGTCGGAAATCACTGAAGTTTTGTTTTACCATACTTCATCACCTTCCATGGTATATACCCCAATGGTCTTTGCAGACATGGACTCTACACAAGCTGCAGATCCGTTTGACCCTCTTGGGAGTGTTTTCTTCTAGGCCAGTATTTTTTTGTGGCCTTCAAGTAGCAGCAATATTGGCAAAGTCGTTGCTTTCCATCTTTGTTGATTATCTGTCTGTGGTCTTTATACACACCCATGAACCTATCCTTGCTCAACACTGGTTGATTATTGTTCATCCTTATCCTTGTTCTTATCTCCTTTGGGATTCTCCTTGCCCTCCTTGTGCCATGGACTTTGCAGGTCCTCACTTTCAACACCAGTGCTTCCACCATTGCCAAGCCATATGATTTGTGATCCATTCAATCCTCCTCCTCCACAAGGTGACTGTGCGTGATCCATGAGTTCACCCTCAGTATGTCAAGTAGGTGAAACATGATTGGCATCCATACCCTTCAACACCGCAGATTTGGTTGATAGTATGCGATAAGCTGATCACACCAATCCACCCCTCCCATCCAATGATTGTAGTCATCAATCATTTTTGAGATCCTGTTTGCAGCATTCCAGTCATCACCCCAGACAGTCTTCAGATGGTTCTTGTTTGTTGTGGTCTGTTGTGGTCAATGTCAATTCTTTGCGACTGTTGTTGGCAAGTTCCGCTCACGGTAACCTACGATCGTGGAAGATGGTGTTGGTTGATAGTCGTCTGTTTGCTATTTCATTAGTTGGCTACTCCGATGCTCTCGGTGTACACCAGTTGTCTTGCCCGATGCTCTCGGCGCTTCAATCTGTTTTGTAGATTCAGTCTCCGACTATGAGTCGGTACGTGAGATCATCTCTCGCTCCTCTCTGTATTCTCTCTCTCTCTCTCTCACCATCGTGTGCTCGTGCTACACGATACTCCGTGTTCGATGCGTGCTCCGCATTCGACACTCCGTTCATTCAGTACTGGCTTCTACTCCATGAGTACTTACTATTTGAAGTTCACCTTCAGTATCCATGATCTTAGTTGAGATTCAATGAGGGACAGACTATTACCGAACACGGTATCAACCTGATGGGAGAAATTCTTGTTTTGGCGCGAAATCTTCCGACTTGATCGACCACCAAATCTTTTCTCCTCCTTTCTCTCCTCCATTCACGAATCCATCATGACTCAAATATGACCGACCTGACTCACACCCCACCTTGGGAACTATATGCTCCTCAGATCCTTTTACTACAACATACCTCGATTCCTTCATGCTGATGACTACTGCACCACTGCTGTAGTCTTAACGCGTGTATCCAACCTGCTTCAACTCAAGCAATGGAATCCAAGAACCAGCTCCAACCACAGCCACTGCTTCATGGTCGTCACTGCCATGTGCCATGATCTACACTGCAGTGTATCTACATGTGTGGAGAGCAAGGCGCTGTAATGACTGTATACCCTGTAGCACTGAACCAAGTACATCAGTGCAGGGTCTCGCCAAGTTGTGTGACATCGTTTCTTCACCCTATTTACACCACAAGCTAACTCATAATAATCACAGACAAGGATTAGCTACAAAGCACTCATCTACTCATTGTTACAGTAACAACTCTTCAATAAGTACACCCCTCTTGAACTGCATCACACGGCTATCCCGAAGCTGGCAGATCCAAGAGACATTCACCACCGATTCGCGCCGACTACGCTCGAATCCTAACTATCTTCATGGGTCATCGTATCTTCGCCTCCTGCTCTGACTTGGAGACAGCTGTCGACGTGGTGACATGTTGACATCCTGTTGACGTCAGTAGGCGTCCTTCTGCTCTCCAGATGTCACGTTTCATTGGTGATGCAGTAGTCTGTCAGATGATATCATCATCTGAGGTTTAGTTGGGAAGTACCTCGAGATTCTCTTGGTACCATTGATGCATGGACGGACGATCTTCTGATTCTCTCAGAAATCGTTATTTGCAAATTTCCTCCAGAAATCTTGCCCCTTTTCGTGTGTTCCATTCCCCCTGTAATTCTGACGAATCACAGTATACTATCGACACGAGTATAGTTATACCGTCCAAGTGCGTATGAGAGAATAGCGGGTGAACGATGCACATATACACGTACATCTTGACATATACTCACATGTACATCTCGACAGACTGTCTCATTTGCATAATGGACTGTACTCACCATGAGCACCACATTGTTGTCCACCCATCAAGTAATGACATACTTGTCACTCTCTGTCCAGATGTACAGAGAGTTGAAGCGATCATCTTCGATGTCCTTCATTTCCTTGGGAGGGAATCCACAACAATTCCTTGCAGTTCCCACAATGCCCACTCCCATCTCCCTCAACTTCTCAATGACAGTCTTTGTAGTGAATTGATTGTCCATGGCAACAACATGCTTGTCAGCAGGATTGAGTTTGGCAAGCAGCTCTGTGACGGTGTTGTTGATCCTGGTGGTTTTGTCCAGGCGCCCCGATGGCAGCACATGGAACATGAACCCCGAGGCTGAGCAACAAAGGGAATAGAATTTGTAGCCTTCCTTGATTGGCTTCTGCTGCATGCGATGCATCTGTGCAGATCTTCCCTTGAATTGAACCATCATCTCATCTATGGCGCAAACATAGCCAGGTTTCAGACACAGCTGCTTCGACACACTGTTGGTGTGGTTGAGAAGGGGCTGAACCTTGGCATACCATGAACGATCCATTTGTATTGCTGGATGATAGTTGGAGGATGGTTTCCGTTGTGATAGTGTGGATGCTCTTGCCTCCCTGCTTGGGATCTGTGGGCTACCAGCAGCATGCTCCTCAGCTTCTGGTGGCAATCCTTCTGACACTCCTGATGCATTCCATTCCCAAGCTGGAACAAAGTCCATGGGGCTCATGTCATCCTCAGCTTCTGGTGGTTCAGCTGTAGTCTCCACCAACAATTCAGACACTTTGTCCAAGGTTGGCAATGCAGTGAAGTGCATATGCTTCCATACCATTTCATATCTTGCTCTGGACATGTATGTCATGAGTAGATGAGTTGGAACAGAGATCCAGGCAGCTCTCCAGTAGTCAATTTTGCTGGAGCTCAGAAGAATCCCATTTAGTAGTACATGGCAAAGAAGATGTACAGCTCAGGGGCAGTGATGGCAGTTGCCATCGATTTGATGTTGCAAAGATGGCTGTTGGTGTGGAATTGGATCTTCTCCAGTAGTGAAACTGGAAAGAAGATTTCCAGGATAGTGTCAATGTTCATTTCCACGTTGCGGATGGGCTGGACGCGCAGTTGCGTGCACTCACAGGTAGTGGCACATACTGAAGTGCTGGCTTTGTCTCATGTTGATGTTATATGTGGTTCCCTGGATGATGTTGAGATGCAGATCCAGCCCCTTGGGGAGCAGATGCAGCAGATGCATTGTCATCTGCGCTTCTATCAATGGTTGATTGCAACAGAGATGGGCTGGCAAACTTGGTTGGGCTGCTTGCTGATGCTTGATCCAAACAGAACTGGACTGACACTGAATGAAGGATCCCTCCTGGCTGAGGCAAAGTGCCTTGCCATTGCTGATTGATCCATGTGGCGAATAGTTGGCTTGACCCATGTTGAGCAGTTGCGTTCAATGCTGCTGTTGCTTGACCTGGAGGAAAGCGCTGTGCATTGTTGGCTCATGGAATTGGTGTGGTCAGATGGAGAAGTCTGCTGGGGTAGATTTGATGAGCTGTTGTAGGAAGACCACACATCCCTGTTGACACTACCTCATGGATTGGTGGGCTGTTGGGTGGACCACTCTCCAAGAAATCACAGTAGGTGGGCATTGGTGGCAGATGTGCTGTTCGATCTTTGCTGTCATTGTTCATTGGAGACATGAGAGACTCGTGGACGAATACAACGTATGGGTGATCAATGTCATATGCAAGCACCCTCTCTGCTTGGAATTGTGGAGGATTGGAAGCAAGATGCAATTCGGGTGTTGCTGTTGCTTCCTTGTGGGGGCTGGAAGATCGAGGGTGCAGTGGTGGCTTGGGTGTGTGTTTTGGAGATGGCACCATGGTAGTATGGGTGCAGTGATCATGCGAGTATGATGATTTTTGTGAGTGCAATGAAATTGTGAGCTCCATGATTGTTTGAGTTTGCGGAAGGTGCGATGTCGCAAAGCCAAGACAAAATGAAGATGAATATCACAAGTGATGATGTTGCCACACCCATGCATGCTTGAAGGAAGGAGGTGATAAAGATGTAAAGGACACAAGAGGAGATGACAACCTTGGAAGAGGAAAGCAAGGAATCGCTGAAAGCAAAGTACAACAGCAGTTTCAGCGAGTGTGATGTGGAAAAACGAATTTGACGTTGCCAGCCTCGCAGTTTGAGCCTTGCCGAACAGTTTCACTTCAGTCCCATGGTGCAGAATTAATTCAGGAGTACCTCAGGCTTGATTATCAATAAGATGGCAGTAACAAACATAAAACTTAAACATATTCATTGGAAAGCTGTGCTCAACAGCTTTCTAAAGATGTAAAGAAAGTGGTATTGTTCACAGATGTTGTTGTCAAAAATGAAAAGAACTGAAACTGAAAACAAGAAACAATGTATTATATTGTCTAGGTCATGAACGGATAGTACAGCCTTGTCCTCACTTCAGGTCTATTCCCTGCCCACGTGTTTGGACCTCCTCTCTGCTAGTCATTTCTAACAGCCAGCATTGGCTTCTGTCTGTTGTTCATCTGTTCTCCTCTTGGCTTTTTGTTTCGGTGTCAAGGAACCTGCACGCACTCAAATCACAACACAAGAAGCAACACGGAAAACAACACTTCCGCCACCAGTCTCTTTCTGCACCATGCCAACAGCTCAGTAGATGACCATGTTGTCGCATGTCCATGGGAAGCAAAGCAGGTTTCGCAGGACTTTATTTTTACAAACAATGCTATAACAAGTGATAAATCAAATTCTATTTTGCAGACCAAAGGAGAAGTCACTGTGCTCCATTCCACCATATTGTATTACAATATATAATATTATGTTGTGTAGTATTCGCAAGTGTTGCTATTGTTGTGGACGTGGAAGTGGACGTGTAGGGATGCCACCACCATCGCCGTGCTCCATGGCACAACACGAACAAAGGAGGCAACCCCTCACCAAGCCAAATCCAAAACGACGCGAGGAATCAACGCGGCGCCGAATCTGCCGCAACATCGCCATCCACACCGTCCGATACCATTGCAGTCTGACATTGACCGTCAATGACGTCATCATTTTCGTCCACGATGAGGACAAGTCAGTCAGGTATTTGTGTCGTAGAAGCTAGCTAAATATATCTTAGCCTATGCGACAACACGCTACACCGTGTGCTAATAAAGTAATGTTGTCCGATAAAAAATCGGCAGGATCGTACGATTGTACCCTGAATGGGGTCTTACGGGGCTTTCGACCCAGCCACCCACATATTCATAAACTTGAACCAAATATAAGAATCATAGTGGACGCCGATTTTTCTTTAATGTCTTGCTTTAATTTTTATGGATCTTTGTAGTTTTACGGTCCTCTTGATCGAATATGCACGCCGCTTCGTGATGATCACATGGCATTGATTAGGTTTTTCGATGCAAACAACGCAATGTGCGCAGACACGTTCGGGAAAGAACTTTTTTGACGGGTTGCGCACGGAATTTGGCATTTCAGCGAAGTCATTGTTTGACCTGTCCGAACACATGTTCTTGGCCAGTAACCGTTATTAGACAGTAACATTCTAATTCAAATTTGGCTCTCGTCACATGTCACAAATCTCCTCACATTTCGGCACGGAATCAACCTTTACTTCTCTGCGGTGGTGTGCTGTGCTTATTGCATGTTCATGCAGTGCTTGTATTGCCACCTTCTTGCACTTCTCCTCCTCAATTCACTTCCATCACTAGAAGTCTTCTCCATCTACCCATCAGTATCAATCAACGTCATGCTCGTCTCAACCACGAAAGCTGCGTCCAAGGATGCCAATCCTTCCCGCTCCGAGAAGCAACGTTTGCCATCCTCTCCATCGGTGCGCCCCTTTCCATCCAATCCAATTGATTGCAAGGAACTGTTCACACCATCTACTGCTGAGAAGCCGTTGCCTCCATTGGATATGGATGGTAAGCAGCACAATCCGACTTCTGCAACAGACAAGCTCCTCCCTCCTGTGCTCGAAGGCGCGACGTTCGACAACGAGTGCGATATTGAGATTCTTTCCAACGACGAACAGAATCGCAGACTTCAACAAACAAGCAACAAACACAACGAATACAACAATTTCCCAACCACCTACGACTACGAACGCAAACAATACTGATGCAGAGATCGTGCCTCCACAACAGACAACAGCAGAAGAGAAGGAAATCGCGCTGCAACAAGAAGAAAACAAAACATCAGAGCGAATCGCATGTGAGACACAAACGATGGAGGAACATCCGGAATCTCCTGAGATGGTGGAACAAATGTGAGGACACAATTGCGGCAAAGAGTCGGAGCCGCAATGCAGGGACAACAAAATAAATATATTTAGCCAAAAAAATGACATTGAAGATTTTGCTTTTGGCGATACCAGCGAAGGCACCAATACACTGAATCTGGCCGTAGTGCGCTAGTCGTGTCTAGATAAGCGCGAAATCGATGGGTCCATAAAAATTAAAATAAGACAATAAAGCTAATCGGTGTCCACTTTGACTCTTATATTATTCTCTAGATTATGAATATGTGGGTGGCTGGGTCGAAAGCCCCGTAAGTTGCCACCCCTCCAGGACCGACTGCAGGTCCCGTCACTCAAGTGGGTCTTAAAACAGGCATCAAGATGAATGGAAAGCGGAGATCGTTTGCCAACAATGAACACATCAACAGAGAACTCTCACTGTCCTCTTTCTATTGGTGCAAAGATGTCGGTCAACGACCATCAACTCATCGAATGGTTGCTTGTGCCGTCGGCGATGTGCCAATGGTTACCAATATTAACAATAAGTGCCAAAAAAACGGAAATTAGCCAATAGCCACTAGTGGTCGAATCATAGGTTCTCCCTCATTTCAATGGTGGTTCATGAATAGACTCCATTGTGGGACATGACCGTGTTTGGTCTCAGTTGCAGATGGAGGAGTGAGGAGGGACAAGCTACAAGGTGATCCGAGTGTGGTCAACAGAGTTGAATCCATCGAGTCATGACGATATGATTGGGAGGTGCGTCAATAATGGATACCTTGGTAAAGCCGTGCCTCGGATTCCTGACAAAGAGTACTCCACCAATACGAGCCCCCCGAGTGAGTCGACCTGCACTTTGTCCTGGGACTCAACACCGTTTTTCTCGGATATCCAAACAAATCACATATTCATAATCCCCATATTCTAAAACCAAATACTGATTCAAATCACTTTCCGGTTAGACCTTATTTTAAGTTTTATGGGCCCATCAAGGTGCTAATTTTTAGACTGCTTTAGGGACTCAGCCTTTGACAGCCGACTACATCGATCCAATTTAACCCTTTGCTGTTCTTTGTTTCAGCAAGTTTGTTCCGATTTTGAATTGTTTAGTCTCTTTTTCAGGTGTTCGGATGAGGCCATCCAACAGTCCATCCACGATAGCACTAGTTGTAGAAAGTTGGGGGAAGCGGTGAATGCGCTTTTACATGCATTCAACCATGTGCTCGGACGATCCGTCATCGACGTCACGAAATTGGATACTTCGTCATGAAACACCAATGATATCACGATGCGCAACATCATCAGGTCTGCTTCGTCGTGGCGAAGTGGTTGAGCGGGGTTGGTACTCCTCGAGTGTTTTATGTTGTGCTCCTTTTGGACAGTCACTACAATTGTTGGTAAATCTCCACATCCCCCAATATGTGAGGCTGGTTGAGAGTGGCAAACTCGACACACCAACATGGAAGTGGAGCCACACCAAAAAAACATCCACAATGGCCGTCGAACGGTATGCTTGGCGCCGCACCAACCAGCCGGCCAATTCAAGATTCAAGCATATCGCCGTCACCGCCATGCAACCTTTGGTGGGTGGACGAGCGGAGGCGGGAAGAGGGATTGATTTGGGGCCGTCGTAGGCCCCAGAAATACGATCACAATTTGGCTCCAAATCGGCTGGTTGGTTTTGGCCTGTGTGTGGCACACACAGGTCATATCAGCGCCTATGGATGCGCAAGATGCCTCAAGGAGGCCAAGATGAAGGCACCCTCGAAGTTTGAGGGTCGCGGAGCACCGGGAAGGTGTCCGCGCGGAGGCAAAGGTGGTTTTGAGGAGTTTTGGTTGGGGCTCGCCTGGCACCGGTCGCATGGCTTTGGCTGTGAGGGGCGATGGGACGACGCCCCTCAATCGCAAAGCCACCCATACAAGGTGCGTGCGACATCAATTGAAGATGCACGTCGTGAAGTGTGCGCCATGGATATGGTCTACAAGAGGCTGCAGCTGACCATATCTGCAGAATGGTCGTTGTTGGCGGGAGCAGAAAATGCACCACCACATCATCATATGGAGGTGTACCACGTCGGCCATGCACTCCCAGCCCATTCTGGATGCATCCGCGTGTCGCCATGGAGTGTGGGAATGCACGAGGAGCGCTTGGAGGGGCTGAAAGGGTCATATGGATGAGGTATGGATCCGTATCCATACCGCATCCGGATTGACAACGTTTTTTGGCAATTGCTCTGTTTCAGTGTGTGGCTGCATTGCTGCATGCAGAGCCAATGTCTGTGGCCAGCCTTCATGGAGTGGATAGCTGGGGGGTATTCAGAGCGAATGGTATGCACAGTTTGCAAAATACAAGGATGATGATAATGATCATGTGTGCTTATTGGAGGGCAACATTGTGGCATCAACATTTTTTCCCGAATCCGCCACACAAAACCCAGCAAACCAACATGACTTCCAAAATATTTTCTATACTCATTTAACTTCAATATTCTGATAAACCGATAGTCATGCGTCAGAATGCAATGTTTAGATTTAATTGTAAGCGATGTGTTGTTGAGATATAGCATGACAAGCAGATATTTGGATGTGTTTTTGGATGGCCTCTAGACTCGTTGTAGTAGCATGGTCTGCCACCCACAAAACTCCACAACTCGTGTTATCGCGGCGATGCACATCCATCACAAAATTTCCGTCCCATCATCCAACACAGCCTCACTTTCTGTGTTGGCCTTCAGTGTGTCAGCATCACACCACATCTGATGATCCAGCTCCTCTTCTTCTCTCTGCAACTCCTCTTCTCTCTGCTCCTCCTGTGTTTCAGCTGGCGCATCGTCGGTCGCCACGATTACAGATGCTGTTGCTGTGCTTGTTGGGTTGGTGTTGGTGTTGGTTTCCGCCTTGATGAGAGAGGCCTCCTTCTTGTCCTTGCGTTGTTTGGCGTTGTACGCTGCAGACAGCGACGCTTTCACGCGCATGGGATTTGCGTGCAGTTGTACGTACCAGTCAGTTTTGGTCCTGTTGTCGTCCATCAATTGTTCGTGTGCTTCGTGTTCGGATGGTCTGTTTTTCGGGTCCTTCGCGGACGCTTCACTGATGTCCTTCAACTTGTCCGCGATGTAGTCTGGTAGTTCCGCTGGTTTGCGCGTTGTTTTGCTCGCCCAGCCTGGCACTGCAAGTGGTGGGTGTTCTGTTTCCGCGGTCTGGTCTTGTAGCACTGTGGTGTGATCGGATGGTAGATGTTGTTGTCCGTCTGCGATGGCTTTACCGAACGCCAGCCCCTTGCTCTCCGCCGCTGTGCGCCCGAGTTTTCGCGTCTTGTCCGTCTTCCTGAACGATTCGGACGTTATCGGCAGCTTGTCGGACGTGAACGTTCTGTCCTCGAGGACACCCAGCTCGTTGACAATCCAGCCATCCCATTCGGTGCTCTTGACCACGACGTCTTCCGTGATACCAGATGCAGCCACCAACCGTGCCTGGTCATTGTCATACTTCACCTCGTGAGTTTGACGTACCTGTTGTCCGTTCGCGCGGAATCGTCGTTTTGGTGCGCCAGGAAGCGTGGTGATGTTGCCTTGGAGGGATGACGCGTTGACCAGTACCGTGGTGGTACCCGCGATGTTACCAGCTTTCAGCGCAAGGAAGAGTTGGAACGGGGTCTTGATGTTGCGTCCACTTTGCACGTATTTTCGCAGTACACGGGTGATGTACGCGAAGTGGGTGTCCAGCATGCTCTTACCAGTTTGGGCCTCTGTGTAGATCCATG
The DNA here is from genome assembly GCA_026770025.1 of Craspedostauros australis. Taxonomy (NCBI): domain Eukaryota; phylum Bacillariophyta; class Bacillariophyceae; order Mastogloiales; family Achnanthaceae; genus Craspedostauros; species Craspedostauros australis. Next base: position 191,580 of record JAMXDE010000050.1, on the reverse strand, counting down.
CGATGATTTTGGCCGCCTTTCGTGTCGCAAGGTTCTTGTTGAGTACCGATGTGATGAGCGCGATGTGCTCATGACTGGCGAAACAACACGCGTTATCGCTCTGTAGGATGATTTCAGTCACGGATGGGTGAATGTCTTTGACCTTTTTTTGCACTATCTCCAGCAGTCCACCAACTTGAAGTGTGTCTTGTGTTGGTCTTTCATCGACCACAATGTCGATGAACCGATAAGTAAAAATGTCATTGCGACACGTGATGACCATTGCCCCAAGCAGTGACATCCCCTTCTTCCCCCAATATTCTTGTTGGGCTTCGCTTTGGCCTGTCGGTAGAATTTTTTGCTTATGGTCGAGTACCACATAGGCTCTTTCAGGCTTATCATTGAGTCCGGATTGATAAAAGGCGATTTGTCGGAATTGAACTTTTGCACGCACTTTGTGAGCCATGTAGTTAACAATTTCGTTGGCGAATCCCGGCGCCGCCGCAAGCATTGATTGCAATTCGTCTTTGTGTTCCGTGAGTTCGTTGTCCTTAAGCATTTCGACGAATGGGACAAAACGATCATTCACAAATCGCATTGCTGATCCACAACGGTTGCATACTTTACGTGGTTGTTCGGTCGTGGTGGTGGGAGAAGTGTCATTTGTGACGGTTGGCGTGTCGCTTTTGAGAGTGTTCTTCTTGCGCTTGTGCTTGTTGGTGCGTGGTTTGCGTTGATTGGAGGATGTGGTTGTTGCCTTCTTCTTCTCCTTTCCGGTGATGAGTGCGAACGCAGCCGAATGCATGGGGTCATCACACTGAAGCTGCATGTGCGACGCGGTGAATTCCCATTTGAGGAACACAACAAGCAGCTCGAGCGCATGCAAGAGGGAATCGGCTGTGCGCACATGTGGAGAGATGACGTCATCTGGCTCGTCGTTGTCGCTGTCGCTGTCGCTCTCGTCATTGGCATCGTTTTGTTCCTCCCCGTCTGTTTCATACTTAGCCTTCAGTAGGTCTACTAGGCGCGAAATTGCCTGTTTGAGTTTCTCCGTCGCCATCCAGAAGTAACTCTCGAAGGAAGAGAGGCCCGTCTTGATCTTGCTTTTGCGTGTTAGTAGGTGGGTCATGGTGGTGAAAGCGGGCATTCCCACTGGGCGGTTGGTCGTAGACGAGTACATGTCGAATAGTTGTTCGATAGTCGTGCTTCCTCGATCGAACACGGGGACATTTTCAAAATTGACACCGCCATACTGTACTGTGTGACTCAAACCTGCCTTGTATGTTGCAGTGGTCATGAGGAAAGACGTCACACCAGACAGGTCACAGGCAGGCACACGATACTGGAGAACTCTTGGCGGGATGATTTTGCCGCGGCTGAACATTTCAAAAGCATGTCGCAAGGTTGTTAGTTGACTCCGGGTCATAGTAGCGCGTGCAGGCTTGACACGAATACGTTGGTCCTCTGGAAGAGTCTCCACATGATGAGACAGGATTGCAGAGCTGTTAGTGAATGTCGTAGACGCAGCAAGCACAGCCCTGGATGCGTTAGCCAGTGTCTTTTCCCCCCTCACACAGAGGGTGTATAGATTCGGACCGAGTGTAGTTGGTGGAAGGTCCACGCGAGCACGGACAAACGCCACCACCTGTTGCATCTGGCGAGTTGGCAATGCCTCACAAGGGAGCAAGACACCCCAGAGTGCAGTAACCACAGTAACCCATACGCGTGTCACGTCCCACCATGTTTGCCTGTCACGCTGGCCACCAAGCACGAATCCCGTGGGAGGCATGGAATTAAACACGTCCATGTCGATGTCATCGGTGAGCTCCTCCATCACGCGGATCACAGCATCACGCCTCCAGCTCCCCTCCTCTGATGTATCACCCTCGAACTTGCCGCCCCTCCTGCCCCTGCCGGCGCGCATCTGTTCCTCCTTGTTGTCCATGTAGGTGCTGTCACTGTCATGGGAGGGATCCGCGTAGCCTCCAGTAACAACAGCATTGCAGCGACGAGGGAGCCTCGCTGGTGGGGCAGGCTCGACAGGTGGTGCAACGTCGGCCACAGCAGGCGGGGGTGGCGCGTTCACGACAACGCTCACCGAAGTCCCATCGCCAACACCTCGTCCCTCGGATCGCACCCTGACGTTGGAGTTGTCGTAGGCGCCTCCGTTGTTGTCGAGGATGTGAACGTACACATGTAGCTCGCGAGCGTGCGCATGCGTACCGTTCGGGACGAGGCTGCCATCCGCTGCAAGTATTGGCTTCACATCGATCACTTGCGTGATGGTGCTTGGCTTCCTCAACACAGCAGATGGCTTGTCAGGCAACAGTTGCTCGACAGTAGGCAGCAAGTTCCCCTTCGAATCGAAAGGAGGAGCAGACATGGGGTCGACAGAACGCAGTTTCTTACTGGGGGAGGGGTTAGCATCCTTGGAGTGGGCCTTGGCAGTGGTAGAGGTAGACATGGTGACGTTGTTGCTGTAGAGTATAGTTGTTGGCTGGTTGAATGTGATGAACTGCACTGGTCTGAGACGAAGTGAGGAAGGAGAGCACAGGAGGACAGGTCGACCATTCGTTGACAAGAACAATAACTACTACTACTACTACTACACTACCACTACACTACCAGAACGAGCACTAACATTGAACACAAGAGCGAGCACGCATGGAATTGGCGAGGAAAGTTGTGAAATGGAGCGAAAGTGTGGCGATGATGTGTGAATGGTGAGGGGGTGTCGATGATGTTGGATGGGATGTGTTTTGTGTGATGTGTTTTGTGTGATGTGTTTTGTGTGATGCGTTTTGTGTGATGTGTTTTGTGACGAGCAAAATGTGAGATCATGTCGCAGATGCTAACGTGTATTTAACGCGTACCAACCGAACGACATCTTCGACGTCGTCTCCGTGACTGAGTACCATGCGATAAATAATCAAGAACATCACAGAACCTTCTGAGAAACAACTAGGAGTTTCATGTTGTTCGACTCATACGACTCGAAAATACCTTGATGGGCCCATAAAACTTAAAATAAGGTCTAACCGGAAAGTGATTTGAATCAGTATTTGGTTTTAGAATATGGGGATTATGAATATGTGATTTGTTTGGATATCCGAGAAAAAAGGTGTTGAGTCCCAGGACAAAGTGCAGGTCGACTCACTCGGGGGGCTCATACATCATTCGATTCCACGTGGAACTTCCTGAGACCAACGACCATGTTGTGACACTTGTTCTCAATTTTTTTCGTTTCGCGGTCTGCGACAAAACCCACATGCGCCAACCAACAAGGAACAACGACAGACACAGACACTGTTCATGTTCACGCTTGTGCATCGTCAGGATCACAGCTTCGGACAGGAGGATCGCCATCACCATCATTGCCATTGTTGTCGACGTCGCTACCACCATCAATATCACCACAGCTATCGCCAACGCCGCCATCATCAACAACAGTGCCATGATATCAAGGCACATCATCTTCATGGCTGCGTGCGTGTCAGTCGCGTTGCTCATCACGAGCACACCATCTGCCGCCTTTTGTGCGCGATGGAAGTCCACACGTGATTGTCGGGGATTGGCACGGTGGGGGCAACCGCATCATGGCAACTGCGCTCCAGCTTCAACCCTGCTGCTGGCATCGTCTTCATCTTCATCTCCATCATCGGCGAGCGTGAAATCAAGCGTGCAACCGAAGTCAAAAGCAAAGCCAAGAACAACACAAACAAAAACAGAGAGAAGGACACCAGCGGCATCAACTCCAAATACAGATACATCGACAAGTGCTGCTCCAATACGAACAAAACCAAACATGCATATGCGCAATGTGATGCACACTATTCGATCACATTTCGAGGATACGAACAACCGTGGTGTCTCGTCCGCCAAAGCCTGGGAAAGAACAAGGACATACGTGTACTTCGCAGCGGATACCTTATCCCTCAAGCAAGCGCAAGAAGTCCTTGACTTCCTTTCATCCATCTGTCCTGCATCGACCGCAAAGAAAGTCGTTCAGTTAGCACCCTCAGTTCTAACAAAGGATGTGTCCAAGTTCCTTGCACCAGCATCGGAGCATTTCATCAATGTATCAGGAAATGAGGCATTCCAGAAAGAGATCGATGATGATCCTCGGCGCTGGCTGTCAAATGTGAAATCCTACAACTCCGAGTTGGCTTGGAACAAACTGGTGAGACATCTCTCCGATGACTGGGGCACATCTTCGAGAGCCATCAACAAGCTCAAAGCTTCGACGGTGGCCATATCAACCAAATCGACAGCTAGAATCAACGCATCTCTGACCTACTTGGATTCAGTGATGGATACAGAATGGTTGGAGAAACGAAAGAAGACGACATCCACTATCGCCGAACAGATGATCATACGTTGCCCAACTACACTCTTGTCGGACACCAATGCAGTGTTGAAGCCACGCGTTGAGTATCTGATGCGAAGACTGAACATGACTGAAACAGATTTCACGGTGTTCATGAACCGAGGTGGTGGAGGGACATTGATTTGTTCGTCGGAAGACAACATCAGACCAATGTTGGAATACCTTCGAACCATGTTGAATCAGCACGAACTGAAGAAGTGTGTGATGAGAATGCCACTCTTACTGAATTTGGCAATAGAGACTTTGCAATCCAGGGTTGAGTTCTTCGATGACATCGAACGACGCCACTTCGCACGTTGGTCTTCTCACACGCCGAACGTACCACAAGGAGTGGAAGAGCGATCGCTAGCAGTGTGCATACTCACCATTGCACCAAGGGTCTTTGTCCTCAACTTCTCAACAAATGTTCAGGCCAAAATCGATTTCATCAGCAAAGTGTGGGGTGAAGCCTCATTGGTTCGGAACTTGCGCCGGCGTCCCATGCTTCTCGCGATGAATGTAGAATGCAACCTCAAACCTACGCTCGACTTTTACAACCGGACTGGCTACGTGCTGCTGTCGGACGATTGGAAAATATGCCAACAAGAGACGATAGTGTCGGTTTCGTATATGGCCGCATCGCTCAACAGTCGATTATTGCCACGATGGTACTTCGTCCGATCGCAGAACCCTTCGTATCGCCCATCACTGAATTCCATTTCCACGAACACAGATGCTGACTTTTGTAAGTGCGCAGGTCTTGATCTGGAGCAGTATTTGGAGTTCAAGAAGGAGCATGGGCCAGCCCTTGAACTCCCAGATCCGTCAGATCTTCAACTCGACGCGTAGAAAGAGCATTCACTGCGATATCTCCCCCTATCAATATAAAGGCTATATCTCATAATGTAACGCCATTCGACGAGTGCGAGTACGAGAATGACAACCATCCGAGTGTTGTGCTGTGTGAGGAGACTGCGTCGTCCAACGTTTCGTCACTCTCTGACTCTCAGATGCACACTCTATTGTTTGTTACTACGTGCTACTTCACTGTAGAGAGCAATGGTGCTCATACGTACGAGTACATGGTATGGTATGTACTTGTATGGCGCCACACATAAGTACGTAGCACCGCCCCTATCATCAAATAAATAACTCAATGATTAGTCGGTCTTATGGTGCGACTGCGTCGGCGACGCTTTTCTCCGCCTCCTTTCAACTCCATGTATGAAACCTGGAGGGGGTACGGATTCTGAGGTAGTTGTGCTTGTCGTTTGTTGTGTGTTGCGTACTCATGCAGCGGGATCGGGCGAGCGGTAGAAGCGAAAACCTCTACCGGAATTGACAGTCATCCATTTGCGCAAAGGGCCTGCGGCGATGGGGACGTGCAGGAGCCGTGAGGCCTGCTCCATCCACAACGCAACGCTGGCTGCGTCGGTGTCTCTCCCAGGATAAGATTGCTGGGTTCGTCTATGCGTGGAATTGGCGTTTTGAAGCATGCCGGCCAGGTCACTAGACCTGTCCCTCATGGCTTCCATCATCTCCTGCTCCGCAGACTTGTCGTTGTTGAACATGTCGTGGTTGCGGAGACGCCATTGCTCCCATGCAACGCGCCAAATGCGCCGGACCAGCTCAGCCCCCCACGCTAGGGGCGATCGTCATGATCCTTGACTCTCCAAATGTGCTTCCCGCAGCTCTATCCACTTGGACCCGATCAGCCCGCGCGCGTGCGATTTGCTTCCAATTGCACGCTGTTGTTCGATCGCCTCTTTCTGTTTGCTGTGGGTGTTGGGGGGCTGGAGATGTATGTTGGCAAGTTCCGCTCACGGTAACCTACGATCGTGGAAGATGGTGGTGGTTGATAGTTGTCTGTTTGCTATTTCATGACTTGGCTACTCCGATGCTCTCGGTGTACGCCCGTTCTCTTGCCCGATGCTCTCAGCGCTTCAATCTGTTTTGTAGATTCGGTCTCCGACTATGAGTCAGTACGCGAGATGCTCTCTCGCTCCTCTCTGTATTCTCTCTCTCTCTCTCACCATCGTGTGCTCGTGCTACACGATACTCCGTGTTCGATGCGTGCTCCGCATTCGACACTCCGTTCATTCAGTACTGGCTTCTACTCCATGAGTACTTACCATTTGAAGTTCACCTTCAGTATCCATGATCTTCATGGGTCATCGTATCTTCGCCTCCTGTTCTGATTTGGAGACAGCTGTCGACGTGGTGACATGTTGACATCCTGTCGACGTCAGTAGGTGTCCTTCTGCTCTCCAGATGTCACGTTCCATTGGTGATGCAGCAGCCTGTCAGATGATATCGTCATCTGAGGTTTAGTTGGGAAGTACCTCGAGATTCTCTTGGTACCATTGATGCATGGACGGACGATCTTCTGATTCTCCCAGAAATCGTTATTTGCAAATTTCCTCCAGAAATCTTGCCCCTTTTCGTGTGTTCCATTTCCCCTGTAATTCTGACGAATCACAGTATACTATCGACACGAGTATAGTTATACCGTCCAAGTGCGTATGAGAGAATAGCGGGTGGACGATGCACATATACACGTACATCTTGACATATACTCACATGTACATCTCGACAGATGTACTGTGCTGGCAAATTGACTGGTCAGTATGGCCACAATTTCTTTCGCGGCTTGTGGACTTGTCAGGTATTTCATCATCCATATTCGAATGCCTGTGATATGTTTGGCCGTTGCTGCCGCTCGATGTTCAGCCGGACACTCCCACACGTGCGAGAATGTCTCCTCGGCGTCGCAACTCGGGCACTGACTTGATTGCCGGTGACCCCATTGCTTCATTCTGCGTCCCACGGCCGCTTCCCCCGTCACCAATTTGAATGTTAGAGTGGCTTTCGGGTGGTCCAGGCTTCGAACGGCTTTGCCGACTGCTTTCCAACTGATTCCTGCCGCGTTCTTCATCACCTTCCTCCGTCGCATCACTTCGAAGGCTTCGTTGGCCAGACCTTCCTCTGCTATGTGCACGTAGCGCACAGAGGTTATCTTCATACACCTGCGAAGGTGTACTTCCTCGCCTTCAATGACGCCGTCGTAGGGTAAGAATTCTCCAGCGGTCCGTCGTTGAGCACCGGCCAGCCTGTTGGCTTCCACATTCATCTTTGCCCAGTCATCGAGCTCCTGCCACGGTTTCCCGTTGTCCTGATGTCCTTTTACATGCCGGCCTGTGACTCTCACCGGGAGCTGCTTCATCTTGCTGCGTGTTGCCCTCATGAGGTCCGCATCTGTGGATTGAGCTGACAGGTGCCAATCCTCGTCCAGCGCCTTGAACACTCCAGTGCTGTTGCAACCAATTGTGATGTGACCGGACTCCACTCTCTGCGAGATACAGATACTTTGGATGGCCACCATAAGGCTGTACAGACCGGACAGCTCGGCTCGATGTGATTGCATTATGTCACTGCTTCGGGGCGTCAGGCACGTTACCCACAGTTTGGTTGTTTCGCCTTGACTGTTACCTGTGATGACGGCGCCCGCAGCTCCTTTGTCATTCGTCACTGATCCGTCGCTGCAAGTTACCATTGTGCCGGTTCGTAAAGCTTTGCCTAGGACCTTTTCCTCGCCCAAGATTTCCCATCTTTCGATCGCCCACGCGGAGCCCTCGGGAAGTTGCTGGATCACTTCGTGAAGAGTTGCGGTGTGTGATCGGGGCTCCGGGTGTATGCCCTGCAAACTTCCCGATATCACCATGTTGTTTCCATTGAAGTACTCATCCACTGGGTCCGTGCCTGGCATCGTCGTTCCTGTCGTTTCGACATACTCCTTTCGTCGTCCTCGTCTGGGAATCCGTCTGTAGTATATATCGGTGCGGTGTTGACGCGTCACTCTGTCTGTGCTAGGATCTCTCATATATCGGGGGACTTGCGACGTGTAGCTTCGCCAGTGGCCAAGTGGTGGGACTACCGGTCGCGTCGGTCCTCGGGATGCCGGGAAGCATCGGCTGATGGCTTGCTCCCACGCCTTCCACTGCCTGGTGGTTGGCTCGCCGACCGGGGGCCATTGTATCCGGCTTCGTCGGAACGGTGCTGGCCCTGGAGAAACAGAGGTTGGCAGTATGGCGTTTCCTTCCACGTTCGCGATGTCCGACACCCATAGCACTTGCTTTGCGATCCTGCAATGGTTGACCATTTGCAACGTTGCTTGGGGCAGGCCGAGGGGCAGCATATGCTCCATGATGAAGGTGTCGCCTTCCCTTGGTGTCGCCAGATCCGAGTGCTCGAAGTGCATCGTTAGGCCCAGGTCGTTTAGTTCCGCCCAGACGGATTGCATCCAAGACTCATTGATGACGCCTTTCCATTGGTCCTGCTGTCTGGTGAAGACTTGGTCCATTCCCGCCTGTAGTTCTAGGATGCTCATTGCATTTCGCATCAGTTTGCCCGTGATTGTGTCGCCCTTCCAGTGTTTGACGATTTCTTCAATGTGTCGTGTGGCTTGAGTGTAATAGATGTGCGGAATTCCGAGTCCCAGATGTCGTCGCGGTCCAAACGCCAGTGCGCGGGAGACGTTTCTTTGCACTCCAGTTGGTATTCCGTGTCTTTCGCACGTTATCAGGAGGATGGTCTGTCCTTCAACCGGTTTTGACGCCGTTTGATGTTGAGGACAAAGCTGTATCAGATGATGATGTAACTGTAGTAGACTCGGGAGTAAGCTGTGAAGATTATTTCTGATTGCTTGTTTTATGTGTTAAGCTTACTGTTGATAAGACGATCGAGTAAAAAGGTGGGGTTCATGCTGTCATGCTTCAGCCGTTCTTTGTTGCGCAGCAGCATGCTGTGGTGGTTCTGCACACATACAGTCGTCCAGTATCATCACCCATAGAGCAGCAGCTGATCCATTCACATGGATATGCTTCAAGATAGGTGCATGTTCGGCAGGATGACGAGCTGGACAGGTGGCAGGGGTGCATGAGCTGGAGGGCGAGCAAAGCGTGGATTGTGGTTCAACTACACTTCGCGTGTGCGGTAGCCTTTCATCACAGTATCGGTTTTGGATACCGAATACCGTGTGCGCGGAATGGACAGTCAAGTCCCGGGTCAGTCCCGGAGGTAGTCTGTCCCAACTCTCTCTCTCGGCGTAGTGCGAAGCATGTCTGTTGGAAATCCGGGGTACCCCAGTCTCTAGTAGTAGTCTCTGGTTACCTATTCATGTTATTGCATTGTTGGAACTGTGAGTACAACATCTTCATCACTTTCTATTCCATTTGCCAAAGCATACATAATCCACAGTAGCACACAGTCTTGCCCTTGCTCATGCAGTGCTGTCCTCCTGCTTCATCATGTCATGCAGCATGTACTCCATGTACATCTCATCTTGTAGTATTGATGCATCTCATCATGCATCTCAGATATTCCATCTCCTGCCCTCTACCAATAGTTTCGTCAGCATAGACATCATTGATTCACAGGCGTTACCGACTCGTTTCACTCAGTCGGATCATCATCTTCGTGTTTTCACAAAACACAAGAGACACAACTGTTCTCACGGTTGAACCGTTGTTCTCACGATTTCTCACATGATTTCTCGTGTTGAGGCATCCATCCCTTATCACATTCTCACACGATTTCTCGTGTTGAGGCAGCCATCCCTTATCACATGCATTTCGCTGGTTCGTCACCAGCTTCATCCATTATCACCGGAGAGTTCTCTCACGGTCCTTTTTGTACTTCGTGGTAATGGGATATTCCGACTCCTCACTTCTTTGTCCGTCATGACATGAGGGATGTATTTGCTTGTACCTGATGTTGGTCACGAATGCATCATTGCAGCCCCTTGTGACATGCAACCGTGCATTGGATGATTGCATTATCCTTCACAGTCGTCATCATCGATCCACACTTGTCATTCGCCATTCGTCTCAGGACAGCCTTCGCCTCATCATGTACCTCACATTTTGATGCTCATAATGTCACATCGGGAGGTGCGGTAATTTAGTGTTTCACAACACTTGACTCCAAATACTCCTGGGAGGTGCGGCAATCACGTGTTTCATAACACCCGATTCCTGACACATGTCCCCGGTGTAAAAACCTCCATCGTTCGGTCAACAGTTCACAATTTGTGGCGCCATCACCATCCCATGAGCATCCGTCGCAGGTGCTCGAATGCATCCCGCGCAAGGCCCTTAGTGAAGATGTCAGCAACTTGGTGCGGTGTTGGTACGTGTAGGATTCGGATGAAGCCTTCCTTGACCCAGTGCCAGAAGAAGTGCCATTTGGTGAGAAAGTGTTTGGTTCGCGCCGTGACCTTGTGGTTTGTCGCCAGTGAGATGCACGCCTCATTATCCTCAAAAACAGTGCATTGGATGTTGGTTTGCAGCGGTTGATTGAGACTCGTTAATGCGTTGACTTCGTTGATGAGTTGTTGCATTGGGATGAGGGCGCGCATGGCAAGAGACAGTGCGGCGTATTCCGATTCCATGGTCGATAAGGCGATCTCCGTCTGTAGCTTCGATTTCCACACGAGCGGGCAGCCACCAAGGATGATGACATAGCCCGTGCGTGAGCGTACTGCGTTTGGAGAGTCGTCGGACTCGCGCTTGTACAGGCCAGCGAAATCAGCATCGACGTAGCATTCCAAGTCGAGTTGGCCCGTTGGTCGTACGATGGTGCCCATGGTTTTAGTGTGGCGGAGGTATCGCACGATCATCTTGATGGCCTTTGCGTGTGGTTGGCGGGGATCGTTGCTGAATTGGGCCACTTGGGAGACGGCGAAGGCCAGGTCGGGGCGTGTGTTCGTGGTCAAGTAGAGCAGCATGCCGACTATAGAGCGGTAGTTCCATGCTTCCTTCATTGGTGGTTGGTCGGTTGAAGCGCCGAGGGCAAGTTGCGTTGTCGGTGTCACGTTGGGTTTGCAGTCTTGCATGCCGGTGGCCTCGATGATCTTGTTGATTAGGCCGGTTTGTTTGAGGTGGATGGTGTTGTTCTTGGGGTTTCTGTGCAGTGATATCCCCAAAAACTCAGTGAACGTGCCTTCTTGTGTGAGATCAAATCCGCGCTTACGCATGGACTCGATGAACGCGTCTGCCTCTTCTTCCGTAGGCAAAGCGATGCCAGCGTCGTCCACATGGAGGACGATCATCATGCCGTCGCGCATGAACAGGCACTTCTCTTGGTCACACGCATGGAATCCTTCCGCGAGGAGGGCGCGCACGAGATGCTGGTACCATAGCTTGGGAGCAATAGTGAGACCGTATAGGCTTTTAACCAGCTTAAGGCACGTGTCGGGTCCATTCGTTGATCGGAAACCGCAAGGAAGGTGTAGGTAGACAGGTCGGTGGATGTCGGCTTGAACGAACGCGTTCGAAAAATTGATCGACGTTGTGACCCAGCGGAGTAGAATGGAAAGGATGAGAAAGACGCGGACGGACGACCATGCAACGACTGGGGCGTAGGTTGCTTCTGTTTTGGTCATCATATCGCCTCTGCAGCACCATCGTCCTTTATACTTCTTGACCGTGCCATCGGGCATTCGCTTGCGTCGGAATACCCATGTGCCCGGGAAGATGCGATCGGTGATGGAGGATTTTGGCACCTCAATCCACGTCCCTTTGTTGGTAAGATCGTGGATTTCCTTGTATGCGGCGGCCATCCATTCGTTTTTGTTGTCGTCATTCATGGCCTCACTGAAGGAAAGAGTGTCGGGGTCAGCTTTTGACGCCTTGTAGCTGCAGTGTCAGTCTGCGATGTCGAGGTCACCGCCGCTGGTGAAGAAGCTGAGCAGATCGTATGTGATGAGGGCGCTGTGATTGTCGTTGTCATCATGTTCAATTGTTGCTGCCATCGCGTAGTGTTCGTCGGTCTCATCATCATGCTGAAATGGATGACAGGCGTGGTGCGTTGATGTCGAAGTGTGCTGCTCGGCTGGTTCGAATTCGCTCGGTGGGGCCATGATCGTCGGTGGTACCTCGGGTGCGACTCCAAGTTGGATGTGTAGGTGGAGTATGCCAATCTCAAATCGCTCGTCATGCGTAATGAGGTGCCAAGCGAAACCTGCTCGTCACATGAAGTCCTGTACCCGTTCGTTTTCGTCCGGTGGTCGTAGGCCGTTCTCCATAGCCGCAATGGCTCGTTCCAGAGTGTATTGCTGGCCTTGTGTTCTTGGTATGAATCCGAAGTACGAGACGGGGAGGTTATACTCACCTGTTTCGAGCATTTCGTCGACGGCATCAACGAATCTGCGGATGGCGTAGTAGATGCACTGGCTCCTTGCAGCTTCCGTCGGGAATCGGAACTGCACCACATGGTCAAAGTAGTGGCGGATGTGCCGAGTGATGTTGACGTGGTGTGGCCACAGGTGGCCGATGTCGATGGGGTCCATGGTATGGCCGGGGGATGAGTTGTCGTCCTCTGAGGACGAGTCGGATTGATTGCTCATCATTAGGACGTGGTGTTCGTGCGGGGATGTTGTTTTATCGGCCGCTGCCTCCTCTTGTTCCTTGCGCATCTCGGCCCTGATCTCGAGCTGTCTTGCACGTAGCATCCGTTCCATCTCGAGGTCGCCCTGCGCCCAACGCTGTTCGTCCTTTCGTAGCTCTTCGGTATCGATGGTCTTCAAATCCCGGAGCATGGATTCCGCATTGCGGACCAGGACTTTGGCCTTTTGTGTTATCTGGTGGTCAGGGTGCTCTGTGAATTCCATGAGCGACTTGCGACAATCCTGCAGGATCTTCTTCATGTTCTGTACTGCTTGGGTCTTGCTGGGGTTGCCTGTGTGTTGAGCTGTCACGTTCGCGCTAGCTTCGATGGGTAGCGTATCGTCATCTGCCCACACGACTTTGCCCCCCCCCCAACTTGTTGTAAGTAAGCCGCTCGACGGTTCTTCGTTCTCGTGGCTCTCGCTTGTTGATACGCTCCGAGCGGCGAAGTGGAGGCGGCCTGATTTGTTTGGCCTTGTCTCTTTTTGTTGGCGCGTGGATGGGTTCACGAGGTGGCAAAGCTGGAGGGGAATCACTTGTGATCAGTATGACATCTCTTTCGTCGTCGTTTGTCACTCCCTCTGTTGGTGGCAGCAGGTTTGGCGAAGTCGTGGCGATACGTTCCGGTAGCTCCTCAGCTCCCTCTGTTGGCGGCACTGGTGACGTGAGTGTTTCATTTTCAACAGTCGCTGGTAGTTGAGGGCTTGGTTGGGGAGGCTGTATCTGGTCGATCGGTGTGGCGTCGTTGTTCATTTCTGGTTCCGATGGCTGCCCCAAAATGTGAGCTTGTGAATCTGTGTTGGGCGGAGTTCGCGTGGGTGTTTGCCGCGCGCCTGATGATAGCGGTGGTATTGGCACATCGTTGTCGCTGGTCGAATGGAACCGTCGGTGATCGTTTGCGTCTTCACGTTCGATGTCTCTTTCTTCCATGGCAATGATGTCTTCGTCATCGAAAGGAATCTGATATGTTGTGTCGCCGAACATGTGGGTCCACTCACTGGAGTTGTAGTCGGGAAGATCGCTTGGGTTGGTTGCGATGGTTGCGAACCAATCATCAAAAACGACGTGAAATTGTGGGGTGATCGATCCTGTCCGCGGTGACAACACCAGGGGAACGGTTGATGCGTGACGGGTGGAGAGACCCATGTTGACGTACCGTTCTCCGCGTGGCTCCCATCGTGGAATCTTGTGTCCATCGCCAAGGGCCTTGTTCAATACATACACCGGGCTGCCCCACACATGGAGGTTGTGGAGTTGCTTCAGTGAAATGCGAGTACGCGACAGGATATCCATCGGTGTCAACCCGGTGGCTGCGTTGGGGACCCTATTGTGAATGTACGCTGCATGCACGACCGCCATGGGCCAATGCTGTGCGTCAAACATCGTCGGCCAGTGGATGCTCTGATGCATCATCATCGTGCGTGCCATGGAGCTGATGGTACGGATGCTTCGCTCAGCCACTCCGTTGTGATGATGAGCACCGACTCCGGCGAAGCGATGCACTTGGTGGAAGCGCTCGAGGTGTTTGGTGTAGTCTGGAGATGTGAAGGTGGTGGTATTGTCCGATAGGTACGAGCGCACTGGCACGCCCACATCGCGACACATGGACTCAAATCGTGTCTTGGCTTCGAGGGTTGCATGAGTGGTGAGGGACGCAACAGGTTCCACGTGAATGTACCCTGATGCATGATCCACAAACATCGCTCCGCCCTTGTACATCTCCGAGGAGTCGGATTTGCCCCTTCCAGTGAATAGGCGGCCCAGCGTGCGTCCCACGAAGTGGTCCACGGAGACCTGTTGGCCAGGGAAGAGGTGATCGGTTTTGATCACACCCTGTCTGTCCCGTATTGCGTGCTGTGTCGTGCCTGGTGTTGGTCTGCGGTGTTGTTTGCCAAACTGGCATGCCGCACATAGCGGGCACTCCTGCACACGGGCGGCTGCTGTTTGCATCTTCCGTGATGCTTCGGTGTTGACGAGTGCACCTGATCGAAGTAGGAATTGCACGCGTCGGAAGGAGAGGTGCCCGAGTCGGTAGTGCCATTTGAGGAGTTCCTTCTGTGGCTGGCTTAGATTTCGGTTGTGTTGTGCTACAGAAGTGATGGTTGTTGTGAGCGCGGCTGGCACGTCGGAGAGATCGCCTGTGCGGTAGGCACGTGATGTGGGAAGACGATTTGCTTTTCGGTTGTGGGCGACGATGGATCCTCGTTCTTCGTTTCCTGGGATACCGCTCAGCTTGATGTTGGTAGCTTCCACGATGATGTTTTCTCCTTTGTACTCATGGAGGAGACTTGTGGTGCTGATGAGTTTGACGGATGATCCTGGTACGTAGAAGGCCGGGAGACGCAAGGATCGCGGCTTGCCGTTGGTGTCGAGGATCGACCACTCCACTGTGCCCTTCGTCTTGACCTTGGTGCGACGAAGGAACCCATTGAGGAAGGTCGGTGTTGTTGGTGCAGAGGTGGGGCCCACAAAATCGTTCATGTCGTTGGTAACACAGATGGAGGCACCGGTGTCCCACACTACATCGAAGGAGCCACCGCTTGGGATGACCTCTTCTACCTTGTGAGGCGCGGCGAAGGCATGTTTACAACCGAGGATGGCCGTGAGGGTGTAATAGGCGTTGGCAAGTACGTTGGCGCTTGCGTGTTCACTTGGTCGTGCTTCGTTGCGTTTGTTGGGTGGACAAGCGGGACTGGGCGTATGCTTCGCGCGACAGGAGTTTTGGCTTGTACCTCTGCATCGGCGAACCCGTCGGGTTTTGTTTCGGTGGTTCGCACGTGGAGCGTCGAATTTTGCGATGGTGGTGCGTTTGTCGTGGAGGAAGTGTTTGAAGTCGTCGTTGCCAAACATAGAGTCGTACAGACTGTTTGCTGGCATGGCTGGATGGTGGTAGAAGTGTTGGTGTGTTTTAAAACGCTTTCGTTGTTTCTTCTTCCAGACGTTGGTTGCATGGCTTGTTCGGGTCGAGGTGGGTTGGTAATGGCGTGGAACACTGGTGTGGAGGGCGAATAGCACAATGGCTGTTGTCATCCACATCATGGTGCTCATCACGTACCAGCCACACTCGATACCGAGCACGGCGATTTGTACTGAACAGAGGGCGAGGAAGGATCCGGTCACGATGTTGACGGTGTCGAAGGAGGTGAAGGCATCCCATACGGCTGTCCACCAGGCATGTTCGCTGACGCGTGCTTCCACGGACAGGCAGGTCCAGGCAGCATGGTCGATCTCGAGCTGTGTACCCTTGGGCTTTCGCTGGAAGTCGTCGATGTGGCTGGCTGTGCCGTGGGAGATGCGCCAGTGGCGGCACTTTGCACACCAGTGGAAGGTCTTGTCGTTCATGAGCTTCTGTTGTGGCTCACCTTTCCTTGGGGGCGTAGTGATCCAGGGGTCCTTCTTTGGTTGTGCTCTCTTTGTGGTTGATTTGTTCTTGGCACCCTGTCGCTTTCCTCCTTTGTGCTGCTCCAGAAGACGGGCTTCCTTCGTAGTCGAGGTGTGGTTTGCGTGCATGCGAGGAGTGTTTCGATCACGAGAGTGCCTGTTGGCGTGCCAGGAGTTTCCTTGCAGCTCGTCGAGATAGGCATCCTCAGCTACGCTGCAGATGTCCATCCAGGTGAGGTCCTCACGGAGCAGGTGGGGCTCCGCTCGCTCGTAGGTCTTGAGGGACTTGTCTTCGATCAGTCGTCGGAGTCGATCGCTGATGTCGAGGATTCGGTGACGGTATCGTTCTCCTGACGTGGTTCTTCCTCCTGCCATGAAAAAGTTGTCTGCCATGGTACGGAGAAGCGAGATCTCGAACTGGTCGGCATCTTGAAGTTCCTTGCACATGATGCAAAGAGCGTCAGCCATGGCTTGGATGTTCTCTCCCTGGAACTTTTGGGGCGTGGTCTTTCTGACCTTCTCTTGTAGCCGTGCGTACTTGTCCAGCGAGCTCGAGGTGATACTCTTGATGAGTTTGGTGAAGATCACGTTGAAGTCTTGTTGATACTTCGGCTTGATGCGGTTCATCAGGCGGTCTTCGAGGTCGGGGTCAAGGCTGTCGCGGAGGAATCGAGCGGCAGATGCGTTGTTCTGCTTGTCGTATCGATCCCACAAGTGGCGATAGACGTCATGGTGGTCAGTGGCTTGGCTGATGGTGGTGCTGCCGGGGGCATCGAGGACGCACACCATCTCATCGGGGTGTTCGTTGCTCCTCATGTAGGTCATCGAGATGAGGCCTGCGGTGGACATGTGGTCCTTGAGGAGGTGCAGCATGCGCTGGCGGTTGTCTCCAATCCGGAAACGAGGGCGAATGCCTTTCTCTCGCTCCGGTTGGTTCTTGGAGTCCGAGCCGTTGTGGAGGACGCGCTGCTGCTGGGAGCTGTCGTAGGACGTGGCTGCGTCTTCTGCAAGGCCTGTCCATTCGACGTTCGGTTTCCCTCCCGTCCAGGGCACCCAGTGACGGCCAGCCTTGGTGAGACCACCCATGATGGGTTTCTCTGGCTTGTCTTCGCTCTCGTACGCCACGTACGTGGTTTCGGGTCCGATGGGGTCTTCGTCGGTGTCAAAAGGGGAGCCACCTCCAGTGGATCCAGCTTGGTTTCCGGCGTTTCCTTCGCGTCTTGCGGTTCCCTCGGTTTCACCGAGATTCGGTGGGTCGCTGGCATCCCCGGTGTTGCCTTGGGCGATGCCGCCCTCTTCTTGCCCGGTGGCCGTTTGGCCCCCTTGCTGGGCTGGGATGGGGTTAGCGCCTCGCGAGACTCGGGATTCGTTGAGTTCACGAAGGGCTTGCGCGGCTTGTTGGTTGAGCCGTTCCACGAAGGCCTCCAGCCTGCGTTCTTCGCTGCTGATGCTCGTGTCTTCTCCATGATCGCTCATGGTGAGGCGGTGGAGGTGTCGAAGTCGTTGGGCTTCGCTTGATGTTGACGGTTGTCTCGGGCTTCGCTGCTCTTCCTCCCTTCGTTGGCGAAGGTGTGCATGGAGGTATTGGCAGGGGGTGCTGTGGAGACGGACACCTGGTCTGCAGGTGTTGTTGGGGTGCGCTTGCTTAGCAAGGGCTTGGTTTGATGAGTTGCCTTCGGGCTAACTTCATGGATTGCTTATCAGGTTCGTTGGTCCTGAGAGGCTTGGGCTCGGTGTCGTTGGACACAGCGATCTGCGCGCTGAGGAAGTCTCTTGGAGGGTGAGGAAGGTGGATGTAGTTGATTGCAGATCGCAGCTACCAGTTGGTATTCCGTGTCTTTCGCACGTTATCAGGAGGATGGTCTGTCCTTCAACCGGTTTTGACGCCGTTTGATGTTGAGGACAAAGCTGTATCAGATGATGATGTAACTGTAGTAGACTCGGGAGTAAGCTGTGAAGATTATTTCTGATTGCTTGTTTTATGTGTTAAGCTTACTGTTGATAAGACGATCGAGTAAAAAGGTGGGGTTCATGCTGTCATGCTTCAGCCGTTCTTTGTTGCGCAGCAGCATGCTGTGGTGGTTCTGCACACATACAGTCGTCCAGTATCATCACCCATAGAGCAGCAGCTGATCCATTCACATGGATATGCTTCAAGATAGGTGCATGTTCGGCAGGATGACGAGCTGGACAGGTGGCAGGGGTGCATGAGCTGGAGGGCGAGCAAAGCGTGGATTGTGGTTCAACTACACTTCGCGTGTGCGGTAGCCTTTCATCACAGTATCGGTTTTGGATACCGAATACCGTGTGCGCGGAATGGACAGTCAAGTCCCGGGTCAGTCCCGGAGGTAGTCTGTCCCAACTACTCCCATGGCTGGCAACGCTGCTTGGAGCATCGGACGCATGATATTGCCAGCCGCCATCTTGGTGAAGGTAGCACTGGCCAGCGGGTATTCCAGGGTCTTCATGATAGTGGCATGCAGCGCCACCTTGGCTTGCCCTCGGAGCAACCCTCCCCTTCTTACCGCGTCTGCCCACTTGCAAGCCTTCTGGGTGTACATTCTTTCGTTGTCTTCCTGAGCCCCGTCGTGACGCACCATCACTCCTAACGCTTTGCGCGCTTGGTTGACTGAGAGGCGCTGCAGCTCTGATCTTTCTTCACTGTCGGGCTGCCTGATGCTGATGTTGCCTGGGACCTCAGTTTCCTGCTTGTATTCCCATGCTTTGCCATTCCACTTGAACGCCAACAGGTACCAGTAACTCTTTCGCGGCTCCAGTGCTCCTCCCATTGCTCGGAGCACCCCTTCCCACATGTCAACCACTTGTTGCACTTCCTGTATGCACCCCGTTGAGTCCGTTGCGTCGGCTTGGATGGTGTGAATTATGTCAGTATCGTCGACGAATGAGAAGCATACCAATTGGGTTGATTCGCTGGTGATTGGGTGCTGCGATGAGAATCCGTAGCCTCGATCTGCCATGATCTTCATGTGTTGGCAAGTTCCGCTCACGGTAACCTACGATCGTGGAAGATGGTGTTGGTTGATAGTCGTCTGTTTGCTATTTCATTACTTGGCTACTCCGATGCTCTCGGTGTACGCCGTTCTCTTGCCCGATGCTCTCGGCGCTTCAATCTGTTTCGTAGATTCAGTCTCCGACTATGAGTCGGTACGCGAGATCCTCTCTCGCTCCTCTCTGTATTCTCTCTCTCTCTCTCTCTTAGCATCGTGTGCTTGTGCTACACGATACTTCGTGTTCGATGCATACTCCGCATTCGACACTCCATTCATTCAGTACTGGCTCCTACTCCATGAGTACTTACCATTTGAAGTTCACCTTCAGTATCCATGATCTTCATGGGTCATCGGATCTTCGCCTCCTGCTCTGACTTGGAGACAGCTGTCGACGTGGTGACATGATGACATCCTGTCGACGTCAGTAGACGTCCTTCTGCTCTCCAGATGTCACGTTCCATTGGTGATGCAGCAGCCTGTCAGATGATATCGTCATCTGAGGTTTAGTTGGGAAGTACCTTGAGATTCTCTTGGTACCATTGATGGATGGACGGACGATTTTCCAATTCTCTCAGAAATCGTCATTTGCAAATTTCCTCCAGAAATCTTGCCCCTTTTCGTGTGTTCCATTTCCGCTGTAATTCTGACGAATCCCAGCATACTATTGATACGAATGTAGTTATACCGTCCAAGTGCGTATGAGAGAATAGCGGGTGAACGATGCACATATACACGTACATCTCGACATATATTCGCATGTACATCTCGACACCCTTCCTGTGTGCATTCGGTCATTCGAATGTTCTCGATGTATCAAGGTACGACTTCTCGTGTTCACGTTGCAAGTCGGCCTTGATGTTCTTGGTGAATCCGTCGCTTGTGTTCTGCTCGGATTTGACGAAAATGATTTCAATGGTTTTGTTGATTACCATGTTCCTCACGTAGTGATGGCGCACGTCGATGTGCCGCGATCGTTGGGATGTTGATGGGTTCTTGGCGATGAAGATTGCTCCGATGTTGTCCACACGGACCTTGATCGGTGTCTTCACTGGGACGCCCACACTTTCGAGTAGCTGTACAACGAAGAAGATTTCCTTTGCCGCTTCGGAAAGGGCAACGTATTCTGCTTTGGATAAGCTGAGTGTGACGGCCTTCTGTGCCTTGGATCGCCAAAGGATTGGCACCTTGCACAGGTATAGGATGAACCCTCCTACGCTGATTCTCGTGTTCTTGTCTCCTGCATATTCGCTATTGCAAAAGAGCTCCATGTCCCAGCCGTCGTCATCTGGGCACGCTGGATGGATCTTCAATCCATAGTCCTTTGTATCGATCACATACTTGATGATCCAATACATCTCCTTCATTGCAGCCTTGGTGGGCCCGATCAATACCTTGGAGAGTTCTCTCACAGGGTTCGCGATATCTGGTCGCGAGTGCTTGATGAGGAAGAGTAGCATACCGACGCCTCGGCGGTATTCGGCATGTTCTTCCGATCCAACCTTCTGTAGTCCGTTGTCTTCGGATGGTCGTACGATGATTTGGCCCGGGGTTCCCAGTGTCGCGTAGCGTTGCATCTTCTCAACCTTGGTTCCGAATTCTTCGATGAGGTGTCGGATGAGATGTGGTTGACGCAGTGTCGCCTTGGTCTTGTCGTGATTCAGTTCGATGTTGCAGCTGAGGTAGTCTCCGAGTCTGCGCTCGATTGTCACCTTGAATTTGCTGCCTTGGATGTCCTTCAGGAATGTCTCCAGTGCCTTGGAGTCTCCGCAGCAGAAGCAATCGTCCACGTAGATGGCCACAATCATGCTTCCTTCGTTCGTCTTTCTGTAGAACAGGCACGGGTCTGCTGCGCTCTGTTCAAAGTTGATATTCTTGAGGGTCGATACCAACATCTTGAACCATTGCCTGGCGCTCTGCACAAGTCCGTAGACTGGTTTGTGTAGGGTCAGGGCTTCGTCTGGTTGATGATCCATCCCGTTGGGACAGTTCATGTAGATCTCCTCGCCGAGGTCTCCATGTAGGAATGCCGTTACGACATCGACGAGTGCGCAGTCCATCTTCTTGATCAGCATGATCACCATTATAACTCGATAGGTCACGTCGTGGATGACGGGTGAGTAATGTTCTTGGAAGTCCACTCCTGCGACTTGTGAATAGCCACATGCAACGAGCCGTGCTCGATGTGTGCCGTCACGCTTCAGCTTGAAGACCCATTTGCACTTGCAGCATCTGCAGCCGCGTGGGATGGTGTCTCGTTTGATTTTACTGTATACCTTTCGTGTATCCATGGAGTCGAACTCCTTCTTGATGGCTGCTCTATATCCCTTCCGATGGATAGGATCTGAGTGATTGAAGGCTCCGTCGAACGTTGTGGGTTCGATGTGCTTCTCTGGTTCCTTGTTCTCGTCCTGCATCGACAATCCGATGTCGATCGCTGGTCTCTTGGTGATGATTGCATTCATCCCGTATAATCCAGTTGTGCTATGGTGAGTGATCTCGATCTCTTCATCTTCGTCTTCGATTTCTTCGTCATCTGTAGTTTCGTTGTTGGAATCGTCGATCATCTCGTCGCTGAGTTCGTCGCTCGCCTCATTGGATGATGGATCGCTCTCATAGCCTTCTTCCTTTCGACCTCGTTCGTTGAAGTCTGCGAGCTCACGCAGAGCTCTGGGAATACTCTTCCCTGCAGTTGATTTGGGATTAGTTTCTCCCTTCCTGCCTCGTGCTTCGTGACGTCGGATCCTCTCCTTTCTAGCTATGTCACGCTTGCTTGGTTTGCTCGGTGGAGGTCTGGATGGTGTGTCATGTGTAGACCTCGCTGGTGTATTCGGAGGGGTGACACCTGTCTCATCATCGGCTTCGTCGCCGGAGGGTAGGATTTCGTCATCCTCATGATTGGATTCGCTCCGATCCTCCTCGTTATTTTGGATTAGTTAAGTCACTACTCCGTCGTCCTCATTATCTTCATCATCGCTGTCTGATAGGATGTAGTACCTGTTGCTGTCAGCGAAAGATACTCTCTTCGCTTCCGATGTTTGACGCGTTGCCGTCCTTGGCGTTGCTCCCTTCCGTCCGATGGTTGTGAAGCCGTCTGCATCCGTTGTTCCTGTTTTGTTGGATATGTTTGGTGCTGGTGCCCAGTCACGGAACTGTCCGTATGATTGGTTGAGCCACTTGATGTCCCGTGAACAGATGAGTGACTTGGTCGATGGTCTGTATATGTTGTAGACCCCTGATGCGTGTTGGTGTGCATATCCGATGAACACCATCTCTTCTCCTCTGTTCTTGAGTTTGGCGGTGATCCCGCCGTAGGTAGTCTTCACAACACCCACTTCTCCAAACGTGCGGAGTGCATCCGCATATGGTGGATCGTTGCCGAAGAATTGTCGATGTGGTGACTCCTTCTGGTTCTTCGCTACGGTGATATTGGCGATGGCGGTGGCAGTGCTAGCAGCCACTGCCCATAGGACATGTCTATACTCTTCGTCGAGCTGTGCTCCGTTGAGCATGGAGCGGATCTTGGTGTAGAGGTACGCGAACTTGCGTTCCACTCTGCCGTTCTGTTGCGGTGTGTTCGATGCCGTGTATTCGAATTTCACGTTGAGTCCTGCATCGATGAGAATATCCTGCGTGGACTTGTTCTCTCCGCTGTTGTCACCTTGGAAGATGATCTGTTGGTCACCAGTCTGTGACTTGATCGTTTGAACGAACCGTTTGATGTACCCTGGTTGGTCACTCTTGTTCTTGAGAAAGAAACTCAAGCAGTGATCCGTGCAGTCGTCCACGATCAGGGTCCAGTAGCGTTTATCTCCAAAGCTTATGTGTTTAGTGTAACTAATGTCAATGAAGAGACGTTTGCCACGGCGAGTTGCTCTTGGGATCGTCGCCTTCGAGATGTTCTTCATTCTAGCGTTCGCGACCGCGCAGTCGCAACATACCGGCATCTCGCCAATGATCTTCCATCCGTATTGAGCGGCTGTCCGCTTCATGGTCTCGAGTGGCGCGTGGCCGAGCATTCGGTGCAGGTTCACCGCGCTGATCTCCTTGGATGGATTCTTGACGATGGCTGTGCAAGCCTTGTCGTCGTCTGCCGGCATGATGGGATGCATCTGCACTCCCGTGATGAATCCGTTGGATGTAGGGAAGACTTGATCGAATACGATCTTCGTTCCGGATCCGTTGATGATGTCCATCAGAATGCCGTTGTTACCAAGCTGGTAACCGTTGTACAGAGCCTTGTTCGTGGAGAAAAGGTTCACCGCCATTTTCGGTGTGTACTTCACGTCATCGAGTCGGATGATGTGGCCAGTGTTGTCTCGTTGCTTGACCTTCAAGCGAATGGAGCCCATCTTGGGAGAATCCAGCTTCGTGCTGTCTCCCACTTGGACGAAGGACTTGATGTGCCGCACGTTGAATAGAGCGGCGTCCGAGTTGACGATGTGACACGAAGCTCCGCTGTCGGCGAGCCAGGTGTCCTTGTTGACCTTGTCCTTGTATCTGGTGCTCAGCTCGTGGAGCTGCTCCACGGCTGCCGCAGCTATCTCGTCGTTGAAGCTGCCGTCATCGTCGTCTTCGTGGACTCCATCTTCGTTGTATGGATTGCGGTGGTCCTCATCGTCCATGTCATTGGGTAGTTGCGCATAGTCCGATGGAATCGTACTGTTCCGATGCGATCCTGTGGCTGGATCATATGGGTTGACGCGTGGTCGTTCGCGTAAGAGTACGCGCATACATCCTCCAAGGATGTAATGAAGATCCGTCTCTGGGATCGTTTCCGAGTTGTTCGCTTCCAGTATGCGGTTGATGATGATCGCATTGACAAGGATCTCTTCGATTGATTCGAAGTGCTCGGATAGGATGGATCCCATCATGTTCACCCATATTGGCATGAGTGCTCCTCGTGTGGTTCCTGGGAACAGTCGCATTCCCGCTTCCATTACAGCGTCAAAGATGAGCTGCTTTTGGATTATCAATGCTGTTGCTGTTGCATTTGGGATGGTGCTGTGACGGAGGAGGTAATCGACGCTGTTGGGATCCTCAATAGGTGGGAAGTCGATGTTCCTTGGGTAGACGACACGCTCGTTTGGATTGAAGCTGTCGTCTGGATGATTGCCGTCCTCGGATTCGTCGCTGTCATCCTCGTCGAAGATGCCCGATCTGCTGTTCCTCGCCGCTGGAGGAGGCGGCGCCGCGCCGCGGTTCGTTTCGCCTTGGCCTCGATTAATGAAGGTCCCCGTTCTCTCGTATCTCCCAGCTTGAGGAGGAGGCAACTCGTCGCGGTTCACCTCGTCGTCTTCATCTACGCCGTCCTCGTCGGCGTCGTCGTCGTCATCGCTCATGGCCTCTTCGATGTCGCTATCGTTGGCCTCGTTGTCCATCTCAGCTTCGTCGCCGTATGAACCGATCAGGTCGTGCGCGTTGAAGCAGCATTCGTAGCTCACTTCGCGTCTTGGATCCACCTCGTGGATGATTGGCTCCTCACTGAGCCACTCCGGGATGATCTCATCGTCCTGTACTTCGTCGTCACTTCCAACGCACACGAAGTTATCGAAGAAGGAGTCTTCGATGTAGTCGTTGGACACCAACATGCAGAGCGGCATGTCTTTCGCAGAGAGTACCATCTCGTGTCCGCTCTTGTCGTGTCCTTGTGTTGCTGTGTTGGCCTGCTCGTCGGCCTTCTTCTTCTCGTTGAACTTCTTCTTTCGGCACTCCGCCTCGCGGTGTCCGAAGATGCCACAGTAGTTGCACTTCCCGTTGAAGCCGCTTCCCTTGTTGCGGTTGTTGTTACGCTTTCCGTTCATCTTGTTGTTGTTGTTGTTGTTTTTCTTGTTGTTCGATTTCTTGCGTTCTGGGCAATTGGCGGATCTATGGCCATACACGCCACAGTTGTGACAAGTACCCTTGAAGTTACCGGTGCTTGTGAAGCCGGTGTCGTTGCTCTTCGTGTTGCTGTCTTGAAAGTCGTCGATGTACGCCTTGCCTCCTTGATGAGTGGCGTATGCTGTGCGGAGTACTCCTTTGATTGTGTTGATGGTGACCAGTTCCGGATTGAACGTGAGTTGGTGATGGAAGTTCACGACGTGTGTTCTGTATTCCACGCTCACCGTGCTGAGGATCTGCATGATCATCTCCTCGTCCGTGATCGTGTACTTGACATCGTGGAGACGCGATCGTAAACCTTCGAGTCGCGTGATGTAGATGTCTGGGTCCGAGTCTCTCTTCATCTTTTTGTTGTTGAATTGGCGCTTGAGTTTGATCTTCGTCGCCGCGTCGGATGGTCGGAACTTCTCCGCGAGAACGTTCCACGCTGCGTGTGCGTCTCCTTCGGGGTAGTCGTCGGAGATGCATTGGTTGATGTACTGGATGGCCTGCTTGCCTTTTCCTTTCTCTGCATCCATCATGAGGATCAGATCGCTGAAGCAGTCGCATCCCAGCTCGTAGATCTCTTCCATCGCTTCCTTGGCTTCATCGGCGGCTGCCGCGATCTCGCTCACTGTTGGCACCTTGGTCTTGCCCAACATCATGTCTCTCGTCTTCTGTGCACGAGCGTATGCCTTCGCTTGGGACTCCCATGCGCTGTAGTCTTCCTGTTCACCGCTGAACATCGGCGCCTTGATACGTCGCTTGTTCATGTTGGCTGATGTCGCCATGTTGGTTCGTTGTTTCGTCGTTGGTGCGCTCGCGCCCTTGATTTCCGTCGGTTTCTGTGTTGCCGATTCTTCGATTTTCGCCTGTTGTTGCGCGGAGATTGTTTTCGTCACAAATTCTCCTCCTGGTGGTGTCTCACTTTTCCCACTCTGTTTGGCTGTGCGAATGCTCTCCGTCACACCAGTCTCCTCTTGCTTGATCGCCTTGAGAATCCTCTCCTCCTTGCGGTGTAGTCTTGCAGACCGTTCTTCTTCGGTCTCGTCGATTGCGCTTGCGTATGCGCTTGATAGGACAGTAGCCGCAGCTGCTTCCTTCTCTTGTCGTGGTGGAGTCTCACTCGCACCTTCTTCTATCTTGATAGCCGGATTGGACAGAGGGATGTCTCTCAATTCCTCTTCCTCGCTCATTCAGTCTGTTGCTCCTGAATGATGTTCGTCTTCCTCGCACGATACGATTCGCGGGCTCGCCCTGATCTATCGTTTATAAACGTGTTGGCAAGTTCCGCTCACGGTAACCTACGATCGTGGAAGATGGTGGTGGTTGATAGTCGTCTGTTTGCTATTTCATGACTTGGCTACTCCGATGCTCTCGGTGTACGCCGTTCTCTTGCCCGATGCTCTTGGCGCTTCAATCTGTTTTGTAGATTCAGTCTCCGACTATGAGTCGGTACGCGAGATCCTCTCTCGCTCCTCTCTGTATTCTCTCTCTCTCTCTCAACATCATGTGCTCATGCTACATGATACTCCGTGTTCGATGCATACTCCGCATTCGGCACTCCATTCATTCAGTACTGGCTCCTACTCCATGAGTACTTACCATTTGAAGTTCACCTTCAGTATCCATGATCTTCATGGGTCATCGGATCTTCGCCTCCTGCTCTGACTTGGAGACAGCTGTCGACGTGGTGACATGATGACATCCTGTCGATGTCAGTAGGCGCCCTTCTGCTCTCCAGATGTCATGTTCCATTGGTGATGCAGCAGCCTGTCAGATGATATCGTCATCTGAGGTTTAGTTGGGAAGTACCTCGAGATTCTCTTGGTACCATTGGTGGATGGACGGACGATCTTCTGATTCTCCCAGAAATCGTTATTTGCAAATTTCCTCCAGAAATCTTGCCTCTTTTCGTGTGTTCCATTTCCCCTGTAATTCTGACGAATCACAGTATACTATCGACACGAATGTAGTTATACCGTCCAAGTGCGTATGAGAGAATAACGGGTGAACGATGCACATATACACGTACATCTTGACATATACTCACATGTACATCTCGACATCATGAGCGGTGAACTCATCGCCACCCATCTGTTGGCAAGTTCCGCTCACGGAGACCTACGATCGTGGAAGATGGTATCGGTTGATAGTCGTTTGTTTGCTATTTCATTACGTTGGCACTCCGATCCTCTCGGTGTCCGTTCATTCTCTTGCCCGATGCTCTTGGCGCTTCAATCTGTTTCGTAGATTCGGTCTCCGACTATGAGTCAATGTGCGAGATGCTCTCTTGCTGCTCTCTCGTATTCTCTCTCTCTCTGTCTCAGCATCGTGTGCTTCGTCCTACGCGATACTCCATGTTCGATGCGTACTCCGCATTCAACACTCCGTTCATTCAGTACTGGTTCCTACTCCATGAGTGCTTACCATTTGAAGTTCACCTTCTGTATCCATGATCTTGATGCCCTTTGGTCATTGTATCTTTGCCTCCTGCTCTGACTTGGAGACAGCTGTCGACGTGGTGACATGATGACATCCTGTCGACGTCAGTAGGCGTCCTTCTGCTCTCCAGATGTCATGTTCCATTGGTGATGCAGCAGCCTGTCAGATGATATCATCATCTGAGGTTTAGTTGGGAAGTACCTCGAGATTCTCTTGGTACCATTGGTGGATGGACGGACGATCTTCTGATTCTCCCAGAAATCGTTATTTGCAAATTTCCTCCAGAAATCTTGCCTCTTTTCGTGTGTTCCATTTCCCCTGTAATTCTGACGAATCACAGTATACTATCGACACGAATGTAGTTATACCGTCCAAGTGCGTATGAGAGAATGGCGGGTGAACGATGCACATATACACGTACATCTTGACGTATACTCACATGTACATCTCGACACCCATCCGGCCGGCGAGACTCCAAGGCCTTGAAGAAGCCCTTGTAATTTGGGCGGCTTCTTTGGGTATGTGGAGTGAGACAGACCGTATCCTGTGAGCACATGATGTTGCATCGTTGCCACCACTGCGATTACACTTGAGCTTACGACTGATGGCACTCCGATGCTGCTCATGCTCAGTTGCAGAGGCGCGTGTGCCATTCGGTCATAGCAACTCTTCGCGTTGTTCGAACAAACGAAACTCGTGCGTCCCGTGCTTCTGATGATGTCACCTGTCAGTCGGTTGTTCAAGCTGACTTCGGCCGCACTTCTGCACTTCCGGCTGCCGTATTGCTCCTCTGGCAGAAGCCCATTTACTTCGGCGTGGTCCATCATTTCTTTGCCAATCTTCTTCAGATTCATGTTGAAATCTGCTTCGACTAGGCTGATGGTACGGAAGCGCTCAACTCTGTAGTTTCCTTCCTCTTTGAGTAGAGTGATATCAGAGCATCGCATCCATCGAGTCAGGTTGTACCCCGATCGTAGCGATATCTCGCGCATGGCGGCATCGGTTGCTGCTGCCTCTTCAATTTTTGCGTTCGCCTTCCACATTCCAAAATGCAAGCCAGAGGGGCCCGACGCGGTGCGTTCTCGGGCTTTGGCCCAGGCTTGTTGATGTTCCTCTATCGGTATCTCCATGCAGCTTGCGTCCCATTGCGTTGGTTGGCTTGTGCCTTGCAGCTGCTCGAGAAGGGCTTGGGAGTATTGGTCCATGGATGGCCCATGTCGTCTTGCTGACATGGCAATGCCTCCGTGCTTCACGCTCCGTTCAAACACCTCGTTCTGTAGTGGTGTTGTGTACGCTTGCCTGTACTTGAGTTCGTTGGCCTTCATACATTGGGCGATAACTTCGCGTTCCTTGCTGAATGTTCTTTCTTCGCCGTGCTCGTCTTTGGCGATGACCGTGGTTACCCTGCTGCTGCTGGCTCTGCCTTGTAGTGTCCGCTTGATGGACCGGAAGGTTTCTGCTGTCTCTTCTCGGACGATGATCGCGGCAAGTGCTGTGCTGGCGGATGTGTTGCCAGCTTCCGCCATCTCATCGGCGCGTTGCTCAAGGAAGGTTCTCTGTCGAAATGTGTGACATCAGTAATTCCCGATTGTATGGGACTAAACCAGAATAGAGTACAGAAACAACAAATACCCCCCGACCGTCAACGTAGCAAGCGCATGATCGATCACTCCTGAGCGTTACAGGAGCACGTTACTTTTGGGACTACGGGGAATTTCGACAGTTCTCCTGTGTGCCAGAGCGCTCCGTTTCACTTGCTTCCACTTCTCATGGGCCAGCTTCCGTTTCTGCTGTATGTCGTCTGCGGTGAGGTGCAACGTTGGCTGTCGTACTCCGGCTTGCTTCTTGGCCCGGTCATACCACCTCGCACTCACCCTCTTTCCCTGTCGTCGCCTCCACGCGATTTCCCAGAACTTCTTCTCCATTGCCGCTTTTTTGGCGGCCGGTGAGTATGGCACTCGTCCCGCGAATATTCGTCTGGATCCTTGTTCTGCTTGGAGCATGATCTCCTTTCTGTCATTGTCAATTGCTTCTGTCTCCTGAATTAGTGCCTCTGTCATGGTCCCGCCGTCCCTGAGCTGAGCCAGTATTGTTGCGGACCGGTGCCGCAGGTCTGCTTTGGCATATCTGGTCTTGACTGCTTGCTGGTATCGTTTCATCGTGGCCGGCTTGTTTGTTTGCAGGCGCCTCCCTTCAAATTTCTTGGTGGGTCGGCTTCACACACCGAAGATGGCTTCACTGGAGATCTCGATCCATGCTGTACGGTGGTCCCAGCTTCCGTAGTCGCTGTATCCTGCCCTCTGTATCTCCACTAACTCCGAGACCCATATTCTGTCTATCACCCTTGCTGTTTCTGCTCGTACTTGCATTGCTAGAGGTGTTTGTTGGGGATGCTTGCTGAGTATGGCTTCCTTCAGGCCTTGTCGCTCAAGCATTGTCGCCATTTGTGAGTGTGCAACCTGTATGTTGATGTCCCCGCCCAGTATGACTGTTTCGCCTTGTGTGTGCCATTGCTGTATTTCTGCTTCCAGATCGTCGATGAGGGTGGCTATTGGTGGGGCGGTAATTCCCTGCAGCTCTAACCAGGCTGATTGCTGGTTTGCAACCGTGCGAGGTCCTTTCCCTGATGTGGTTGGGACGTACACGCTTACAATTCTCACAATAGCATCGTCTTTGCTGCGGAGCACCATGCTTGACCATCGTCCTAGCTGCCTTGGATCCTCTGCTGATCCCTTGTATCGCCCAGCTGCTTCATTGATGATCAGGCAGCCCGTGCCTCCCCATTGTTGTATGGGTCCCATCTTCTCTTGTTTGTTGTACGCCATCGTTTGGCGCCATGAGCTGTATTGGCCTTTGATCCGCGAGTGCCATGAGTGGCGTTTCGCTACTTTGGACCAGTTCAGCCCGATTTCGGAAAACATTGCCACGTCGAGTTTTAGTTTCTTGGTCCATTCCCAAGTGTCTCTGTTTTTCCAGTGTCCTGTCTCTTCCGGTAGACAGCCCACGTTGAGGGCGCCGATGCGTATAGTATGGCGTCCTTTGTCGCGTGGGTTGTCTCCCCAGTAAGAGACTTGGAGGTTGTGCTCATTCCGACGCACTTCCTCCCCGAGAGCATCCGTTCGGCTTGCGGAGGTGGGTGTTGATGCTTCCCCTTCCTCCAGCCTTGCGTTAATCAGTTGGTTGGCCCCTGTCCGTGCGTAAGCCAGGGGAGTCTGAGTTTCCGGGTTCCGCTTCTGCGTGTTTGGCTCTCAGCTCCTCGATGATTCTGTCTTTTTCGATGAGTTCCTGCCTCTGGTCCTCCAGTTTCTTTCTGTTGGCTTCTGCTTGTTGTGCTTCCCTTGCCTGCTGCATGGCTGTCGCCAGCTCGTCTTCTTTGATCTCGGTGCTGTTGTCTTTGGATTCCTGGATGCTGAAAATGGTGGATGCCCTCGACTTGCCACATTCCGAACTGAAGGTCTTGAAGGGCTCATCCTCGAGTCTGGGCTTTTTGGCTACCGGGGATCCCGATGGAGAGTCGTCGTCGATTTCTTCCATGCCTTCGATCTCTACCGAACCCATGTCTTCGTCGACGATGTAGTCGAGTTCTCCTTCGAATTCAACGTCTTTGTACCCCTTTCCTGTGGCGTCCTTGGCGTACCCCGCACTCATATCCAGGATGTTATTGTCAAACCAGTCATCTGTGGAGCTGTTGATTTCCGTCCTGCACCTGATTGCAATGGAGTTCAGAATGTTCTTGGCTTGGTCGTACCGATTGTCAAAGGCCACTATGCTCAAGGCGTCTTCATCCCCTTCTGCCATGTGGGTCATGCTGATGTCGTGGAAGTAGGGGTTTCCTTCTGGCGTCCTTTGCTGATTCAGGAACTCTCATAGAGTGGTCGATTTTGTCCTCGCATCTGGAGTATCGAGCGAGACGTCGCCGTCCAGCCGGAACCGTTTGAGTTGGCGCACGTAGCGCTTGTGGTTGCGTGTCATCTTTCTTAGTTTCGCTGCTGTGTCTGCTCCGATGGTGGATGTGCCCGGGTTGGGAACAAATCGGTAGTTCAGTCCCCCTCTGTCGGCGTCCTTCGCGTTGAACACCTTGCCCAAGGCCTTTGATACCTTCCGGGCGTGGCTAGTGTTGGCATGCAGGTGCAGCGCAACCCATGGTGTGTTGATCCAGGTGCCGAGGTTCTTGCGGTGTTCTTCGCGCGTCTCGTCTGATACCTGTCCTAGGAACTTGATTCTTCCTCCCACTTGAAGTTTGGGTTGGATCTGTTGCAGTAGCCGGTTGATCACTCCAATCGTTTGCTTTGTGTTTGTGAAGTTTCCAGAGTAGGCTAGGAATCCAACATCAGTGAAGTTCTCCGCGTCCTTGAGATCTCGAACGTAGGCGTACTCTCCTGTTGAGTATCCGCCTTCCATTTCTGCTCGTCGACTGGTGAGCGCGTTAGGTTTTGGCTGCCCCCCAGCTTCAGTTGCATGCACATGTCTGATTGCTTTGCTGTTGGCTTGGCTCTGCACACAAATTTCTTCAGCTCGTCCCAGTTGGTAGGGATGGGTTCCTTTTCTGAGATGGTTCCTGCTGATTTGTGGCGCTTATACCAGGGGTATATGACCAGTTTGGGCTCGATCGTCAGTGCGTGGTCGAACCACAGTTCGAATCTGGATTGGAAATCTCTGATTGGTGTGGAGGAGTTCTTCGGGATGGTCAGCCTGAGGTCGAAGCGTTCGTTGAACTTTCTGCTGGGTGTTGCCATCATCTGAACTGAGGACTGTCTCACCCTGGTCCATGTTCCGTCGTCGCCGCTTGCGTCTCCTTTTGGGTTCATCTCGTTGACTGCTCCATCTGGATCCTGGATCCTCACTTTGGTTTTTGGAGGTGCTTTCACTGTGTGTTGCGTGAGTGAAGTCTGTCGCGCTCGTTTGACCAAAATGGATTCCAGTTGGATTCCGTCCATGTCATCGTCGCTGTCCGACAATGCTTCCTGTGCCATGATGACGTCGGAGTATTGGCACCCCATGTGCCGGACTGCTGCCGCCCAAGCCAGTGTGATCTGGTTTCGTGTCATTGACTTGTTGTCAGTGTGGAGTTCCATCTTGAAGCATTCCGTCGGATCCGTTGTGGAGAGATCTGCGACCAGTTGCTTGATTTTCACCCGTTCTGGTGCGTCCTGTGCGACTCTGCTCGTGCCGAATTTGTTAGTCCTGCCGTCCATCACCTTTTGGAAGAAATCTGCCAGCTCTTTGGTGCTTGGCATGTGTGCCAAAGCATTTGAACTGTCCTTGCCTTCCCATGTTGCCTTTTGGATGTACAT
Source organism: Craspedostauros australis (assembly GCA_026770025.1). NCBI lineage: Eukaryota > Bacillariophyta > Bacillariophyceae > Mastogloiales > Achnanthaceae > Craspedostauros > Craspedostauros australis. The sequence continues at coordinate 158,801 of JAMXDE010000050.1, read as the reverse complement.
CCATTTGACTCTGTCATGGAGAGATGACGGACCTTCCTCGTATACTTCAGTGGCTTTGATGGCTTTGGCGTTTGCTGCGACTTGTTTTGGGAGCTTTCTCCACCGTGCTGTTTCGGGCTCTTGCCACTGGATGGCTATCCTTGTCAGGAATCGAGGGTACGACTCTGTCGGAAAGATACCCATGATTGCCGCAACTCCCAACATTATTTGTCACATCTTTGGATATTATTCGTCACACCATTGAATATTGTCCATTACACCCACGACACGAATCACACGGGAATGACCTCAGTCTTACCAAGCAAACAAGCCTGTCCTTTATGAATCAAGAAAAGGCCACGACATCTAAACCTTGTGAAGGAAGATGATGACCGACACATTGATGATCACCCCATCTGGAGATCATGGCACGTGTCAGCCACGGACTAGAACAACTCAGAAAGGGCATCATCCATGACACCAAACATGACACCAATCGTAAAGTTCGGTGTCAGGAGATCAAGAGAGAAACGCAAGACTGTGGAATCGTACCGCAGGGAATGTAGAATAAGGATATGCACGACAAGGTGCATGGCAAGAATGCCTACGGATATGCACCACGGATATGCATGACAAAGGACGCCTGCGGATGCGATCTCATGTATGCAAGCGACGACTCATGATGATGAGATGCATGAATGCAACAGTATAACACGATGCTGCTGCAGAAGATGCTATACATGAAATGAAAGGCAAAGGAGCTGAAGAGAATGAGCTCACAGTTCTGAAAAGTACGGTCTAACAACAAATTAGGTCTTACTAACACTAACCCCGGATTTCCAACATATCCTGCCTTGGTTCTCCATCAGTTCTGCTGCCACGATCTTCGGATCAGGCTCTGGCGGTGGCTTGGGTCCTCCTGTTGCTCCTGATGTCATGTTTTGATTCGTTGGTTGCTCCGTATCGTTGGTGTTGTGCTTCAAACTTGTGCCGTTTTCCGTCGCCATGGTCGATTGTCGGATCTTTTCCCTACTTGAGGAATCAGTAGAATCTGTACTGGTGTCAGTGATTTTGCTGTTGGATTTTCGTTGTACTAGTGATATCGTTTGTTTTGGTTTTCTGGGTTCTCGTCATTATCCACCCCCATCATCAATTAGTAGAATTTGCTGGCCTTCTTGGTCAAGACTGTGAGTGCCAGCAGACGGAACACCACGAACAGCGCGATAAGCACCAGCCAGTACCAGTACGATTCATCGTCGTCGGCCTCAAGCTGGTCGATGGTGTTCTTGCAGTTCTCGAACTCATCCTCACAGCCCTCGAACTCTTCGATCACCAACAGCCGAAGCGCGTATGTCAAGGAACAAAGGTACTGCGCCCATCGCAACCAGGATGGGATGAGCTCTGTGGCAACGAAGAAGCCTGCGAACAGCATCTGCGGGACGAAGAGGATTGGGAGCATCTCGGTGGCCATCTTTGGATCCTCGACTGCGCTGCCGAGCGTGACTGCCAATGCCGTGGATGCCATGGACAGAGCGTAGGTGATGATCAAGTACTGACCATAATCCATCTGGAAGTCGATGAGGAAGTAGGTGATGATTGTGAGCACGAGGGTCTGGGCCAAGGTCACCATTGCCTCCATGGCGAGCCGGGACAGGAATGTTGGGAATCGGATGTTGTGAATTTTCGAATTGCCGTACCTCCCAATGGCAGAAAGGACCGAGTGTTGTGAAACATGAGATTATCGCACCTCTCAATCTGGCTCCTTGTGAGTCGCCAAAATGTGAGGTGCATGGTGGAGGAGAGAACATCGCATGACACATTTGAACTGGAAAGCAATATGTGTGAATTGGATACTATCATTCTGATCCAACCATGAATGTTGCAAGGGGCTGAGATGAACGAAGCATGACCAACATCACAATACAACTTACTACTGCCCCATGTTGCAGCGAACAAGAAAAGAGTATTCTGACAGGAACAGGGTCACAAAATGTGAAATGGCACATGTGAGAATCCCACATGACAAACTGGCAAGTGTTGAGTGACAATGGATGATTGTCTCAACACAAGAAGATGTGAGAGGAGTTATCCAACCTGCTTTTGTGGAACATGGAGATGGCAATCCACCCAAATTGTCAACATCTAGATCGAAATTTAGGCTAGCATCACGCATGACTGGAACATTATTCGACTCGATTGATAGTATAGTCGGATGAGTTTTGATGATGCGAATGGTGTTCGGGTTCTGCGGCAGTCCAAAATGATGTAGGAACTGACATCAGAGAATGACATCAGAAGGTCAGACGCTGAGATCCAAGGAATCAAGATTATGTGATAGTCATGGTATGCTGACATGTCTAGTGATGCCAGGTGCATCAGTGAGCACGTGGCAACAACAATTAGGAAATAGTCTTATGATGTCAGGGATGATGCAAGCAATCTTCTGACATCGACAGGTTGAGATATATGGACCCCACGAGAGTCCAAGACCAGACAAGAATAGACAAGATCAAACAAGATCAGACAAGATCAGACAGAGATGATGAAAGACCCAAGATGAAAAACAACATGGGATACTGCGCAACACAGGATGACAACCTTGGGCAACAAAGTAGGAATAATGCACAATGGACCATGATGGCATCGCGCAGAACAGTAGGAAGACCTGATGATGAATCAGGCAAGATAGTAGGAATGGTGCAAGAATGCACCAACTTAGGATGAATGAGATCTTTTTCTCACAATCTCATCAATCATCAATTGAATACAACTAACATTACCAACAACAACCAAACACCAACTGTTAGAACGTAATCGTAGATGGGTGTGAAGGATACCGCACCGAGAACGTAGAGTGATCAAGTCGTTGTTGTTGGTGAGGAGAGTGTTTGTTTACTGTGCTATTTGTATGGTAGTAGGAATGCTGTCGAGCTCACAAGATTGTATTCTTGGAACTGTGAGCATGAGAGGCAACTTGCAGGTCTCATGCGATTGCAGATGGAATATAACACGGAGATAACACGACAAATGTACGTGTTACTGCGTGGGTTCAGATTTGCAAAAGTCAGAAAACAAACACTGTGATACCCTGTGTTGTGAATTGCGTCTTCTCACGATGTTGCTAGTAGTACGATCACACGATTGATCGTATTCATTTGAGAAGGTCTTGATAAGATTCGCACTTGTCGCACCCAAGATCCAAGTCTGTCCTGATTGGGCAGAGTGGTTCATCTTGGCAAGAAATCAATTTCCGCGACATTTTGGATCTGTGATTGACGGGAAAACGGTTCTTGTGACGTGAAATGTGACACAAATTTGACACAACGGATTTTCGACCAAAATTTCCGTTCGGAAGGGAAAAGGTAAGAAAAGTGGAGATTTCTGATTGGTCGACGGGTGTCGCTATTGTTAGAGATTTAGCGTTGCGCTAATACCAACCAACTGCTCCTGACAGATTGATCACCCTGGTGGCGTAGTAAGTGTAGTGTTTGGTTCCCTGACCTGTATGCAATTGCTGATTATCACAAATGAAACGAGTTGGGAATGCCTGTGAATCGCAACTGACTACGCTGACAAAACTATCTGAAGCAAGATGAGATGATGGGTTCACGAGATGGGCAACCCTGCTGTGCATGCATGATGATGATGAATGCAAGATGGATGCATGCTGAACTAGCAGATGCAACCATGGGGATTCCAGCAGGAGATCAACCATCAGGAGATCAACCATCAGGAGATGAGAGCAATGAAGAGCTCACAGTTCAGAGAGGTAGATTCCAAAAAATAAGTAGCACTGTTGTGAAGTACTGCTCACAGATACTGTTATCTTGTTATCGTACAAAGCAAAATCACACGGGTCCTTCAAGAGAGATCAAGTCTTTCAGGACGATGGCAATGAGCTGGTGTAGTGAAGACACTGATTGGGTTGAGTGACTTCTGGTTCTATGTTATCTTCACTGAGATGGATCTCATGTTGCTGTGTTCAAGGTCAGCTCTTGGTCATTGCACCTCTGCAATCTTGTCCTGATGTGGAGATGACCCATGATGTGGCGATGATGTCTCTTGTGTTGACGTCACTCATCACCATTCCATGGCTCTGTTGATTCCACATTCCATTGATGATGCTTGAGGTCGTCAAGGGTGGTGTCACTTCAGGTTTAGTTGGGAAGTATATCAGGTTGAACTGGACATCACATGTTTGCTGGGTGGTGGCCAGACCGAATCTCTGATGTTCTCCCTAGTGTGCCCCTTATGCCGAAAATCATGTGTCTGAGGAAAGCATCGTTTCAGCACATACCAGGACAGACTAATCAGAAAACGTATCAGGTGAATAAAGCGTTGTGCTAATAGATACTCTTGCAACTGTAGGCAACCGTGGTGGTCATTTTTGAATTCACTTGCTATTCATTACGTTGTTATTTCAATTCTGTCTCAGAGTCTCCCAACTATGAATCGGCACGCGAGATGCTCTCTTGCTATTACTTGTATTCTCTCTCTCTCTCTCTCAATATTGCATGTTCGTACCACGCAATATTCTGTACTTGACAGTCTGAATTCGTGATGTGATTTCGATCAATCACAGTTCACCATCGACACACTTATAGTTCTGCCATTTGCGTGTAGAGTATAAGAGAATAATCGATGAGCAATGCACATACACACATGCACATTCCAACATGCTTCGTTGCTATTGACCATGTCACTGGTGATGAGGATGGACGAACCAAGGAAGGAGGTGGCATCTGGTCCGCTTATGATGGTGATTTGGGACTCAACCGTGATGAAGGTCTCTTGAGGGAGAGTGTGGAGAAGCAAGGATCGGCGTCGTTGATGAATGTCAGGAGCAGCCTTGTTGGAATCCTTTTGGGGACTTCCTTCCTTGGCAATGGCTGGAGATGGCATGGAGGAAGCCATGAGGAGGGTGGCGATGATTGCATTGTTGGCGAACTGCATGGTTGCTGAGTGGGAGCTGTTTGGTGTTGAAAGTGTTGGCTTTGGATGTTTGTGTTTGTCAGGAATCGAGGGTACGACTATGTCGGAAAGATACCCATGATTGCCGCAACTCCCAACATTATTTGTCACACCTTTGGATATTATTCGTCACACCATTGAATATTATACATTCCACCCACGACACGAATCACACGGGAATGACCTCAGTCTTACCAAGAAAACAAGCCTGTCCTCTGTGAACTAAGAAAAGGCCACGATATCTAAATCATGCGAAGGAAGATGATGACCGACACATTGATGATCACCCCATCTGGAGATCATGGCACGTGTCAGCCACGGACTAGAACAACTCAGAAAGGGCATCATCCATGACACCAAACATGACACCAATCGTAAAGTTCGGTGTCAGGAGATCAAGAGCGAAACGCAAGACTGTGGAATCGTACCGCAGGGAATGTAGAATAAGGATATGCACGACGAGGTGCATGGCAAGAATGCCTGCGGATATGCACGACGATGTGCATGACAAAGGATGCCTGCGGATGCGATCTCATGTATGCAAGCGATGATTCATGATGATGAGATGCATGAATGCAACAGTATAACACGATGCTGCTGCAGGAGATGCTATGTGAGAAACGAAAGGCAAAGGAGCTGAAGAGAATGAGCTCACAGTTCTGAAAAGTACGGTCTAACAACGAATTAGGTCTTACTAACACTAACCCCGGATTTCCAACATGTGTTTGTGTTTGTGTTTGTTGCTGATTTGGTTTTTATGAGAGGATTCGATGGTGAGGTGATGAGATGGTGGGCGAATGCTGGCGACGAAGCGGAAATAGGAGATGGAAAATGGGGAGGGTACATCACCAACTATGGTGTCAACAACCCGATCCAATGCAATGCAATTTTTGCGACGTTCGGTGTAACTCCATGAGAAAGTCGCCAAAGAGCAATGAGGCAACGCTACAGTGGAAGCCTGTAACATCCAACTAACACGAAGGAGCAAATATCGAATCGACCAAGATGCATCACACCAGCCAACAGACCTTCAAGCTGAAGTCAGATGTGTGATTGCATCTTGCAGGTTGCCTGTCAATGTCGCAGAGCCAGAGTTGTTCGAAGTGGAAGGTTAATAATGTGTTGACCAAGTCACATCGCCTAGCATCGAGTTACCCGTTTCGATTTATTGGATGTTTGGGTTTGGATGCGCCGCACCACGTAAGTTTAGCCAGTTTGATTGACTGTGACACCGTGGAGACACACCGCAGGACAAATACGTGCGTTGACTGGCATTGTCTGTCTGTTTGATTCGAGGCAGATATGAATGTCTGTGAACAAATTTGCCAACTTTCTGGGAGGTGCGGCGTTAGAATAATAGATTTCGTTGTGGTTGTTGTGGATCGATCCAATCGATTGCTTGTCCATCAACGGCGAATCGAAAAGATCCGCAAAGATGTCGATGTTGACACGCTTGTTTCTTCGCATTCTTCGTTCTGTGTGCAACAACGGGGGCAACAAGACGACAACACAAGAACGGAAAGGAGAAAGCACGAACAAAATCCACGAAGCGGATCTTTCCGTTGTGTTCCTCTCTCGCGCAGGCGGCTGTTGCCCCCACCCAAGTCATAAATCTGCAGCGCTGGCGGTTTCGACAAGGATCAGTCCCACAAGAGCCACCCCCCGCTTGACCATGAAGATCATCCACCAGACCCTCCTCAGCTTCCTCGCTGCGACGGCCGCCGCCGTGTCGGCAGACGAGCCGCAGCCCAACCTGCGCCGCAACCTGCAGGCGGAGTCGTCGTGCAACGACAACAGCAGCCGCAGATCGTGCTTGTCTGCAACAGATGACAGCACGGGCGAAGCATGCGAGTGGTGCACCTGCCAGGCTGTGCCATCCAAGTGCTTGAGCTCCGAGCAGGCCCAGCTGGTGCCACCCTCCGTCTTCCAGTGCGAGTCGCCCAGCCAAGAACAGAACCAGGCGAAGAACCTGTTCACCTTCGCGACCGGCGATGACGCCTCCGCGAGCACCACCGTCCACTTCAAGTCGGACCCGGTGGACTCCGACATCTGCGATGCGTCCAGCAAGTCCATGTCCGGCTACATGGACGTCAAGGGATCCAAGTACGACCAGGACGGCGAGGACAAGCACCTCTTCTTCTGGATGTTCGAGAAGCGCAACCACGACCCCGCGGCTGATGGAGTCGTGCCGTTCGTGGTTTGGCTCACCGGCGGGCCGGGATGCTCCTCCACGCTCGCGCTCCTCAGCGAGAACGGCCCCTGCAGCGTCAACGAGGACGGCGAAGGCACCTCCGTCAACCCGTACTCCTGGACGGAGGCCGCCCACGTCCTGTGGCTCGATCAGCCCGCCGGCGTCGGCTTCTCCTACGGAACCGAGAACGACAAGAACGAAGAGATGATCAGCGAGGATGCCTACTACTTCCTCCAGGCCTTCTTCCAGACCCATTCGGAGTACGCCGACTCTCCCCTCTACATCATCGGCGAGTCCTACGGAGGACATTACGCACCTGCCATTGCCCATCGCACATGGAAGGGCAACAAGGCTGCCGCGGAGGGCACCATCCCGCTCAAGCTCACCGGCGTCTCCGTCGGCAACGGCCTCACCAAGCCAGAGGAGCAGTACAAGTGGTACCCAGAGATGGTGTGGAACAACTCGCACGGCATCAAGGTCGTCGACGAGGGCACCTACAACAGCATGAAGGGCGTCGTCCCCGAATGCACCAAGCTCATCGCCAAATGCAACGAGGGCGACGGCATGGTCGACGAGTTTGCCTGCCAGACCGCGTTCATCCTTTGCAACACGGGACTCACGTCGCCGTACCAGATGACAGGATTGAACCCGTACGACATCCGCAAGAAGTGCGAAAAGCCACCTCTGTGCTACGACTTCTCCAACGTCCAAAAGTGGCTCAACAAGGACTCCACCCAGGAGGCGCTCAACGTCAACAAGAAGCACGCCCATCGTTGGGATTCGTGCAACATGGGCATCAACCTCAAGTTCCACGTCGACTGGATGAAGGACTTCTCCGGGTACATCGTCGACATGCTCGAGGATGGCATCACGGCCTTGATATATGCCGGCGACGTCGACTTCATCTGCAACTACCTCGGCAACAAGGCCTGGACGCACGAGCTCAAGTGGTCCGGCGGCGACGACTTCCGCAACGCCGACGAGCACGAGTGGGAGGACATCGGATTGGCGCGCACCGCCAATGGTCTCACCTTCCTGCAGGTCTACGATGCCGGTCACATGGTGCCATCCGACAAGCCGGAAGAGTCGCTGGCCATGCTCAAGAACTACCTCAGCGGAGGCTCGTTCTAAATTGTTTTTGCATGAACATAACACATGGTAGATTAAGACAAAGTACTCAATTGCGTATTACATAACGGTCCGCTTGTATTTGTACGTATGTAGCGCTCAACATGAAGTAGAAATGATACGTGGAGGTCCGTTGCGTCTGATTGTGCCGCTTGGATGTGTGCACGCAGCTTCATGTCTGTCGTTGTCGTTGTCGCAACCGCGTGATTGTGGGCACGGCGGATAAACTGTATCGATGCGAGAAAGAAGATAGGTCAATATGATCTCCATCCACATGCGCACGATGACGCAGGCTCATGTTCGTACTTGCACGATATGTTCTACAATAGTTATATTATGTTGTAGTAGAGTGATGCTGTTGTTGTTGCGGCTATTGCTGCTGCGTAAGAAATCAACAAGTTCTTGGTCACAGTGCGCATGTTGCTGCATTCGTTCTTGGAACATTGCCGGAAAAGAGATAGTCTTGGCCAGTTGATTCGTTTTCGGATGACGATGACGATGAAGCGATCCTTCGAAGAAATCTCAGACGGAAGATCCGTTGCTCAGCAAATGTCGGGAATGTAGCGGGTGCAGTAATATTTGGGTGACGCACCTGCGAGTGCGTTAGAGTTGACCTGGAATACCCCTGTTCATTGTTCTTCCATGACACGTGTTGCACTCCGGAGTGTTTGAGAGGTGAATTTCAGTTTCAATTTAGTTTTCTGGCGCGAAATGTCCGTTGTCGATGTTGTAAGTCTTGAAGGCTTCCTGAAGGGCGATGCGTCCTTCGTGGAAGAGGGTGAGACTGATGACGGCCTTGGCAATGCCGATGCCCTGTCCGCGGAAGATGCCGCGCAGACCGAACTTGGCGGAATCGGCAATGACCTCCTTGATGGCGCCCGTGACGGTGTAGGCCTTGCCGGAGATGGAGCTCGTCTGCATGATGACTTCCAGACGCGAGAGAGGGTTCGTGACGCAGACGTAGATGGGGGAGACGACGGCGGACGCGATGAGTCCGGTGGCGGCACGGCCCATGCTGGTCTTGTCGCCGAGTTCCCTCTGGATGTATTTTTGGAGCTTGGGCTGCCCGACGAGACCCAGCAGCGCGCTGGCCAGCGAGTGTCCCATGAGCGGAATGGTTCCGCGGAACAGCGGCGCAAATCTCTGCGCGGCGGATTCTTTGAGGATCTCGGCAATGGGCTTGACGGCGCCGGTCTGCTTGAAGTACGCTCTCTGCTGCTTCTCGATCATGCGGATTGGGTTGATGAAGGGAGCTGAGAGGATGGAGGCACCGGTGGCTGCCACGGCACCTGGGCTCTCGCCCTCGCCGAGGAAAAATGAGATGCCGAGAAGGATTCCGAATTTTGGAATGCGCTTGAAACCGACGCCGATCAACCGTGGTCCGACTCCGCTGAGACTGGCCTGCACTGGAGCGGCGCGGAAGACTGCCTTGGCCTCCGAGCTGGCGATCTTGGGGTCGACTGGTTTGCCGGCGGCGTCCTTGGCGTACTGCTGCACGAGCTGACGGTAGGCAGTCACGGGGTTGTCCATGATGGTCTGGAAGGCGCTACCTCCGAGGTAGGCAGTCATGGCCTGTGCCTGGGAAAGCCCAGACTTTTGAACGACGAAGTAGTCTCCCTTGGATGACATGTTGATTTATTTGATGGATAGATGGATGGATGGATGCCCGCGTGAATGAGGAGCTGAGCAGAAATGCAAACGTGCGAATGGAACGATCAGGATGCCGTGTGATGTCGATTTGGGGAATGGGGTTGTGTCTCTTGTTTTGTGTTCGGAACGGAATCAGTCGATGTCGATGATGTTTGTTCGATTTCGTATTGTTGTGATGACAAGATGAGAGGTGAGCGCAGACGTCGCAATTGGAGAGTCTGCTGTTTGATGTGATCTGTTGTTGTTGTTGTTGTCGTCGTCGTCGTCGTTGTTGTTGTTGATGCGTTGCAGTTGCGCGAAGAGAGAGAACGTGGTCCAGATCGCAAGCGTTTGCGGCGCAAAACCAACAAACAACAATGACGCGTGCGTGGTCGAGGAAAGCGAAAGATGACTGTGCCACGATGGCCTCGTGTGTCGTTGGATTTCCAGTCGTACGACGGTGGAATCGTTGTTGTTGTTGCGCCCCCAACAAGAGCACCAACGAGCATACGTGACTGAACCTCAGTCATGTGCGACAACGTCGCCCACAACGAGTCCCGTGATAAATTCGAAGACTGTGATTGGCTGCAAGAAGCGGTACGTGTGCCCAATTCGTTCGCATGACGTCGATGGCTCCAATGAGAACAGTCACCAAACACTGAAGCAACGCACTCACAAAATCTGATACGGACGGTTCGAAGATTTCGGCAAGACGACAGAACAGAAACCAATCTTGGTCGTCGATTGCACACCCACACAACCGCAATCGCATCACCACATAGCTGAAACTGTTGGCATCGACAACTTGCATGCCTACCTGCCTCACAGAAACTGCTCTTTGATCATACCAATGCTTATGCAGCAAGAGGAACTGCTCTGCACAAGACTTTGAGAACAGCCACAATTGACCATTCAGTGGGTGCAAACAGGTTTCCAAACATGACTACGATGTACTCCTGCCGCACGTGACGATGATTGATGGCGGCATACGTGTCATAACGAACAAGAGGAAGGGGATGCTACTATCGTGGTTTGATGCTGTTACCAAGCGGACCATACCACGCAAGCAGCAATACTGACAAAAGAGTTGGAAGCTCGTGCAATCAGACTCCACGATACGGCCTGAAGCTGCACTTGATGAGAATGACGGATCCATGATGTGCAGCCAAGCGCCTGAAGAAGATTCCGTGCTGCACACAGCAGTGCATGATGTTTCATTCAACAATGCCCGGTTGCGCATCTGGACACTCTCACGTTACATCAGCTGATGGGATCCTTCCTCATCCTGGATGGGATTGAGTCCGCCCAACGCGTTCTTGGTCGCCGTTCCGAGTGCGGAGAAGGCCATGAAGGCGCGTGCGACATCGCGCAAGCGTGGTCGCTTCTCCTTGATGGCGATGAGACTCTGCGATAGATCGCGGCTACTCAAGGAGGCGTCATCCTCACGGATCCATTTCGAACGCAGCGCATGTGCCGCTGTGATACGTGTGTCTGGGTGGATGACGAGCAACTGGGAGATGAGGTTCTTGGCATCATCGGACACGTGTGCCCAGTCATCCTTGTCGAAGGTCCATTCGCCGTGCTTGATGCGTTGGAACATCTTCTCCTGGCTCTCGTCACCAAAGGGGAGGTATCCGCACAGCAGCACATAGAGGATCACACCGACGCTCCACATGTCACAGGACTGATCGTAAGGAATGTTCTTCAAGATTTCTGGCGCCACGTAGCTCGGCTGCGCAAACGCAGATACCACATATACATGCGCAGAGAGAAGTGAAGAGGATGGCATGGCATGGTTTCGTGAAGGAAGCATGCATTTGTTGGACAATGTCAGTGTGTGAGGCATTATGTGTTGCGACGACAAGTGTGCGAGAAGGATCGCGGAAGTCGAAGACACTTCACATGGATTCGATTGGAAGAATGGATGGATTCACACAAAAACACAGTTCCACGCCACCACACACGGTATCAACACGTAACAAACATAATGGAGCAGATCACAGTAATCCAATTTTCAGCTCAGTCCAGTCCAGCTCAATCCAGTCCAGTGCAATTCAGTTCAGCTCAGTTCTGTTGTGCACAACGTACCGTTCCGCATCGCGATGTCAAGGATTTGGGCGTGTGCACCTTGGATGCGAAACCAAAATCGGCAATCTTGATGGTGGCGTTGTCCTCCTTGGAGGCGAGGAGGAGATTTTGCGGTTTCAAGTCACGATGCGCCATGCCCTTGGTGTGCATGTATTCCACAGCCTCGAGCAGGATCTTTGCCAGATCGCGCGCGTCCTTCTCCGTGTACTGATCCATGTCGACGATGCGGTCGAAGACGTCGCCGCCGCTCATGAGCTCCATGACGATGAAGTAGTAATCGGGCTCCTCGAAGAAGTCGATGACCTTGACGATGTGCGCGTGATCCATCTGGTTCATGACTGCGACCTCGTGCATGACGGAGTAATCGGTGCTGGCCTTGGAGGGATCGCGCTTGATGATTTTGACCGCGTAATCCTGCTTCCATTCCTTGTGCCTGCACTTCTTGACGGTCGCGAAGGAACCGCGATGGAGCCTGTCACCGAGGTCGTACAGGTCCTCGAATCTCTTTTTGTTCGTCTTGGAGATGTTGAATTGCGTGCTCTGCTTGTCCCCGACCTTGGCCGCGGAGAGCTTGGGATTCTTGTCATCGATCGCATCGGCCTCCCTCGTCAGGTCGCTGACCTTCTCAAAGCGGAACGCCGTGCCCAACGACCACATGACGGCATGCACAGCCGACTTGAGCTTGCGGCGGGCGTTGAATCGCTTGATCTCGCCGAGAGACGATGACAAATCGCGGCTGGACAAGCTGTCGACCTTCATCTGCAACCAGGACGTGGTGAGTGCCTCCTTGGCATCGAGACGGAACGTGGGGTCCACTGTGAGGAGCTTGGAGATGAGCTGCTTGGCGTGGATACTGACGTTCTTCCAGTACACATCATGGAAGGTGAAATCCGCCGCGCGGATCTTGCGGAAGAGACCGCGCTGCGCTTCGTCCTGGAAGGGCGGGTACCCCCCGATGATCATATACAGCAAGCAGCCGACGCTCCACATGTCCACCTTCTCGTCGTACTTGGATCCCACGAGGATTTCCGGCGCCACGAAGGCCGGCGTTCCGCACCGCGTCTTGAGGCCACCCTGCGGCACGTAGGTCGCAAAGCCAAAGTCCGCGATGAGGATGCCCGTGTCGTCGATGTTGTCCTTGAGCAGCAGATTCTCCGGCTTCATGTCGCGATGGCACAGCTTGCGCTCGTGCAGATGGCGCATGGTTTCCAGCAGGGTGACCGCCAGATCGCGCGCATCCTTCTCGGTGTACGACACGCGCTTCGCCAACCGATCGAAGACGTCGCCGCCGCGCGCGAAGAACTGCACGATGAAGAAGCGCTTGGGATCCTCGTAGAAATCAATCAGCCGCACGATGTTCTCCACATCCCGCAGATCCCGCAGCACGCCGACCTCGCGCGAGATGCCGTCGTCGTCCTTCTTCTTCAGCTTGGAGCGGTCGACGACCTTGACGGCGTACTCGCTGTTCGTCGTCTTGTGCTTCGTCGTCCAGACGACTCCGTAGCTTCCTGATCGCAGCTTGTTCTCCAGGATGTAATCGTTGTTGAAGTCCATGGTCTTGCTGGCCGTTGGGTTGTCCAGCGTTTCGCCTGGTTTGGCGCTTGGTTGAGGTGACATGGTTGCTCTTCCTCTTGCTGTTTCCGTTGCTATTGCTATTGCTGTTGGTACAAGTATCGTCTCAAGGCACTTCGCACTCTTGATCAATGCATCAGTTGGACTTGGTTGGACTTGAATGGACTTGGTTGGATCTTCTCCTTGTGTCGGATTTTGTGCGTTTGGCAAACCGTTGGCGCCCTTCTCAGTCTTCGTGCATTTCTCCTTCTCTCCTCGCTCTTGGTGCCGCTTTGCGTTGCTCCCTGTTGAGACATTTCTTCGTGTTGCTGATGGTGTGTCTGTCTCCTTCCGCCAGATTTACAGCATTTTTTGTTCGTGACAACGAGGAGGAAGATTCTCCGTCCGTTTGATCGTGTTTGATCCATTCGTGGTTGGTGCTCTCCGCTCTACAGGACTACATCTGTCCGTTTCCATTCGTGTTGGTGAGAAAACATGCTCTACGTGTGACCAAGATAGCCGTCACAAGGGGAAGATCGCGCCTGTGCGACTATGGACACAACGCAGGTGCATGACACTTATCGTTACAACCTTCAGATCTAATACATCATAGTATACCATGTAATGGTTGCGTTACATCCCATAGGTTTCCACCATCCGCTTGTACACGATGTCGCAACTCTCTGAGAAGGTGCTGCATCTCTGCCTGGATCGGAGACAGTACGTGTGAAGACTCGAGTCCATGTATGGACGAAGGCTGACGGTGGAGGTCGGTTCCTCGAGAGCCATGCGCACCGCCTTCTCCTTGCAACGGGATCCAAACATGAACTTGGCGATGGCCAGGAATGGATCCTCCATGATATCATCCTGGTCGTCTGTGTGTCGGATGTTGTCGTACACGAACAACGGGTTGGTCTTGAGCTGCTTCTTCCATCTGGCAACCAGAATGGATTCGACGACACCCAGACTGCGCGAGTCGAAGATGGACAAGTTGGAGAGTCCAACAACTGCGATCTCGTTCAAGATGGGCGCAAAGGACAAAACAAGGTTCCTTGCGAATTCCACGAGCTGCGTCGTCGATGTACCACGCGACCTGGAAATTAAGTGCTCTATTTGAGACGATATCACGGGATGTGCGAAGCGACCAAACTCGTCACGCCGGAAAACACTTTGCGTCCAAGCCGCCTCAGCATGATCTGCTTCCAGACCTTCCATGATCTGATCTCGTGCCACCTTGTGTTTCCTTTCTCGGTTGTGACGCATGATCCGAGTCCGATCTGCGTCGCAGGCGGAAACCAACTGCGTTGTTTTGTCCCAGACCGTCTTGATCCTGCGTCTTGCGCCCAAATTCATGCGGCGGTTCAAAGTTGCCACGTTTATCTCTTCACGAAGAAGCTTGTCAAGGTCGGCGAGCGTTGCGATTGGGCCAGCTCGTTCCGAGCTTCCGTGAGGTACATGCGGGGCTCTCCAAATCGAGTTATTGATGTCCATTCTTGGAATTCGTGCGCGGTAGGCTTCGGCAGCATTGGGAAATTTAAAATGACTTCCAGGAACGGTGAGGTACTCCTGGCACTGGTCGCACACGCATATCGCGGCATCGAAGCACAGAAGAGAGGGCGTTGGTCTGTTGCACCAAGGTATCTCGCATTTTCTGCCGCAGAGCAACGCCAGCAGCCGCACCGGAGACGGCATGATGACCGATATCTGCTCGATACCAACCATGACTTGTGTCATTCGTTCGCGCGCCTTTTCATTGGAAATGATATCGTTGTCAGCACCTCTTGCATCAGGACACAGCCCCAGCAACGCACTTCGTATGACCAGTTCGTAGGACACAAACTTCCTCATCGCGTTGCTCGTATTGGCCAATACACGAACGGACCGAACGTCGGAATACTCCATGATCCTGCGCACGCATTCCAGAGGAACGCTCGCCTTGATTTCCTTCAGTTCGGGGCTGTCTGTGTTAACGCACGCTTGATTCTTGTCACTATTACTGTCACAGTCGCTTTCGTTGTCACTTTCACTTTCACCTTCGATTTCATCTGAACTGCCATCGAAGTCCCAAATGTCACGCACGTTCCAACCACTGCGCGGGTTCCAATCAGACGATTCCTCGCTTGTGTCCGCTGGGTCATCGGAATGGGCTCTGTTGGCATCCCCCAAACTCCAGTTTGAAAGGAACTTATGTGTCATCCCAGTAGGCGGTGGTTGCGTGCTCCAAGGCCGTAGTCTCACCGATCCTCCGTCTTGCACATTTTCGCGAGATGCTTCTGCTTGGGCCACATTCGATCTTGAACGCAGAACTTTTGCGATATCGCTGTCTTCCTCGTCGTCATCAGTATCTTCCAGCAAGCCATTCTGTTGGGACTCCTGCCCTTGCTCTTGCTGATTCGCACTTGCTACCGTCGTGTTGGACGTGGCCTCAGTGGATGCTTGCAATGCGGATGAATGCTGATTGTGTTGGGTCGAGCTGTTGCTGCCACCCCCTTGGTTGGAGGTTGTGATACCGGCGACTCTGTCTCCTTCACCTCCGCGATCGTTTTCGTTTTCGTTGCTGTCGTCGCTTTCACTTTCAGAAAAGATAGGAACCCTGCGGCGCTTCCAACCTCTTCTTCGTTGATTGGCCTCCATTGCAAAGGGGGGGGGGTGGCCGTTGGCTCAGCAAGGCCGATTCTTATTGCATCGTATAATGCGTATCCTACTTGATGTCTTTCGATGAGTGTTGGTTGCGCCTTGTGGATCTGTGTGTCGGTCCAGCGTCCACTTTTCCGCTTTCCTTCTTTGGTGGCATCATTCTACCGATTCTTGAAGAGCTATTGAAAAAAGCGCTTGATTTCGTCTCAATTCATACAATCATTCTTACAGCAAGAACAAACAAGTTAGTTTTACAGAGAGCTAACTATTTTTCTGTGGATGCCTGTAGGTATGATCGCGTGCATTCCCAGGGCGCCAAAACAAAGAGCGGAGGCAGCCCGTATCAAGATGTTCTTTCAGGACCCTGGCCAGAGGTCTTTGGAAAATGAGGCACCATGCTCTGTAATATTATCTCTCTTTCGCGCCAGTTCAGAGCTCCGAATTCAGTTTGCGATTGATGTGCAGTCAAGCGAGAAGGAGTTTCTGCCTTGCCACTCGTTTCGAGGGGATGCTGGGAAACTAGGATGGTCGCCCTGTGCAACGTAACTGCGAATGTTCTTCCGTTCCCTTGGCACGAGTGACGAACCGGCCAGTTCTTGCTCTGCCCCTCATTGCGATTGGAGTTGGTGTCGTATGTATAATAGCTCGTATGCGCACAAGTTCGTATGGCAGTTGTGCTCCTATACTTTGTTGTAGCTCGCAGAGTCGAGGAATGAATGACGCAAACAATCAGCGGACCATGACTTCCAGAGCTCTCGATAGAATCGCTCTGCGTTGCCCTCCCCAGATGTCGTTCTTCGGAGCTTGGCGACGTTTGATGCAATATTGGTTGTAACGTTGCACAATGGCCAACCGAGGTGGGTGGATTAGATCGTAGTGCTGGTAGAAGTTCGAGCGTCTCTACCCACAAGATCTCAATCGCAAGGGGGGCCGCTGCATGCAATGACAACATCGGATAGGGGGGAGAGAGAGAGAGAAGAAGACGAAGAGTCACAAGTTACCAACAAGTGCGGATACATTTCCAGCTTTTCTGCCAGCCGCTAGAGTCTGCAATCAAGTTGAAATCGGAACATCATGGAATCATGGGTCCAACCAGTACCTCGATTCGCCGTGGGCTCTCTGGGTCACTTCTGGATCCGCCAACTAACTCGAACCACCACTTCGCCATCCGCGACACAACGCAACACAAAACGCCAAACAAGAACAAGAAACAGAAACAATCCACAGACACACAGAGCCACACTTTCCCGCTGCACAGAATGCTGCGCACCCATCATCACTCAGTTCCTTCGGCGTACTCGTCCTTGTTGGTTGCGCCCTGTTCATGCCGCCGCGCTCCGTGTCCAGTGCCAACACGAGCACAGACCCCTCACAAAATCGCCAGAGGTATTCAATCGGAGCGCCACATTCACAACAAACACGCAAGACGCAACAAACAACAAACAATCAAGCATGAATAACATGGACAACATGGACAACATGGGGAGTCACGAGGGACATGGTGACCATGGAGGTCACGGCTCGGGCATGTCATCCGATGGCTTCTGCAACAAAGAAATGGCCATGACGATGTGAGTGAGACGACGAATTAAAAACGGATGGATGAACGGGATGTTCTGACTTGCGTGCTGCCTACGTTGCTACTATACATACCGTATTGCATTCCCCCTTTTGCGATATCTACTCACATGTATTATATTATCGAATATTATATTATACATGCAACGGTAGCCACAGCCCTGTTTCATGCCGATGCTGGAAAGCGCTTGCCTGACAGCAACGAATGAAAGATGTTCGAAGTCCCCTGCTCACCATCAGCGTACTCTTTCCTCCTATCATCTCTCTCTCTCTCGCTCTCTCTCTCTCTCATGCATCCACCTCCGATGACATCCAATCTATTCAACACCGAACCTACCATACGTCCTCCTCTCCCGGAAATCACAGGTTCATGGATGGCTTCCGCTGGGCACTGAAGGATGGCAATACATGTCTCAACCTCTACTTCCCCGGATGGACGTTGGATACCCGCGGCAAGGTCGTCGCCGCCATGTTCGGAGTGATCGGGCTCGCCATCCTCACCGAGGCGATTTCCGTGTGGCGGCATAAATTCGCGAGACAGGCAAGAGGATCTGAGACAGGTCAGGATACCCACGTCTTGCGAGCATTACGAACAGGCCTTCACGGGGTGCACGCCACCACGGGATACATCCTCATGCTCGCAACGATGACCTTCTCCATCGAGCTCTTCCTTTGCGTCATCGTCGGCCTTGCCATCGGATACCTCATGTTCGCGGATGATCAACACCCGCACATCACAACCAATCCATGCTGCAGCTTCCTCGAGGACGAAGCCAAAGAACGCCGCGTGTCCGTCACGGAGAACGCCAATTGCTTCTCTAGCCAGATGAACGAGGAATGCTGCACGAGTAGCGAAGAAATGAACACATCCAACACGCAAAACCAGAGCGCAGCTGCCAGCATGTCCCCGCTAGCACCTGCCACTACAAGCGGACCGAAGGATTCCGAAGTATGATGCTCGTAAAGCGGAGAACTCTTTCAGGACGACGTGCATTCTGCGAGCGCCACAGATCAGGTCTACCTTCGGCGCTGAAATCATGCGAACATCCCCGCGCTCTTGATAGTCACTAGCGTCTTCGATCGCAACTCCAATCGATGATTGCTTCGTCCATGGAGATCCCCACGTGCACTCTTCGCTGCCCCCACCTGCTCGTAAGTGTTCTCTCTCTCTCTCTCTCACAAGAGATGTGTGCTCAAACTTCATGTAGATAAGGGCGATACTCGTATAATACATTTACTGAGGCACGCACATACGCCCAATAAATGATGTAGTTCGTACGTCGTAGCGCAAAAGCACACAGTTGAAAACTGAGCAACCACAACGAATACAGACTGTACTCCGCTAGATATTCGGATGAATCTATTCCAGCCGACTCTTCCTATCTGCACAAGCACCTTCTCTTGATGCTCACGATGTCGAAGTCACTTAATGTGTGCGGTGATTCAGATCGCAGCCAGAGTGGCAAACATGCAAAAATCAGGCCACTACTACATTGAAATATTGTAGACTCCTCTCCATTTCGATTTCTCCATTTCACCCACAAAAACTGGAAAGAAGAAAACTCAGCGAAAGAGCAAGAAACTGTCTCCGAACTGACGAGTACAGCCACTTGCCAAATCAATACGCGACGGCAAGCGACGGCGGCGATGGCCCAGATACATGGACGGAATCAATGAGATCCAAATCAGTCTCTCGAGAGATACGCACACCCATGATTGGAGCGAGGAGACTACATGCACTGCGCCACTTCAAGTGGCGATGCTTGTAGAGTGAAAGAAATGAAGACAGCGAGCTGCAGCAATGGTGTTGTGTGTGGTATGGTACAACATCAAACAATGACTCCACGGGACAAGCTCATCTGTGCTAAAGGTCTTGGACAACGAACAAGACAGGTCCACTGTAACACGACGATATAGCGATGCGTGTACTCTCGATGCTCGTTTGGCTGCGAGCATGCAGTCCGGAAACAACACTCGATTCCACCATTAACTTCAAATTCCGCACTCAGACCATTCTCGTTGCCACCGACGAAGCTCGCAACTTATTGCCGGACCTCTTCATTGTCACCTCGTTTCAAACATGCTGCACCCATCACAATCATTGTACAACAGGTGATTCACCTCATCTCTGAGAGGGGGAGTATGGGTATTCCATCGTCTTTGTTTGTCCAATGCCAACAGCCATCCACAAAACATCTTTGGACTCATCCAGAGATCAATGTGAAAAGGTATCTTTTCCTGCCAATAGAAACATGCGAACATCGAATCTCCCCAGAACCAAGGCGGAACATCGAGGAAGGATGCGAACGCCTCTACGATGTTGATCTTGGCGGTTCCTGTTCTCGGATGTTCGATCGTTCGTTCCGTTTGTCACTGTTCCATCATTTCGCCTCCAGACATGGAAACAATCGACCCACACACGAAGCTGACCCTCTCTCTTCTTCTCTGCAAGATGCAGGGGCGATGCTCACCAACATCACCTCTGACAACAAAAGGCAATCCACCAATACTCATCACAACAGTATCATAAAATCCGTACGATTTCACAAACCATAAAGCAAACATAAACACAAACACAAGCACACCGCCAACGCCACCACCCAACCCATCTGCCGAAGCACCATCAAAAGCAATCAACTCCAGTATCCATCACAGTTCATCACCGCTGATCACCATGTCTGCCACCAAGGACAACGTCGAAGATATCGAAAATGCTGCACCCGAAGTCGCCATGAAGGGCCAACCAAACATCCCTGGAGATCCATTCGCTGAGCGCGCAGGCAAGACCCTGACATGGACCAACATCGACATGATCCTCAAGGGGCAGGAAGGAGAGGAGGATCGCAAGCTCCTCGACAACGTGTGGGGAGAGGTTCCTGCAAAGCAGACCACCGCCATCATGGGACCAAGGTACGCACGCGCAAAAGTTGGCATTCCCGCCGTTGGATATCCAGTTTGCGACCGATGCAACACAGCAACATTCGATCGGCATGTCCTTGTGTGCATCCGTTATCCACTACGATTTCATCTCACGGAACCAACTCACCAATCTATTGCTCTTCACCACTCCCCATCTTGCAACACAAACCAACAACGATCTACGACCCAACAGTGGCGCCGGAAAGACATCCCTCCTCAACATCCTGGCTGGACGTGCTGCTTCCCGTGGTCGCATCACCATCACCTCCGACGTCCGGCTTAACAACTACAGGGTCGATCCAACCGATGTCAAGGTACGCCAGCAAATCGCCTTCGTCGCCCAGGATGACTCCCTCCAGGTCACATCCACGCCACGGGAGGCAATCCGCTTCTCTGCTCGCCTTCGTCTGCCTCGATCCACCACGGACGAGGAGATCGAGCTCCTCACCAACCGCATGCTGACCGAGCTCGGATTGGAGGACTGCGCCGATACTATCGTTGGAGGTGCATTGATCAAGGGAATCAGCGGCGGGCAGCGCAAGCGCGCATCCGTCGGAGTGGAGCTGGTGACCAAGCCGGCTCTCGTGTTCCTGGACGAACCCACATCTGGATTGGACAGCTTCTCCGCGGTTCAGCTTTGCCGTGTCCTGAAGAAGGTCGCGAATGCCGGATCCAGCGTCCTCTTCACCATTCACCAACCCAGCTCCGAGATCTTCAACTCCTTCGACCATCTCATCCTCATGAACAAGGGCCGTGTGATGTACCAAGGCGCAGTCGCGGCCGTGCCGGAGTACTTTGCTGAGCGCGGACAGGCAGTCCCAGAGTACTACAACAGCGCCGACCACATCATGAACGTGGCCCAGTCAGTCGACATTCCCGAACTCGACAAGGCTGGATTCTTCCCGGTTGACGAACGTGATCTGCCAGATCCATTCGACGGCGAGGATACCAGCAGGCACGATGCGTTGGGAGTCACAGCTCGCTCCAACAGTGGCGAGGATGACTTCGATCCACGTCCCGTCGGTCTCTTCACTCAACTCTACCTGCTGTTCACCCGCGAGCTGGTCAACTTCCGCCGCGACACTGCGGCACTTGGAACCAAGTTCGGCCTGACAGCCTTCTTGGGTATCCTCATCGGCATCATCTTCCACGACGTCGGTGCCACCGACCCGTCTGACTCTTCCAACACCCAGAGTCGATTCGGTGCTCTCATCATCTGCCTGATGATGGGAATGTTCGGCACAGCCCAGGATGCTCTGCTGCAGTTCCCATCAGAGCGTCCTGTCTTCCTCCGCGAGTACTCGACCAATCACTACTCCGTCTTTTCCTACTTCCTGTCCCGGCTCACCATGGAGGCGATGGTGACCTTGGCCCAGACCCTCGTGCTCACAATCATCACCTACTTCCTCATCGACTTCCAGATGGATTATGGTCAGTACTTGATCATCACCTACGCTCTGTCCATGGCATCCACGGCATTGGCAGTCACGCTCGGCAGCGCAGTCGAGGATCCCAAGATGGCCACCGAGATGCTCCCAATCCTCTTCGTCCCGCAGATGCTGTTCGCAGGCTTCTTCGTTGCCACAGAGCTCATCCCATCCTGGTTGCAGTGGGCGCAGTACCTTTGTTCCTTGACATACGCGCTTCGGCTGTTGGTGATCGAAGAGTTCGAGGGCTGTGAGGATGAGTTCGAGAACTGCAAGAACACCATCGACCAGCTTGAGGCCAACGACGATGAATCGTACTGGTACTGGCTGGTGCTTATCGCGCTGTTCGTGGTGTTCCGTCTGCTGGCACTCACAGTCTTGACCAATAAGGCCAGCAAATTCTACTAATTGGTGATGGGGGCAGTGCTACGTACTTATGTGTGGCGCCATACAAGTACATACCATACCATGTACTCGTACGTATGAGCACCATTGCTCTCTACAGTGAAGTAGCACGTAGTAATAAACAATAGAGTGTGCATCTGATAGTCAGAGAGTGACGAAATGTTGGACGAAGCGGTGCACTACGCAGTCTCCTCACACAGCATAGCACTCGGATGGTTGTCATAAGCGTACTCGCACTCGTCGATTGGCGTTACATTATGAGATATAGCCTTCATATTGATAGGGAGAGGCATCGCAGTGAATGCTCTTTCTACTCGTCGAGTTGAAGATCTGACGGATCTGGGAGCTCAAGGGCTGGTCCATGCTTCTTCTTGAACTCCAAATACTGTTCCAGATAAAGACCTGCGCACTTACAAAAGTCAGCATCTGTGTTTATGCAAATGGAACCCAGTGATGGGCGATACGAAGGGTTCTGCGATCGGACGAAGTACCATCGTGGCAATAATCGACTGTTGAGCGATACGGCCACATACGAAACCGACAGTGCCGCATTTTGTTGGCATATTTCCCAATCGTCCGACAGCAGCACGTAGCCAGTTCGGTTGAAAAAGTCGAGCGTTGGTTTGAGGTTGCTTTCTACACTCAGCCCGATAAGTATGGGAAACTGGCGCAAGTTCCGAACCAATGAGGCTTCACCCCACACTTTGCTGATGAAATCGATTTTGGGCTGAACATTTGTTGAGAAGTTGAAGTCAAAGACCCTTGGTGCAATGGTGAGTATGCACGCTGCTAGCGATCGCTCTTCCACTCCTTGTGGTACGTTCGGCGTGTGAGAAGACCAACGTGTGAAGTGGCGTCGTTCGATGCCATCGAAGAACTCAACCCTGGATTGCAAAGTCTCTATCGCCAAATTCAGTAAGAGTGGCATTCTCATCACACACTTCTTCAGTTCCTGCTGATTCAACATGGTTCGCAGGTATTCCAACATTGGTCTGATCTTGTCTTCCGACGAAAGCGTCAATGGCCCTCCACCACCTTGGTTCATGAACACCGTGAAATCTGTTTCAGTCATGTTCACTCTTCGCATCAGATACTCAACGCGTGGCTTCAACACAGTCTTGGTGTCCAACAAGAGTGCAGCTGGCCGACGGATGATCAGCTGTTCGGTGATAGTGGATGTCGTCTTCTTTCGTTTCTCCAACCATTCTGTATCCATCACTGAATCCAAGTAGGTCATAGATGCGTTGATTCTAGCTGTCGATTCGGTTGATATGGCCACCGTCGAAGCTTTGAGCTTGTTGATGGCTCTCGAAGATATGCCCCAGTCATCGGAGAGATGTCTCACCAGTTTGTTCCAGGCCACGTCGGAGTTGTAGGATTTCACATTCGACAGCCAGCGCTGAGGATCATCATCGATCTCTTTCTGGAATGCCTCATTTCCTGATACATTGATGAAATGCTCCGATGCTGGTGCAAGGAACTTGGACACATCCTTTGTTAGAACTGGGGGTGCTAACTGAACGACTTTCTTTGCAGTCGATGCAGGACAGATGGATGAAAGGAAGTCAAGGACTTCTTGTGCTTGCTTGAGGGATAAGGTATCCGCTGCGAAGCGCACGTATCTCCTTGTTCTTGCCCAGGCTTTGGTGGACGAGACACCACGGTTGTTCGTATCCCCGAAATGTGATCGAATAGTGTGCATCAAACTGCGCACTTGAATGTTTGGTTTTGTTCGTATTGGAGCAGCACTTGTCGATGTATCTGTATTTGGAGTTGATGCCGCTGGTGTCCTGCTCTCTGTTTCTGTTTGTGTTGTTCTTGGCTTTGCTGTTGACTTTGGTTGCGCACTTGATTTCGCGCTCGCCGATGATGGTGATGGAGATGAAGACGATGCCAGCAGCAGGGTTGAAGCTGGAGCGCAGTTGCCCTGGTGCGGTTGTCCCCACCGTGCCAATCCCCGACAGTCACGTGTGGACTTCCATCGCGCACAAAAGGCGGCAGATGGTGTGCTTGTGATGAGCAACGCGACTGACACGCACGCAGCCATGTAGATGATGTGCCTTGATATCATGGCACTGTTGTTGATGATGGCGGCGTTGGCGATAGCTGTGGTAATATTGATGGTGGTAGCGACGTTGGCAACAATGGCAATGATGGTGATGACGATCCTCCTGTCCGAAGCTGCGATCCTGACGATGCAGAAGCACGAACATGAACAGTGTCTGTGGCTGTTTCTTGTTGGTTGGCGCATGTGGGCTTTGTCGCAGATCGCGAAACGAAAAAATTGACAACAAGTGTCACAACATGGTCGTTGGTCTCAGGAAGTTCCACGTGGAATACGACAGAAGTATCCGTGGAGCACTCTTTCTCATGAATCGGGGGCACGACTTTACCAAGATACCCATTATTGGCGCACCTCCCAAGAATATCTCCCTGACTCGATGGATTCAACTCTGTTGACCACACTCGGACCACCTTGTAGCTTGTCCCTCCTCACTCCTCCATCTGCAACTGAGACCAAACACAGTCATGTCCCACAATGGAGTCTATTCATGAACCACCATTAAAATGAAGGAGAACCTATGATTCGACCACTAGGGATGTATTTGCACATGAACCAAGACTATGTGCAATACTGTTGATAAATCCCAAGTATGTCGACGCACATCGACGGACAAGAGTCACCCCAATGGGAGAAACGGAGGCAATCCCTTCTTCACCCCAGAGCACGAATGATGATGTGACATCAGAAAAACATGATCGCTGAGACCATTGTGGTGGCGTAGGAAGAATACTGAGGAATCAAAGACAATGTGGGATCGATCAGTCTGAGACGCATGCTGAGGTGCCTGTATGGGTACAAGAAATACTGCTCCAATGCAGAAGAGGCATGACACTACTGAAATGCATGACGAATCTGCAGGGGAGAGCATGAGAGCAAGATGATGATGCAGATGAAAGCAACCATGGACAAGTATATGACTATGGTGAACTGCTACAGATCATGCTTGCTATTGAATTGGAATTGAAGAGAGCCAAGGAGATTGTTCTCACAGTTCTATAACAGTATGATCGAATGACAGATTAGATTCATACTATCCCTTCATGACCTAGGGGATTACTTCGATCCAATATAAATTTCATTCTCACCCCATTCCATTTTTGACCACAACTTTTACATATACCCCTCCACTTTTCTTGTACCAACAGAATCCTTGGGGAGTTGGCACTTCTTCTTATCTTCCTGAATCAGGGGTCTTCTTACTGCAGTCGGGTCGCCATCGTCCTCCGAAGTACTCGTGAATCGTTTTTCGGCGACGGGACTGATGGGAAAACTCATCAGCGAGGCCATCATCGCTGATTTTCGTGACACATCAATGATTTCTCGGTGCTCACATCTCTCAACTCGATCGCCGTTTTCGCATGCATCAGTTGGCATGCGTGTTCATACAACTCCATGGATGCCCTCCAGCACATTGCTTCGCTGATGATCTCCGTGACCCATCGCTCATGGATCATTCTTCGTTGTGCGCAATCTCTTTGATTGTTTCTTCTCACCGTCAAAGAGATCATCGCGATTGGTGATCACAAAATCGCAATCGCAATCCCAACCATTCCACATCATCGATCGCCCATCACAACACAAGCACAGCCGATCTCATGCACCCGCGGCCATGCCTGCATCATCTCCGGCTTCTCCCACATCCAAGTGTGCCAAAGTATCCAAGCCTTCTTCCAATGGTACGGCAAGCTACAATTGCGCCAAACCCTTCGTGGTATTCCTCAACAGCAATCGGAGAAAATCCCTTCATGCTACCAATGGAGTGACAGGAGACCGTTCCGCAGGAGCACCAATCACAAGCAGCAAGGGAGTATGCAATGGCAACAGTGCCTGCATCAGTGTGGCTGGTACCACCACTGCCAGCAGCACTGCAAGCATAATCAAAAGCAACAGGCGCAGCAGTCGCATTATCGAGCGCCTCAAACGCAAACTTGCATTGAGGTGCGGAAGAAAAAATGAGAGGAGTGGCCTGATTGCAACCAACAACAGCAATGATGGCACGGCCAGCAATGATGGCATGGCCAGCAATAATGGAGCAATGGATGCAGAATGCACCACTTCGACTGGTGTTGCCATGGCTCCTGATGGAGCAACCGCTGTGGACGGCACAGCCATTCCTGTGCATGGAGCCGACAACAATGTTGCCTATGCACCACTCCCCATCAGTTCTCACAAGCCACTCTTCTGGTCAGTTGGAGGTTTCAACCCATCAGTTGATACCATCCTGGAGGTGTACTTCTCATGGCAACTCATCGAGTCCATGCAAGTCCACACCAACAATCGTACCTTCAACAGTGGATCCACGGCCAGCTTCTTTTCAGTGAAGGAGATCTACCTCTTCCTTGCAATCTACTACTACATGGGGGTCTTCAAGGCACCAGCCAAGTGGGATTATTGGCGCGCCCCGTCCATTGGTGTACCATCCCACCTGCTCACAAAGTACATGACACGAGCAAGATATGAAGTTGTGTGGAACCACATTCACTTCTCAGCTGTGAGGAATGCAGTTGCTTCTGATACAACCAATGCCACTGACTCGGAAGATGAGGATATCAGTGACAGCAAAGACAATCTCATCCAGAGCCGATATGAATCTCTCATGAGTGTAACGGTCAGCAGCTGCTCTCCGTCAAGTCGGTCTGCAACTTTGAGCAGCTCCACATGCACAGGCAGCAACCAAACCCTGCACACACAGCCCCCCACTCCTCCTACACCAATTGTTGACACCAACAGAAGCTGGTATCACAAGATCCAACCACTGCTTGACCACGTCAACCAGGTGTCAAAGAGTATCTGCATCAAGCCAGGCTCTACTTGTGCAATCGATGAGATGATGGTGAGATTCAAGGGCAGGTCCAGGCAGACCACTCGGATGAAGCAGAAACCCATCAAAGAGGGGTACAAATTCTACGCTCTGTGCTGCTCGAAGACTGGATTTGGATATCATGTACTGCCTGCAGGACGTCTGGACACATCAACAAAAATCAACAACACTGTGGAGGAGCTCATGAAGACATTGGACCCAATCAATCACCATGTTGTTGCAATGGACAACTTCTTCACAACCAAGGCAGTCATGGCGAAGTCAAGAGAGATGGGCATCGGAGTTGTTGGCACTGCAAGGAGGAGGAATGGATTACCCAGCACAGAGGTGAAGGAGGTTGAGGACATGCGCTTCAACTCACTCTATGTCTGGATTGAGAACAATCAGTATGTGGTGGCCAGGTGGATTGACAACAATGTGGTGTTGATGGTAAGTACGGTGCACCATGGGAACGAGTCGGTCCTTTGCAATCGCCACAAGCCAAGAAAGAACAATGTGAATGCAGGGCACTTGGAGATGGTCTGGGGGAGCAAGTACTCTGCACACATCCAAATTCCGAAGATGATTGATGACTACAATCATTGGATGCTTGGAGTTGACAAATGCGATCAACTCATCGCATACTATCGCCCTGACTTGAGGGCTCGGAGAGTATGGATGCCCCTCATGTTCCACTTGTTCGACATCATGCGTGTCAATACTTGGATTGCATTCAATCACCTGGCAAGAGAACAAGATCGATTGGGGAGCAAGGCATTCATGATCGAGATGATTGAGGCTCTGGTCCGCAAAGGGAATGAAGCAGATTTGATGGCAACAAGGGCAAGCCACCAGAGTCCCACACACCATTCGAACAAGGAAGCGGATGAGCCCCTGCTCTCCAAAGCTGCCCAGATCGAGGTTGGAGGGGAGATTCGAAGATCACAAGGAGATCATCAGCAGGGACGGAAGCCCGAAGACTTGCAGATACTGTTCTTACCTTAAAGCAAAGGCAAAGCTCGAAGGGAGGCCAACACATGAACCAAGCAGAGTCAGAAGGATGTGCAGTGTGTGTGGAATCCATGTCTGTAAGCTGCACTGGAATGTATTTTCATGGGAAGGATGATGAGAGTACAATCAACTCTGACGAAAGTGAACTGACCATTACAGTCTAAAATCCAGTTTAGATACAGGTACAGAACTAGTTTTCATACGTAGGACATGGTAGGAAAAAGCCGTAGAAATTTAACACGGAGGCTTTATAATGGATCTGACAGATCCTTCATGGCTGGTCCATTAAGGGATAACCCCGGATTTCCAACAACCTGCAATTGCATAAGACCTGCAAGTTGCCCCTCATGCTCACAGTTCCAAGATTTCAACCTTTGGAGCTTGACAGCATTCTACCTATCCATACGAATAACTCAATAACACTCACTCATCCTCTCCTTAACAACGATCTGATCACTCTACGTTTTGGTGCGGAATCCCCTCCTTTTTTACTTCGTTCTAACAAGCACCATTGCTCTCTACAGTGAAGTAGCACGTAGTAACAAACAATAGAGTGTGCATCTGATAGTCAGAGAGTGACGAAATGTTGGACGAAGCGGTGCACTGCGCAGTCTCCTCATGCAGCACAGCACGCGGATGGTTGTCATTCTCGTACTCGTCGAATGGCGTTACATTATGAGATATAAGTCTTCATATTGGTAGGGAGAGGCATCGCAGTGAATGTTCTTTCTACTCGTCGAGTCGAAGATCTGACGGATCTGGGAGTTCAAGGGCCGGTCCATGCTTCTTCTTGAACTCCAAATATTGCTCCAGATCAAGACCTGCGTGCTTACAAAAGTCAGCATCTGTGTTCGTGGAAATGGAATTCAGTGATGGGCGATACGAAGGGTTCTGCGATCGGACGAAGTACCATCGTGGCAACAATCGACTGTTGAGCGATGTAGCCACATACGGAGTAGACACTGCCGCATATTGTTGGCATATTTCCCAATCGTCCGACAGCAGCACGTAGCCAGTTCGGTTGTAAAAGTCGAGCGTTGGTTTGAGGTTGCTTTCTACACTCAGCCCGATAAGTATGGGAAACTGGCGCAAGTTCCGAACCAATGAGGCTTCACCCCACACTTTGCTGATGAAATCGATTTTGGGCTGAACATTTGTTGAGAAGTTGAGGACAAAGACCCTTGGTGCAATGGTGAGTATGCACACTGCTAGCGATCGCTCTTCCACTCCTTGTGGTACGTTCGGCGTGTGAGAAGACCAACGTGTGAAGTGGCGTCGTTCGATGTCATCGAAGAACTCAACCCTGGATTGCAAAGTCACTATCGCCAAATTCAGTAAGAGTGGCATTCTCATCACACAGTTCTTCAGTTCCTGCTGATTCAACATGGTTCGCAGGTATTCCAACATTGGTCTGATCTTGTCTTCCGACGAATAAGTCAATGTCCCTCCACCACCTCGGTTCATGAACACCGTGAAATCTGTTTCAGTCATGTTCACTCTTCGCATCAGATACTCAACGCGTGGCTTCAACACAGTCTTGGTGTCCAACAAGAGTGCAGCTGGCCGACGGATGATCAGCTGTTCGGTGATAGTGGATGTCGTCTTCTTTCGTTTCTCCAACCATTCTGTATCCATCACTAAATCCAAGTAGGTCATAGATGCGTTGATTCTAGCTGTCGATTCGGTTGATATGGCCACCGTCGAAGCTTTGAGCTTGTTGATGGCTCTCGAAGACATGCCCCAGTCATCGGAGAGATGTCTCACCAGTTTGTTCCAGGCCACGTCGGAGTTGTAGGATTTCACATTCGACAGCCAGCGCTGAGGATCATCATCGATCTCTTTCTGGAATGCCTCATTTCCTAATACATTGATGAAATGCTCCGATGCTGGTGCAAGGAACTTGGACACATCCTGTGTTAGAACTGGGGGTGCTACCTGAACGACTTTCTTTGCGGTCGATGCAGGACAGATGGATGAAAGGAAGTCAAGGACTTCTTGTGCTTGCTTGAGGGATAAGGTATCCGCTGCGAAGTGCACGTATGCCCTTGTTCTTGCCCAGGCTTTGGTGGACGAGACACCACGGTTGTTTGTATCCTCGAAATGTGATCGAATAGTGTGCATCAAACTGCGCACTTGAATGTTTGGTTTTGTTCGTATTGGAGCAGCACTTGTCGATGTATCTGTATTTGGAGTTGATGCCGCTGGTGTCCTTCTCTCTGTTTCTGTTTGTGTTGTTCTTGGCTTTGCTTTTGACTTTGGTTGCGCACTTGATTTCGCGCTCGCCGATGATGCAGATGAAGATGAAGACGATGCCAGCAGCAGGGTTGAAGCTGGAGCGCAGTTGCCATGATGCGGTTGTCCCCACCGTGCCAATCCCCGACAATCACGTGTGGACTTCCATTGCGCACAAAAGGCGGCAGATGGTGTGCTCGTGATGAGCAACGCGACTGACACGCACGCAGCAACGGAGATGATGTGCCGTGATATCATGGCACTGTTGTTGATGATGGCGGCCTTGACGATAGCTGTGGTAGCGACGTTGACAACAATGGCAATGATGGTGATGGCGATCCTCCTGTCCGAAGCTGCGATCCTGACGATGCACAAGCGTGAACATGAACAGTGTCTGTGTCTGTTGTTGTTCCTTGTTGGTTGGCGCATGTGGGTGTTGTTGCGGATCGCGAAACGAAAAATTGAGAACAAGTGTCACAACATGGTCGTTGGTCTCAGGAAGTTCCACGTGGAATACGACTGCGACAGAATCGACGGAAGTATTTGTGCAGCACTCTACCTATTCTCAGTGTCGGTGCTATCCACAGAAACCGATCGCTATTCGTGCTCGCGTGATCGTTACCGGCATGTCTCTTCGAAGAAGAGGTCATACGATTGTCAAAGCAAAGGAGATCTCGATGAAAAGTTAATAGTCTATTATACTATTATATATAATATTATACCAAAGTGCCTGCTCCTTGTGATACTCATGGTGTGACGCTTTGAGTGTGATGTCCACAGTCCCGCCATGCCACACACACAGTTCAATATCCGACGGCAGAGGTCGTATTTCTCTTTCTCGAACGAATCTCGAGTATCGCATCCTCTGTACAAGCTATAAGAAGGTGGGACGATGAACGCATCCAGTGTGATCTACCCGAAGTTGATGACTTGCGTAGTCGTTGAGATCTTTGCGCGCCAGAGTCTTGACTGGTGCTTGTAGCGTTTCTCTTTGTGACGTCACGATTGTGGGATCTTTGATCCGTTCGATCAGTGGAGGATCCTGTGGTGGCGAGGATTTTGGAATTTCTTGTTGGCATCAACAACGAACCCCACACGTTTCTTTTTGCCAGGGAGTTGTCGGAAAAGGAGAAAAGCTTACTTTTTATGTCGGAATTGGCAAGACTAGGTACTTGATTAGACATAAATATGTGATGTGCACCCATCATGGTACTTTGTTTGTTCCTACTACTATTGAGTACTTAGTTAGTGCTCTCCTTTGTGTTTCTGTTTCTGTTGTTTTCGTTGTTTTTTGGTGTTTGTTTTGGTTTTGTTCGTGCTGTTGTCGTTATTCTGTGTGATCTACTCTGGGGAGTAGCGCTCTCTGTCTGTGATGTCTGCCTGCTTTGCTGGTTCTCGTGTGATGTTCCTGTTGTTGACGCATTCACGCTGATGCGGTGTTGTTGTTGTTGTTGTTGACGCATCCAGGCTGATGCGGTGTACTGCGTTGCGCTGCACTTAGGCGTTCACAGTGTGCCCTGTTGCATCGGCAGACACAACACTGCCATTCACTCCATCAGGCATTCCTGCTGCAGCTCCGCCTGATACCTCATCCACTTTCAGGCGGAGCACATCATCACGACGTGGGGCGTCCTCGCCATTGCGGGGGCGCACTGATCCTGTCAGAGGTGTCATCTCCATCTCGACAGTGGGGATGGAGCTCCCAGCACTGCTGGATTGAGAAGAGCTCCAGACTGGGTCGGGAACGCCACCACCAGGCAACCCGCTGGAGCTGTGGGCAGCCAGGGATGCGTTGGTGTGAGCTTGACGGAGCTGCGCCTCAAGCTCAGCCAACCGGGCCTGCGCATGCTGCTCGCGAGCATGAGCTTCGTTGCGCATGGCCTCGAACTGGGCCCGAGCTTCATGCTCAATTCGGGCCTTGGCCTGAGCATCCAGCTGGGAGCGCTCTTTTGCCGCACGCAAGAGAGCCTCGCATTCGGCCCGTTCCTTGCGAGCTAACTCTTGCGCTCGAGCAACTTGGGCCGCGGCCTCGCGCTCCATCTGCTGGCGGATCGCAGCAGTCTGCGCAGCAGTCTGGGCAGCATTCTGGGTGGCTGCTGCAGGGCTGGCAAACCTGCCACCAGGATTTGGAATCGGAGATTCGAACGGAGCAGGATGATGGTTGCCGCTGGCGCCGCCTGGCTGGGCTGGGGAAGGATGGCCAAAGGGGTGGGAGCTGAATCCTTGCGCGGTCGGGATGGCAGGCGCAGGCATGGTGGGATTGAAGGAGTACACCATCCCATCCAAGCCTCGGACGCCACGACGACCAGCCGTCCCGAACTGCTGCTGATTGAAGCTCTCTTGGAAAAAGCAGAAAGTCACCAGCGTGGTGGTTCCGAGGTAGTTCTCCACGATCTCGAAGTTGGGCTCCTCGAGGTCCTTGGTCTTGACGTTGCGGAAGAGACTGTCGATCTTCCTTGGGAGGCTGAACTGGCAGCTGACAACGAGCTCGCCTGCATCATCGGTGACCTTCCGGGCGAGGTCCTGGAAATAATTCTTAGCTGCCGCAAGGCTTGTAGAAAAACCCTTATCATAACCATAGACTCCGTAGATGCACTCTGCTGTGAAGTACATCTTTGGCACTTTGTAGGTCAGCTTCAGTGTCCATCCTTCATCCTCCGTAGACAGCGCCACAGAATCCGGATCCACCTTTGCATCCAGGACCACGAACATGTGAATCCCCTCCCTGTAGCGCCCTGTTCCGTTTGCAGCTGTCAATGGATCAAAAGCACGTTCAGTGAATGATCCGAGCTTGACCATGTCCAGTGCAGGGCTCATGGCGCGATCTGCACTGCGGATTCCCATCTTGTTCATGGCATCCACGATGGTCTTGTCGTTGGGTGTGGCGTCGCGCTTGGGGGCAGGAGGAGGTGTTGGTTTGCTCACGTCTCGGACAGGGGGTCCACGAGGGCCTTGAACTCCACGACGAGGCATAATGAATGGTGGGGTAGCTTGAGAGAGATCGTCGTCAACGAATCCTGGGTCGAGCTCCAAGCTGTCTGAAGATACAGCAGAACCAAGACGATCAGAATGAACAGAAGGAAGGTAACTTTCGTCGTCGTCCGAAGAAGAACCGCGAGCAAGATCAGCAGCAGGAGGGTGATTGGCATTGGTGTTGTTGACAGCGCCTTGTGCTGGTCGGTAGTTGAGATTGATCCCGCGTTCTTGACGCAACTCTGCGAGGCGTTCTGTGGAATCCAGACCGCACCTCTTGCGAAAATCAGATCCAAATCCTGTGCACAGCGAAGCAAATCAGAGCTGTGTGAGAAGAGATTTGGTCCACGAGCATGTCAGGACAGTCGGCGATCACAATAATAGTCACAACAGGCAACATCACAAAACGGACGCACCTTTTCCACTCTCAAGGAACTTCAGCAGACGGGCCCAACAATTGAGAAAATTCTTCTTCGTGTTCTTCTGGCTGTAGAGACTGTGCCACTCAACGTGCGACTCCCAGAAGTTCGAGAAGCCTTCCTTGGTTGGTTGGAAGCGAGGGGGATTGGAGATGAAACCTTTGATGATGTATGCAGCGTGATCTCCTGCGGGTGACCACCTTTGAGCTCGAGCAACTTGGATTTGTGCCATCTTGGAGGTAAGCTGAATTGTGGGATTGTGATGGACACCCCTGCTACAGCAGATACTGCGAGTGCAACGCTTCAAACAACTCGACCAATGCTGGGAGATGGTATCATCGATCGATCAATCAGCTGTCTATTCAATTCAAGCACGCAGGTAGGAGCAACGCAGCCAGACTACGGCAAGCATCCAGGCTGTCACATCCGTCATTGCCTGTTTCAATCAGCAGTATTGCACAGATGAAGAGGATCGTGGTGCGTACATGAGGGCATGAGGTGCCATCATCCTGTTTGGTTCGGAATGCAACTTCCTCGTGGGTCGAATTTGCTTTTTGTGGGAGCTCAGTTGGATTTGGTGAGCATACTCAGCTTCATGTGCTTTGGACGGCTCGCTTGGAACGATGTCTTCAAATCTGTATATTGACCCTCCGACAAGAAATTCTTAGGAACCGACGGTATTCGTTTTTGGGGGGACAAGTACCTGGTTTTCGCCGACAAGTCTCATGTGTGCTTTCCTACGCAACAGTCAGTAGTAGCTCACGTAGAAATCAAAAGATAGAATTTGTGGTTCGCCATTTCTACTCCGACGAGTCAAAAGTTCTAGTCCGACGGTTACAAAAACGTTACTTTCCTTGCCTATTTAGTATCTGTCGGATGGAAATCGTGTACTTGTCGGATGCGGATTGCGTACTTGTCGGACGCCTTTTTGAAATGGTGTGGAGTAGAGTACTCGACTCTACTTGTCATTGGCTTGTGTCGAAGCCAGTCCCACCAAACAGCATGTTGACCCTGTCGCAGGACAGCTCATCGCAGAGGTGCGCTTTGGCCGATCGGCCTGTTCTTCGATTTGCGTTGCCACATGCAACGGAAGCAGACACACGAACCAAGGGTGCTTCACAACGACGATCCAAGCCGAGCACCAACATCTCTTGCTCCTCTCTCCTGTGTTGAGTTCAGACGAAGGAAGAACACCATCCAACCCTTCCAAAGGTGATCTCTTGGTGGCGGACATCATCAACTGGGGTACTCCAGTCACCACAGAACCATGCTCTTTGGTCTTCGCATCACCATCATCGCACAGCCAAAATGAATCAACGACTACGAAAACAACGTGATGCTCTGTGTCCAACGATTCAAATGCAGAGGGGTGCGAATGGTTCCATGCCAGTGGGTGCACCTACTGGTGAGAGCCAGCAACCATGGGCAAAAGAAGGCAGATGAAGCAGACAGCCCCATCATCGGACACAGAATCTCCAGTTGGCCGATTCTACATGATTTGGAGAGGCAGGGACAGCCATTTCTTCAGCTCCAACTTCTTCCTTCGATCCAATCCCCCAACTGATGTTGAATGGCGCCTACGCTCATCGGTACTCCATCGGCAGCGTGCAAGACTTTCTTGATCTTGCACGCTACATCCTTCTCACCCCTGGCCAGTGCATCACCAATCTACGATGCCGATCAAGTGCATTCGGGGAGGACTTTACCGTTGCATTTGGGATTTCGCCTCATCTCTGCTCTGTGCTGTGGGCACTTGCAGCACGTCGTGGGGACCTGAAGCCAAAGCATCTCCTTTGGGCCCTGTACTACATGCGGCACTACCCATCCGTGCGCATGGCATGCGTCTTCCTTCGGACCACAGACAAGACTCTCAAGCTCCATATCTGGTCAGCAATCAAGGCTGTAGCAGATTTGAAAAATGATGTGGTAAGTCCAAGGGGAATGCATTTCACTCACAATTGCTTCAGCAACAAACAAGCTCACATCTTTTGCACTGCTTGTCTCTCTTCGACGTCGCCATGAAAAGATCCTGTGGGAGAACCGATACTCTGGGGATTTGAACAGATCGTGCCTGGTCACGGTTGATGGCACTGATTTCAAGATCAACGAGCCAACCCCATTCGATCGCAAGTGGTATTCGCACAAGTTCCGATCGGCTGGAATCAGATATGAGATCGCTGTGTCGATCCAAAAGGGAGATATCGTATGGATGAATGGTCCATTTGCTTGTGGGCGGCACCCAGACCTCAAGATCTTCCGCTCTTTGCTGAAACAGTACTTGGATGATGGTGAGATGGTGGAGGCTGATCGTGGATACCGCGGTGATGAAGCTGTCCGGACATCCGATGATTTTGTTACAGAAGCAGAGAAGCAAGCAAAAAGCCAAGCTCGTGCTCGCCATGAGACTGTGAATGGCCGCTTCAAGAATTGGAAGATCCTGGAGCATCGTTTCCGCCATGACCTGATGTTGCACAAGCATGTGATGAAAGCAATTGTCACTATAACCCAGCTTCAAATCGAACATGGCAACTCTCTATTCCAAGTACAATACTAGATTATACAAGTTTCAACAATACTGAGGGATTCGTGGTCTGGAACGCATCTTGCAACAGCAACCAGGAGAGTGAATCGCGTCGAATCCGGCAAATAGAAGAGCACTGCACCACCACTCATATACTATAATTGCATTAGATCCATTCTCAACTATTCTATTGACCAGATACACCACACCTTGTCCTAAACTGTGAGACGATGCAGTAATTCTGGGATGGATAGGACGTCAACGAGCATGTAAGCGCAGCACGATGAGAAAGTACTGCACTACTCTGCGTGCGCAAAATTGTGTGAGCTCTTCAGACAGTCAACTCGAGAACAAAGCGCAGCGAAGGAGACCCAATCGAGGAACACCTTTCGCTTGAGTGTGTACAACAATGCTTCGTATTCAACGATACGAGACTCAACAACGCGACCATGGAGGTACGATCTCTCTCTCTCTCTCCAGAGGGAGTATGCTGCGGTGTGCGTGCGCGGTCTGCACATGTTGCAACAAAATGTAGCGTGTTGGCGCGTGATCAGCTCTGATATCATTGCATGGGACAAGGATTCATACTCTATCAACATCGATTGGGCTGCTACTCCTTGAGTCTGCTGCTATCAATGTTGCACAAAGATGGATGAGAGTGACACCCAGTGCATAGTGATGTGGAGAGTGACGATTGGTGGTTGGTCATCAGGCCACCTCGCATTGTGGTGATTTTTTGCCGTGCGATACTGCTGGTGGATTCCTTGCGCTCTACCCTGCAGGCAACTCTCACTGATGGGAATCAAACGCATCACATCGTCAAGAAGGTAAATGGCGTGGGGTCAGGAACGATACTCGATCGTCCCTGGTGGGCTTTTGATGAGTTCAATATAACAGTAGTACAAGCCAACAAACCAGAAGACAAGGACTTGTTCTGCCAACCAAGAAGACGGTGCTTTTTCCGGACCACCGCAGCAAAGTGTGACGAGAATGAGCAACACCAAAACAATGCCGCAGCGAGGAAATCCCATCTCCACACCCGCAACAATGCGGGACTCAGAAATGATCGTTTGCTCTCGTGAACCAACTCGGCATTCTTGTAGTAGTCGTATGAGTCGAACATCTCGAATCGAGTGCGCTCCATCACGTGTGGCGAACTGGCAACTGGCAGTTTCTTGTCATTTGCGAACAGACTCCGACACAAAAAACGTGATTTTCTCTTTTTCCGACAACTCCCAGGTGTCAAATCTGGTCCATCTCCGTCATCGGTGTCGCCAAACATCGTCATTGAGGTTGCCACCAACAGACCTTGACATCATCAACCACAAGTACGAGCATAGTTGATCGAGAAAGATTGAGAGGTGCATTGGTCGTACCATACTCGTACCATCGCCGTGCAACAAGACGATAATCGATCGAAACAGAATCGCTTATACCATCCCACTGAAGATTCTCTCAGCCAAGAGCACCATGAAGATGAACGTTTCGAAGCTGAGCATCACTGCGGTGATGCTGATGTCTCTGGCGTCATTCCTCACATTGACAACATTTGCGACTGCGAAGAAGGACAGACACGCGCCGCACCCGCATCAGGGGCTGCTGAAGCCGTACCAACCAGGCCCGTTCGATCTGAAGCTCGATTCGTCCGACGAGAAGAATCTGCAGGCCGGCAAGGCCGTCATGAAGCAATCGATGCCAAAGCCGGGTGATTTGGGCGGAGGTGCGATCTGCGTGCAAGACGTCGATGCCCCACGTGAAGCAGTTTGGAGCCAGATTCTGGACTACGACAAGTACAAGGGCAAGGTCGCCAAGGTCAACGAGGCCAAGAACTACTTCGTCAAGCAGAACAGGGACGGATCTGCCACCATCAAGAC
Source organism: Craspedostauros australis (assembly GCA_026770025.1). NCBI lineage: Eukaryota > Bacillariophyta > Bacillariophyceae > Mastogloiales > Achnanthaceae > Craspedostauros > Craspedostauros australis. The sequence goes on along the minus strand of JAMXDE010000050.1, from coordinate 120,403 downwards.
CAAGATGGTGCTGGGTGTCATCCCAGGATACTCTGTAAGTTTCTGATTGATGGCTCAAAGACAAAAGGGAAATGGCCTTCAAAGCATTGCGGCGTACTCTTCTGCTTTCTGTACGAAACACCCCTGTGATCCTCGTGCTAGGTTGGATCAGTCGAACTGCTGTGCTGCTGCGCCGGTGCTTCTCCGTCATCACATACATGATTGATGCACAAGCACATTCTATGTTTCCCGCGACGATCGCTTCTCACGTTAAAAACACTTGCACCTCTCTTGCATATGCTTCCCCCTCATGCGGCATAAATATCTCCCAATGCAATGCATCCAACACAAACCCCCAACATGACGTTGACAGTACACCGCCTTCTATGACCACACCCTGCACCCGTCCAAGAATTCAGTCGTGTGGACGTTGGACTACGATAAGACCAGCGACTTCGACGACGTCGCTGGACACTGGCACGTCGAGGACCACCCCTCCAAGCCAGGATGTACACGTCTCTTCTACGCCTGCGACATCAAGTTGGCCGGTGCCGTGCCCAAGCCCATTGTCAACATCTTGAGCAAGTCGGCTCTCAAGACAGCCACGAGCTGGGTCAAGAAGAACAGCGAGAAGATGCCCAGCCTCAAGGTGCCACGCGCCTTTCAAACACCAAAATTCGGTTTCTCTGGTTGAAAAATCAAGCAGGGAAGATGTAACGTGAAAGGAGAGAAGGAAGCTATTGCTGGAAGCCGTTGCAGGTAGGAAGCAGAGCAGCATAACATCTGACAACGCCATGAAACGCCACACGATGTGCAGTTGGTATTAAGCTGAGTCTGTTAGAATACTCTATTTGCTTCCATACAGTCAGGACTGTTCAATCCTCCTCTCCGTGTTCCTCGTATTGCATTGCCGACTTCATTTGATCTTATTATTTGACACATACGAGTGCTCATGGAAGCGTCCTCGTAGACGTGAGCCATGGCAACCAGCATGGCTGCAGTTGCGAGCAAGTTCCCCCGGAAGTCAATGCATCAACAACCAGAATGCAGGTCTATGATGCTTTATCCTATTGGTACTCCTGGTTGTCCTCCTTGATTATGTCTGATTCGCTGTTGCTTTGCTTTTCCGTAGCTCCATCTTCAAGTCGAATCCCAACACGTGACATGATGCCCCTTTGATGTTTCATCTTTGGCACACCGTTGTGCAAGTGTGCTGTTCGTCGTCGCACCCATGTGCGAGGAGCTGCATTCATGTCGGTTGCCTGGATTCACACTCCAATAGGTGCCCTCCATTCATTCAGTCGCTGCCTTCGCTCTCAATCACATACTGCTCTCCTTCGCTCATTCAATAGCACGATCACAATCCGATCATCTTCAATGGACTCTCGAAGAAGTACGGATGCAGCAGAACTTGCGCCATACGTGGCCGCCGCTGCGGATTGCGGTCGAGACATTTGGAGATGAGGTCCTTGAGCTTGGCGTCGCAATCCAACTCATCGACGGGCACGCCCACGTTGGAATCCCGCAGATACTTGGTGATCTGCGCCGGATTCTGCCCATCAAAGTAACCACGTCCCGCCGCGATCTCCCAGAAGAACATGCCCAACGACCACACGTCGTACGAGTAATCGAGCTTGAAGTAGGGCCCGTCGCCGGCCAGAAATGCCGTCGCGAATTCGGGCGGACACGCTTCGGGCGAGTAATCGACGGGACTGTCGCCTGCCGGCATGGCGGATTCGAGATCGATGCCCTTGACTTCGCCGTTGGACATGACGACGAAGTTCTCCGTCTTGAGGTCCGTCCACACCAACCCCGCACTGTGCAATGCCTGCACGCACTGCGCCGCGGCCAGCGTGGCACCGCGCAACTCCTCGCCGTAGACGCGGCCGCCCTTCTGATCGAGGTAGGATTTGAGATCACGTGCTCCCATTTCCAGGACGAGGGCGCATTGATTGCGAAATCGGTTGCCGTATCCCGCGACGGGGAAGAAGTCGTAGCACTGCACGAAGCGTCCCGTGGCGAAACCGAGGAATCCAATTCGCTTGTAATTTTCGAATTCGCGTGTGACGGCCTCGAGGTTGGAAGAGGTCTTGATGCAGACTGCCGGTTCGGGGGCCGGCAGACCGCCGTTGTTGGGATCGGAGCGGAAGGCTTCCCAGATTTTGGATTTGCCGGATGTGCTGCGCACGGGCGATCCGGCCAGCAGGTATTCGTCGTCGAGGCCGATGGTCTCCGTCGTGAGCTGGTACTGATCGATGGCCTGCTTCCACGGATCGTTGTCGCGTTCCTTTGGCTGCGCTTGGAACGGCAGCTGCGCATTGAACGGGAGGGAGTATCCGTTGCGCTGACCCGGCTCCTCCTGCTGCGACACGGTCATCGGCGTGAGGAGACGGTACTTGGATCCGGACGCCGTCTCCACGACCACCTGCGATCGCGCTGTTTCGGGTGCCACGAGCGGTGACGTCGTGATGATATCGCCATCCGATATCTGCGGGTGGTTGGCCACCGTGCCCACGACGCTGCCGTTGGGCAGCAGCCTCCATCGATCCAGCTGCGGAACGGACAGGAAGAGCTGCGACAAGGTGGCTCGGATGGTCTCGGCGCGTAACCGCAGCGTCGATGGTCGGTGATGTCCGTGTCTGCCGGTCACAGAGATGCCCGATCCCGCAGCACCACTGCTGATGGGACTCGCTGGTGTGCACGGTGCCGTCGGTCGGACTGGTAATTGGTTCGTGAACGCGTGCGCAAAGAAGCTGCTGCTGCTGCTACTGCGACGTTGCAGATCTTGATGTTGCTGCTGATTGTACTGTTGGCGGTGCTCTGATGGCTGCTGTGGATGGTGTGCTGAATTGCTGCTTCTGATGCCTGCGAAAGTGGGAACAAACATGAGCGAGGACCTCCCTGAGCTGGCAATCAAAGACACCAGCGCGATCATCCAAGTGCACGTAAACGCTCTCAGCTTCTTGGACATGAAGACTGTGGGCGTTCTGCGCGTCGTCGCAAGTGCCGACATCGATGGCCGTTGCCGCACCATCGTTGCCATTCTCGTGAAGGAGGCGTTGCAGGTGTCCTCAGTCGTCGCAGTGGCTAATGCTCAATGGATTCTCAATGGATTCTCAATGAATGAGAAGTGATGGTTTTCGTGAGATTCAGCGGAGGCAGGAAGAATAGAATGGAATGTTGATTGGCGTTTGATTGCTCTCTCTCTCTCTCTCTGTCGAGCGGAGTCCGCTACTCCACTCCACGCTATTGCACTTCGACGTCTCTCAAGGATTGATCGTCCTTGATCGGAGTCAACCACAATGCTGTCTGTCTCTCTTGAGCGATCGTTGTTGCTGATGTGCTCTCGTCTCGAGGATCGTCAGCCTTCCGATCGAAGTTGCTCTTTGCCTTCGGCTCTGTCTGAGTGGATACAGTGTTTCCGTTTGCAAAAGTCGCCAATTGTCACATCAGCAAATCACCACGACAGATTCATTCTTCGGCAGATGCTCGTGTCAACACGCTACTATACCAACGCCAACAGCAACGCGACAAAACACACATCAAGTCAACCGATGGAGATGGCGATCGTCAATCGTCGCTGATTTTTGTGCGTGGTGATGGCTTCCTGACGAGATCCGATCTGTGACGTCAGGGATTGCGAACTCTGTTGATTGACTTCATTCGTGCGAACGAAATAGCTTGATACTAGTCGTGTGTATTCGTGAATGAGAACGCTGCTATTTGGGAACTCCTCACACGAATGCTGTGAAGATAGCGGCAGAGACACCTAGAAAGCAGCTTACTTTAGTCAACGTCTCCAAACCCATGTTGTACTACATCCCATTTGTATCTTCAGCTCTTAATCCTTCATTTCATCGCCATCCCCGTCACCATCGCCAGCCTTGCTTTCTTCGCTTCCTTCCGTTGCCTTCTCCTCCTTCACTGAAGCCAAGACCGCCGCAAGGAACGCTTCGATGGGATTGTTGCTCTCCACAAGCACGCGCTGGCCAGCCGATGCGTCGAGTTGGAAGTTGGCGAGGACCGAATGGTATCCATCCAGACTGCCGTTGTCGTCGGGCATGAGCGCCGCCGTCAATGAACGCAGAGTCGATTGCATTTGGGGACTTCGCAGGTTCTCCTCCAAATGTGCAGCCGAGCGTTGGCCTTCTGGAAGCTGTTCCATCAAGCGATTTCGCACACCTTCCTGCGTCAGCAGGTCAGTGATGGCCTGCGGTGTCACAACTTCCTGCAGCCCGACTGGTCGTCGCTGCTGCTGTTGCTGCGCGGCTTGTTGTTGCAGACCGGCCATGGCTCCCTGGAGATCGGCGAGGGTCAGCACGCCAGCACCGCTTGGAGCTGATGCTGGCACAGCCACGGCTGTTGCGGTTGTCGTCGTTGTTGCTGCATCCGATGCAGTTGCAGTACCCGCTGCTGAACCTTCAGTCTCTCCTCCCTGAGGCATTCCCAGGTTCTCAAGGATGCTGGAAAGCGCATCCACCTGCTGCGTGGTCGCAGTTGCCGATGCCGACGCTGCTGTTGGTGCGGGGCTAGCACTGGTACCGGAAGAATCGGCGCCTGTTGTGGCGGTGTCTGCACCAGCACCTGCACTTCTACTTGCATTCGCAGTGGCAGTCGCACCTGCGTTACTGCTACTGCTGCGAGTTGCAACTCCCTGCTCAGCCGATTCCGACTCGGCAGGCTTCGTTGGGTGCTTGAGGATGTCATTGATCTTCCCCACAAGCCCCTCTTCGATCTCCCGGTCTTGCAGCCACAACATCTTCCATTCGTTGTCCAACTTCCAGTAGTACACCTCGCGGCATGGGTTGTCGTCATCCTCGATGGTGCGGGTGTTGGTCCTATCATTCGCCATTGGGACTGCATCTACGTCTGCATCATCCATCGGGTCCGCCTCTGGTTCCTGCAGCGATGAAACGTTGGTCACCTTCTTGAGGGCGACAGGCGATGTGATGCGGATGGTGTCGGACACGGCCTTCTCGCGTCGATCGTACCACTCCCACAGCAGCGCATCCTCGCTGTTGTACCGTAGCTGCACCTTGGCACGGCGTGTGTCCGGAACGCACCAGTACTTTCCGTTCTCCTGCTGCGTCATCTCCATCTTTCCCGCCTTGAAGGAGATCAGAGGCTGGGGCTCCTGTCTCGCGGAGGCTCCTCTTGGGCCTCCCATGGCAGCGGCCCCTCCACCTCCCAACGCGTCAAACAGTTCCGAGTACATCCTTGCGTGTATGGTTTGTTTGTATTTGTGTTTTGCGTGTGTTGGTACACTCTCTTGTATTGGAGTTGTGCGTGAGACAGAGATGGCACTCCTTCAGGTGAGATTTGTGTTGATGGGGTCTCCATCCAAGTGGCGTGTGGCGAATGTTGTGTCGGGGGCCTTCGGCTCCTCTTGTTGTTGCGAACTTTGGAGTGAAGGATTTCACGGGAAAGGATCTCTTCGAGTCATGAATCTTCCGAAGACATCCACGATGTTCGTGAGATCGTGAGATTCGTCTCTTCGGGCCATGGCGCTGGACAACGAAGAGAACTACTACTATACTTCCTCTGCCACTATGCTCGATGCTGGAACACTCCATGTTTCATCCAACTAATACGCACTAATATGTAATTCCTATTGTATGATATGATGAAACTGCATGTTCCAGATTGGTTGTGATGGGAACGGGAGAACTGCGTTTGGAACTCGCCCAAAGATGGAATGAACGCATTTGTTCCGCCACCTCACACGCCAAGAGAGAGAGAGAGAGAGGAGACCAGTCATCCTCATCTTCGCGTTTAATACTCAAAGTGGCGCGTTTCCCCGAACGTCCCGTCGACGGTGACTTGCGTGAAGAAGTCGGTGTTCATGCCATCGTACATGCGGTACGTATGATGCGGGTAGGTGTAATCCTCGTAGGTCTCACCCGGTTGCAGGATGGCGATGGGTACCTCGTGCTCGTCGTCTTGGTACCACGAGACGATGGTCTCCTTGGTCTTGGCGGTGAATGTGACCGTCACGAAGATGCCTTGGGGCAGATCGACGCCGGTGAGGATGGCCTCCATGCATTGGGCGATCATGTCGTACTCATCAGGCTCAAAGTCCGGAATCTGGAAGAGGGAGACGGGAGAATTCTCCTCCAACCGTTGCTGGGTGGACGCGCGCGGAATCACGGACATGTCGTGCTGCGTGAACCACTTGAGGATGAGCTGGGCCGGCGTGATTGTCACACCAGCGGCGCTGTCATCGTCGTTGCCACCATGGCGCTTGGAGATACCATGCGCGATGTGCAGCAGATGATGGTAGGCATGTGGCACGGAGTGCTCCATCCTGTCGGGATCGCCTACCGGCAGGGCCTGGAAGATGTTGTAGAGCTGGATGTGGACGTTGTGCTGTTCGCACATGGCCACCATGACGGGATCGTGCAGCGTGGTGTGGATGTTCATCTGGAAGATGTGCGGCGGGATCCTGGCCATTTGGAGGAGCTCGATGAAGTCGTTGCGCAGGAAGTTGGAGATGCCGATGGATGCGATCTTCGGTGAGGTGCTGGCGGTGCGCCGCTCCTCCTCCTGCTCGAGGTACAGATCCTCGAGGGCCTGCCAGCTCTCCTTCCACGCCGTGTCCTTCCTGCGGTGCGGTGCGGCACCGGCCTGCTGGACGTGCTGTGGCAGGTCCTCCTCCTCCTGCTCGCAATCCATCCAGCCGATGCTCTCGTAGCACTTGGGCCAGTGCAGGAGGACGTGGACCTTGAGGTCGATGTGCGGGTCATCGTAGGCCGCCTGCAGGGCTTCGAGCGATTCCTTGACGGACACCTTGGTGCGGTCGTATCCGAGATGCGTGTACCACACCTTGGTGATGACATGGACCTCCACGCGGTCCTGCGCCGATGACGATGCCTCACCGATGACGATGCCATTGCCGATGTGGATCTCGTTGTCGATGCTGTGATGGGACGTGTCGAACATGCGCACGCTGTGCTTGCCCTTGAGGCCTTCTCGCACGGTGCTCTCCATTTTGGAGGTGGCGAGGTTGCCGATGCCAGCGCCAATCAAGGGCAGACGCACGTCGTTGCTGAGCGTGACGGACGGGAAGTCATCGATGACGATGAGGCTGTCGAGACGTTCGAGATGCAGCCGGTGCGCCGTCGTGTTGTTGTTGTTGTTGCCGCGCTGCTTGGCGGCGTCGCCTTTCTTCCCGTCGCGACGCAGGATCGTGTTGAGGAAACCGCCATGGGCGGCGGCGCAGCAGAGGCACAAGACCACGATGAAGAGGGAGGTTTGGTTTGGCATCATTCCTGTTTTTTATGTGGGTGGAAGGAAAAGGACTGCGCAACAAGAGAGAGGTGCAAAAAGAACAAATGTCTTGTCCCTGGATAGGTTTTTCTCGTACGATCAATGCGAACATCCTCGCGTTGCATGTTCGCTTTTTCATCACTCACGCCCATCGATGACCGTTTGTTGCTTCATTTCCAACGCCAGACACGGGAGACAACGAGAATTGACAAATGGCTTTGCGGGCGCACAGAATTAATTACACTCCTCAACCTTGCGCGAATCTATGATCATGGCGCTGGCGTGATACCTTGATTCATTTCTGGAGGGAGAGTGGAAAGTTAACTTGGAGGCGACGAGCCATCGGCGGAGACGTTGCTTCCAGTCTTGGTCCACAACGATGACAATCTGCCACGCTGCTTCATTTTGGATATGCTCTGGTCACCCGTCTGCTTCAGCTTGTCGAGCACCTGACGTCCGCCACCTCGCACCTTTTCCCATGGCAGAATCTGCTGCGGCGATTTGGGGTTGCCATTTTCTGCGATTGTTGCCGCTGCCGCACTCGCAACGCCGCTGGACGATGCCGCAGTGTCAGCTGAATCGGTCGTCGTGATGACGGTGGGCGATGGTGCCGCCGCACCATCCTCCGATTCGGGACGATCTTCCTCCGACCCCACGGTGTTGCCATCGTGCGCGGAATCGTTGCTGGACGGCGGTTGCTGAGGAATGGAAGACGTGGACATGGCGCGGTTTCGCGTTTTGGTGACGGTGTGCGAGACCCATTGCGACACGACGGATCCAAACTCCTTGACCTGCTCCTTGGCCTTGGTCTTGACGACGTTGCCGTTGTCGCCCTTCTGGAAGGAGTCCAGCAGCTCCTCTTTTTGCTTGAGCATGCGCTGGGTCTTTTCCAGGTCCTTGGTGAGGTTGCGCAGCCGGCGATCCGTGACTTCCTGGAGGTTGAGATGATCCTGCTCCAGCGTGGTGAGCTTCATTTTGGTCTCGACGAGCTGTTCGGACAGCTTCTCGGCGCTGATTTGCGATGCGGCCTTGTCTGCCAAGACCTTGAGGTATTGGCGCGTCGATTCGGATGCGTGCGGGTAGTCGACCAGAAGACGCGTGCGCGTCCATTTTCGCCGTCTGTGAATGAGGTTGGGCGTTCCCTTCGGCGGCATCTCCAATCGATCGCCGTATGCCTTGTGATTGGCGTCGCCGGAAATGGAGGGATCGTAGGAGTAGGACCATCCCTGGTCGTCCGTCTGGTTGACGCGCTTCTCGATGCGCCATCCGCCGATCCACTGCCAGCTGCCTCCGTTTTGCGGCAGCGGGTAACCCTTGTCGATGTTCAAAATTTGGTCCACCGCCATCGTGGTGAGCACGCCCTGCTGCGGCGGACGATTCCACGTGCTCTTGTTGAGCAGGCCGTGTCCCTTTTCCTCGACGGTCTTGCCCGGCTGCGGCACGACGATGGGCAACGTCTTGAAGAAGGTGGGGAATTGGCGCAGCGTCTTGTTCCACGTCTTGTTGGAGGAGCGCACCTGCCACTCGTAGACGCATTCCTGCGCGAAGAGATGGGGTTCCGTCCTCGCATCCCACGGGATGATCTCGAGCAGACGGATGACGTGCATCGGAAGCGTTTTGGCGACCTGGTCTCCCTTTCGATTCTGGCGCTTGAACTTGGGCAGCGGGATCTGCCTGGCTGATGATTGCGAGGCGGCCTCATTCGCCAACTGTTTCTCGTACGCAACTGCGGCAGCGAACGCGGGTCGATCCGTCGTGAGCGCGTCGAGCAGCTCCAAATACCCCTCTGACGTCGCCTTGAGGGAGATGTACTCCGGTGCCTCCTGCGCGTTGGCGGCAACGATGTTTGCCGCGCGCTTGCTGGCCGCCTGCTCCTGCTCCAACCGATGCAGCTTCGCCTCCATCTCCGCTCGCTTCGAGCGTTCGCGGTCCAGCTCCTCCAGCACATCGCGCAGCAGTCCTTCGTCGCGCTCTTCCAGATATGACTGTCCCGTTTGATTCGGCAGTGGTGAATGGGCTCTCGCTGGCGTTGTGGTGGCAGTTGCCGATGCAGCCGGTGGGGGCGCCTGAGTCATCGCAGAGGGCGGCAGCGTCGTGGCTGTCATGGGAGTGGTGGGCATGGGCGGCACCGCAGCCATCGTCGGCGAGACGGTCGGTGATGTCGTTGCCATGTTGGAATCCTTTGCGGTATAGTAGTATTAGTGCTATGGTTTGTTGCAGTGTGATATGGTGTGTTGCAGTGTGGTATGGTGTGTTGCAGTGTGGCGAAGGAAGGAAGGAAGGAAGGGAGAAGCGATGGATGGATGGCCCTTCCGTCTGCGGTTCTTGCCGTTGGCGCTGCGGATTGCAGAAGCGAAGTAGTCGTAGTCACTTGCGGACTCAGGAGGTCGCGGAATTCGATTGGTTCGTTCCCACGGTTGCTTCTTCCGCTGGTCTTGTCTTGCCCGCTTGTCGTGAGAGGCACGATTATGGGGACGGTTCCTTCTGGAGCCGTGTTGCGTCTTTTTGCAGGAGAACGAGTATCTATGCGCGAGGACCAATACGTCCGTATCCTATTAGCAGCAGTATGTTTGTGGTTATGCTTGTGGTTATGCTTGTGTTTATGTCGTGGAACGCAGAACACGGCGAATGAGAAGAGCAACGTCTGCTGGAGGCGTCGGAAAGGAAGCCAACCTCGTCTCCAGAGTTCTGTGCGACCGACTCCGTTTGAACACCTGCGGCTGTACCGTCGGAGAGATGTTGATGTTGATGGCTTCAGGTGTGGTGTGTGCTATCCAAACGAGCATGCATGCAAGAATACCGGAGAGACAGAGAGATCGACAATCACGGCAACGGTAATGTTGTTGATGGATGTCCCGCCAAACGGATGCGCAACAAACAACGCCAAGAAAAAAAGACTTCAAACGAAGACGTGTTGACGAACAGCGGCGATGGTGGACTCCTTTTCGCTTTTCCCCCTTGGTTGCGTGTTGTTCTCACAGGGAACTCGCGGACTTGTTCCTCCAACCTTGTGTGTGTGTTGTGTCATCGCTGATATTTTCTGTCACGTCTCTGCACAGTCGATTTGGTCGTGTGGAGTCACAAAGAACATTCGCCACACACCATCCAGGAATCAGGAAGCCTATGGACAGGAGGCTAGATTGATTTGTCAACGAAAGTGTCACTCAACAAATGGAAGCGAGAACAGGATATCCCATCAAAGTTAAGCGGTGGTAGCGAGACTATCACAATACCATGCCGCACTTGCACTCCAGCAATGCCTCCGCTCAAAGGGTCTCGTCCGATTGCGTCAAAATCTCCACGCCGGTATCCGTGATGAGAACGGTATGCTCAAACTGCGCCGCCATGCCACCATCATCCGTCACGACCGTCCAGGCGTCGCCCCACTCATGACACGCGCCGGCGCCTTCCACCAGCATGGGTTCGATCGTGAAGATCATGCCGGGCACCAGTTCCAGCTTGTCGTTGTTGCGGTAGTGCTTGACGAAGGGCGGCAGATGCAGCTGCGTGTGAATGCCGTGTCCGCGGTACTTCTCCACCGTGCTGTACCCGTAGGCATCGGCGACGTCCTGGATGGCGCCGCCCACGTCGCTGAGACAGGCGCCGGGTCCGATGGCGTCGATGGCGGCGTACAGCGACTCGCGCGCGGCGTGCACGAGTCGGCGCGATGCGACGAATTGCAGTTCCTGCTGCGGCGAGTTGAACGTCGTTCGGAAGGCAACGCCTCTCCAATCGGCGGTGGGGTGGTGGTGGTACGGCGACTGCTGTTGCGATTGCGCCAGTCTGCTCTGCGCGGTGGCGATGTCGTCCCAACTGAGATCATTCGCGCCATCGTGATCCCCCACGATGACGGTGGCGCAGTTGTCGCCGTGCACGCCATCCACAAAGCAGCTGACATCGAATGACACGATGTCGCCCAGCTCCAACGCGCGCATGTCCGGGATGCCGTGGCAGATGACCTCGTTGACGCTGCTGCACAAGGATTTGGGGAAGTTGGAATAATTCAGCGGACTCGGATAGGCGTTGCCATTGCGCAGCAGCGCGTCGTGCACAATGGAATCGATCTCATCCGTCGTGACGCCGGGCTTGGCCAACGCGCAGGCCAGGTTCAATCCCTTGCGCGCCACGCGGGCGGCGTGCCTCATCTTCTCGAGTTCGAAGGCATCGTTGTGCAGGACGATCTCGTTGGCGTGGAACGGAACCTGCCCCGTAGCGGCGTAGGGCGGTCGCGCGATGTGCGGTGGCGCGGACTTCCAATCGGACAACGGATACGGTTTCATGGTGGTGCGGTCCGACGAGGTGTCGTAGGATCTGTCGTACCGGGAGATCTCGTCATTCCACGATGCGGTCGGTGTGGCGGCAGCAGCTGCTGGGGGCGATTGTGGTGTGGTGGCCAGGCCGCGCAGAGGCTGTCCAGTTGGTGGTGAGATGGGCGCCGCCTTGTGATTGGATTTGTAAGGCGAGTAGCTCGCAACAGTTGCCGATGCCGCCGATGCTGACAATGATGTGGACGACGTCAGGCGGGCTGCAGCGCTTCCGATCGAGCGAAGCCCGGATGGGTGATGGACATGGTGATGGTGCTGCAGCAGCGTGGAAGTGCCTCGGCCGATGAATGCAGCCGTGCTGGCAGATCGCGAGGCCGAGGACCGCAGCAGGATCATTGTGCTCCCGAGGAGTCTTTGTTTGGACATCATCATCTTCCCCGTGCTTGTGCTTGTTCGTGCGCTCGTCGATGCTGCTGCAATCATGTGCTGCCAATGTCACATAAAATATAATATGGTAGTGCTCTAACTGCTCCACGCGTACTCTATGTCTCTATTAGGAGGTCGTATGCTTCGACCTTGTGTTGGCGGAGGAAGGTTGGTGAGAATGGAGTGTTGCTTCCAACGATGTGGTGATCTTCATCGTGGGTTGCGTTTGCTGGCGTCAGCGTTTTGTCAGGTTGGATTGTTGTTCCACGATCGTGGTTTGCCTTTCGCCAAATCCAAGCATTCCGTCTGTCCGGTACACGTCTCACTATCGAGTCTTGTTTACTTTGTCGGGAATCGTCATCCAGTTTTGATCACGTTTGCGCCGATTCACGAAGAAACAAGTCAACAACCAACGTTGCAACCGCAACACGAAACAAGGGTGTGCTTGATTCCGTTGGATTTGTACGCAACATTGTCATTCCCACCAATTGTCTTGCATGACAGTGCGTTCCACAGCAAGTGGAGACTCAACAGCCATACCACTACCTGCTCCGGAGCATACTTCCTCCAGTGCATACGACTACTCGAATTCTGGGACGCCGACGAGTCACTGTCTTGGTACGCAAGTGCACTCCTCATCCAGTGGCATCACATCGCAAGTATTCTAGTATAGCAGACTGGACTATACAGTACTGCTCTATTACTCTGCCTGCAATCCATCAGCTACTGATCGTCGGTTGTCATCCAGGACTCCAAACAGTCTTCGACCAGTCTTCGATCAGTCTTCGATCAGTCGTCGCTCGACATTCCCAGGCCTGCACTCGATCATCAAAGAGTAGTGCGCTACAACCATTACAACTACCAACAGCATACTCGCACTCTGGCATTGTACCTGGCTGGGAGACATTGAGATGACGTCGGCGAAAGGGGCCGCCGGATCTCCGGCCGTGCTGTCGCAATCTTCGTACCCCTTCTCACGAGAGGAGGAGTGTGGTTGGCGACCGGAAGAAGCAGCGAGGAAGTTGAGGTCATTATCAGCACCTGCAGGATCAGCATCAAGCACAGCTGCAGACACCGCTCTCCACAGCAAGATCGGATGGACCTCATCGGAGGCCTCCCGACTGCGCCAGCGGTTTGGTAGCAACACGTTGAACTCGGATGATGATGGCAGCAACGGCAACACTACGCCTTTGTCTTCCATCACTGCGGCTCTCGTCGAGCAGCTGAAGGAACCGCTCATCGGGATGCTCCTCTTTTCAGCTTTCATCTCCATCCTGCTGGGCAACGCGGCCGATGCCATCTCCATCGGCATCGCCCTGCTCATCGTGGCCATGGTGGCCGCAGTGCAGGAATATCGTTCCGAAATGGCATTGGAGAAGCTCACCAACCTGGTCCCGCACACCTGCACGGTCATTCGGGATCAGGGGGCTGTGCATCACCAGCATCCTGCCAAGGAGCTGGTTGTTGGAGATTGTGTCATGCTGTCGACAGGGGATCGCGTCCCGGCGGATTGTCGCATCATCGATGCGGTGGAGCTCATGATCGACGAAAGCTCCTTGACTGGCGAAACGCAGGCCGTCTCCAAGACGAGTCAGGCGGTTCGGCTGGATATGGATTCCACCATGACGCCGACAGATGCAACCGCAAGTGCCGACGCAAATACGAATGCAAATGCGACCACGCCAGAATCCACCTCGTCGACCACCGACATCACGCGGCAAACGAATATCGCGTTCGCGGGAACCCTCGTCAATTCGGGACGCGGACGAGCTCTCGTCATTGCCGTTGGCCCGCACACGGAGTTTGGCAAGGTCGCGTCGGAGCTGTCGCAAGTCACGGCGCGCAAATCGCCGCTGCAATTGAAGATAGACGAATTGGGTCAGCGGTTGGCTTATTTCAGTAGCGCCGCGATCGTCGCCATCGCCATCTTGGGCGTCGTCATGGGACGGCCATTCCTCGAAACGTTGACGGTCGCCGTCAGTTTGGCCGTGGCCGCCATCCCAGAAGGGCTGCCAATCTGCACCACCGTCACGCTCGCGCTGGGCGTCCTGCGCATGTCCAGACACAACGCCATCATCAAGAAGCTGCCCGTCGTGGAGAGCTTGGGCTGCACCACGGCCGTGGCGTCCGACAAGACGGGAACGCTGACGCAGAATGAAATGACTGTGCGTGCTGTCTTCGTGCCGGCCTTTCCACGACACCAATTCACCTTCACGGGTGTGGGATATGATGTATCGGACGGCAATCTCCTCATGGCGGGGAATGTCGTGGAGAATCCAAAGTCTTTGGATCTTTCCGATCCATATCGTCAGCAGCAGCACAGCAACAACGAGGAGATGGTCGCCATATCCGCGCTGCTGCAGACGTCTTGCCTTTGCAACGATGCCACGATATCCTGTCCCATCACGGGCGTCGCAAGCACAAAAGATGATATGTCCGGACAACCAACGGAGTTGGCGTTGCTCATTGCTGCCACGAAGGCAAATGTCGACGACCCCCGTGCTCAGTATCAACGCGTTCGAGAGATTCCATTCACCAGCGAACGCAAACGAATGGAAGTGCATGTGCGGCCCGTGAATGGACAGCACACATGCAAGGCATTTGAACGGCTCAAGACGACGCAAACGAAATTGACGCCATCCGAATTTGAAACCATCTACAGCAACGGCTATCAGAACGGTCTCTCCACAAATGAAGGCGCAACATCGAATTCGAATGAGCCCATCCTGTGCTTCGTCAAGGGCATGCCCGAAAAGGTGCTAGACGAATGCAACTCGTACACGGGCACAAATGGTTGTATCACACCCATCAACGAAGAAATTCGCAGAGCAATTCTCATCCAATCGCGCCGCATGGCCGGAACTGGATTACGCGTCCTCGCCATGGCCTACGGTGAAGCAGTTTCTGATGATTGCGACAATGACACAAGCAACGGTAATGGCAACACCGCTGGCAATTGCAATGATGGTAAGGCTTCTGCTGCAATGATATTCGCCGGACTTGTAGGAATGGAAGACCCACCCCGCGATGGCGTCGCTGATTCGGTGTGGCAACTGCGTCGTGGTGGCGTCAAGGTCATGATGGTGACGGGTGATTCCAAAGAGACTGCGATGGCAATCGCGAGCCGGTGTGGGATCATCGGAGATGAATTGACATCCAACCGCCAACTCGACACAAACAGCGAAACATACGACGCCGCACCAGTGTCGTTGTCAGATGTGGAAGCGGGCGATGCGTCACCTTCCAACATCGTCATGAGCGGCGCGGAGTTGGAATCGATACCCGCGCGGATACTGCCCGAGGCTGTTGCCAATGTCCGCATCTTCTACCGCGTCGCGCCGCGTCACAAATTGGCGATCGTTCGGGCGTTGCAGCAACACGGTGACATCGTGGCCATGACGGGGGATGGCGTAAATGACGCCACCGCACTGAAGGGAGCCGACATTGGCATCGCCATGGGATGCAAAGGAACGGACGTGGCCAAGGAGGCCGCCGACGTGGTTCTGGCCGACGACAACTTCCGCACCATCACGTACGCAATTGCTGAAGGCAAAGGAATCTTCTTCAACATACGTTGCTTCCTCGCCTTCCAACTCAGCACCTCCTTCGCCGCATTGACCATGGCCAGCATCGCCACCATGCTTGGTCTGCCAACCCCACTGAATGCCATGCAGATTCTTTGGATCAACATTATCATGGACGGACCGCCGGCCCAAAGTCTGGGCGTGGAACCTGTCGACGACAAGATTCTGAACGCGAAACCTCGCAAGGCCGACGACGCCATCGTGACGCGGGCGCTGCTGCTGCGCGCCATCACGAGCGCCGCGCTGATCGTCTTCTTGACGCTCAAGGTCTTCGCCAACGAACTCGATGACGACAACGTGGTATCGCGTCGTGACACCACCATGACCTTCATGATGTTCGTGAACTGCGATCTGTTCAATGCCTACGTGTGCCGGTCGGCGGAACGATGCTTCTACGAACTGAATCCCTTCAGCAACCCGGCCTTCGTGTGGGCCGTGGGCGGATCCGTGCTGGGGCAACTCATGGTGATTTACTTCGCGCCACTGCAAGAAATCTTCCAAACGGAAGCGCTATCGTTGCAGGATCTGATGTACATCATCCTGCTGAGCTCCAGCATCCTCTGGCTGGACGTGGTGCGCAAGAAGTTCTTCGAGGCGACCTTCGTGGATGGATATCCGGCGAAATCGCAGGGTGCTGACGATCGTCGGCGCACGGCCGCCAAGCATCGCATGCGACGCAATCGATCATGGTTCCATTTTGGCAGGCAAAGTCGGAGACGTCGTGATCTCAAATCGAATTCCGTGCTGGCATTATGATGTGAGGTCGTGGGGCGTGGCAAAGCGAAGATATAAAATTCCTTTCTCTCTAGTCGAGCGCGCATGAAGTAACAATTGTGCTATGATTCGAAGAATGATGAGGTAGCATCCGCAAATGACGTGAATTAGTGGCCGGGGTTGAGCTTGGAGATTTCCATCCCAGCAAACAGCTCACCGTCGGGCTGAAGCTTGGATCAGCCTTGTAGTTGCATGATGACGCGTCGGCTCTTTTTGGGAAAGATGCGCTGATTCCAGTAGAGATAATTCTTTTCTTGATTGCTGGGCCGCAAGATCAATAGGAGCTTGCCGACGAAGAGATCCGTTTCGATGGGGACAGCTTGGGTGAAGTTGGGTGGGAACGGTATCTGGCTGCTGACATCCAATGTTAGGGTTGGGAAGAGTTGTCGCAGCAGGGTCGAGTTGCGTTTGCGCAGCGTCATGATCGTCGAGGCTGCCGCTGACGGTGTCGTTGTGGTCGCAGATGTCGTTGCGGAGAATGATTGATCGATCGATCATTATTGTTGTTGTTGTTGCGCCCAAACTCTGCGACAAGAGAGAAGCGCGTGTCGTCATGTAGACACTGTCATTGTCACTGGTCGCCAACGATGGCCTGGTCTGTCGTGTGTCCAACATACGAGGATTAATGGCGCCTGCATTAGTGTCCTTGGAGGG
Source organism: Craspedostauros australis (assembly GCA_026770025.1). Lineage (NCBI taxonomy): Eukaryota > Bacillariophyta > Bacillariophyceae > Mastogloiales > Achnanthaceae > Craspedostauros > Craspedostauros australis. Next base: position 103,455 of record JAMXDE010000050.1, on the reverse strand, counting down.
CAGCGATTGAGTGGCAAACATCATGATGAAGTCGGAGCGCACGTCCGACGATGAGGTCCACAATGCGGGAGATGCGATTGTGACATGCGAACCACTCGGCAACATGATGTTGAAGAAACGGATGGCGTCTTTCTTCGCAGATGTGGGAGTTGACATCGATGCGCTGGTAGATGGTGTCTCTTGGGTTGTTTGTGGCGCGATGATGGACGGCACTTGATCGATGTTCTCCTTGAGGCAATTTGTCCCAAGTCCACCGCGAGAAACTGTGTGCAATCAATCAGGGCCAAAAACAGTCGAGATGTGGGCCCGTTCGCACGACTGTAGGCACGTTTGAGGGCGGCTTCGAGAGCCTTGCTGTGGGTCCGTTCAAGAGCGGAAAAAAGAACATTTTCGCCGCTCGCCGGCGTCCAAGTCGAAGACAATTATGAGTCGCACCCCCAAAAACCGAATCTAAAGCACGATACAAGATGACAGAATAGGTACCTTCATGGCCTCCTAACCCATCCAAAATAAGTCTCAAGAATGTATTTCTTCTACATATATCTACATGAATTATATGGTAAGGCTTCATACAGATAACAGCAGGATCTCAGATGCGACGCCGACCTGGGTTTACTATCTTGGCTCAGGCTGGTCTTAATAATCGGCAGAATCGTACTCGCGAACCCTGAATGGGCTCTTCCGAATCCGATCGGTGATTATGACTCTGATCAGTGGTTATAAATCCGATCAGTGATTATGAATCCGATCAGTGATTATGAATCCGATCGTGGTTATGAATACGAACACTGTGGAGTTATGGGTGTGGCTGGAGTCTCACACAAAGAACAACATGCAACAGTGGTATTGGTGGTGGTGTTGGCAGCCGCAGCCGCACTTGACACCACTGGGCTCATTGCATCTCGCACATTCATGGCACATCGAACACACCAAACATTCGTGATATTCACAGGAATCACTTCTTTGCCTCTGAAATCGACACAAAGTCTCATAAAACAAATCAATCATCAGATTGAAAACGCCAGCAATCAACTAACAACTAACAACTAGCAGGCGTTGGAAGGAGACGACAAGCCACTAGCGGCCGCAACGAAAAGAAACAGTTCGAAAGGTACGCACACATCACGAAGAAGGGGGATGGAAGACTGGCTGATGCATGAGGAAGAATCGACAACACACACACACGCACACCTACACAACGGAGAATGCAGTCATTTGCAAAACCGACGTCAAGACGCACGTGAACCGCGGATAGCGTCGCAGATGATGAAGCAGCACTGATGAAACGGCAGCACACACCAACGCTCGAGATGCAAGATGCCTGCGAGTATGAGCACCATACCTACATTCCAGTCAGTCTTCGCGCGTCGTTATGCAGCGGTGCTGCAGCCCTTGTCGGTGGCGATCATCTCGTTCAGGATGTCTCATGCCATGCCGATGCCAGACGCGCCCCGCTTCACATTCCGGTGTTCAAATCCCGCACCGCCCCCAAGCCGAATTAACTCATGCTGCTCTTTGCCATAACCATCGTTCCTTCTCTCCCCTTCCCTTCGCATGCGCAACTGATGCCTCCTGTGTGCGCAATCTTGACGTGATCGAATCATCACGATGTTGTGTCGATTCATGGATATCGTTGATCTTCATTGATTGCTGTCGTTGTCGTTGCTCGCCACCACGTCTCGCGTCATTTCACACACCAACACTTCTGCGCACACAAATGAACACATCGCTGCAACACTCGCAAACGTTGCCGTTCTTCGTGGGACGAAACTCGCCGCCAAACTTCCACATGGTGCTCGCATTGCCAATCTTAACCCATACGTGATCCGTACCAACCCATTCTCGTGGCACGTACACATACATGCACACATACAAATGCGCCCCCTTGCAGAATCAATAGTCTCACGACGGCGGCGAAGACAACAGCAAAGATGCTCTACACCAAGGTAGCCTTCGTGGCTTTTATCGCTCTCGCCAACACGGCAATGGTCCACGCCGTCCTCCGCGGCAACAGAACTCCCGTGGATCCATCCGAAGAACTCCGCATGATGATGATGAAGACCCGCGTCCTCAAGGACGCCGTCGGCGACGTGAAAACTATCAAGGGCAACAAGAACAACCGAGTGCCACCTACAAAAAACCCGGCTGATCCAGAAACGACCGTGCTAACCGCATTGCCCACTGGCTTGCCGACAGGGTTGATTTCGGAGATGCCCTCGATGGCACCTGTCGCCCAGCCAACTGCTTTGCCAAAATCTCAACCGACTCTCCTGCCAACATCCAAGCCAAGAGTGCCTCCATCCGGCTTTGATTCCACCATCAAGGTCATTTGCAAGCCAGATAGTATGACCACCCTCACACAGCAAGAGGCAAGCGCCAAGACCATCATCTGCAATGCAAACAAGCCATCCTGCCGCGAAGCCATCAGCGCCGTCAAGAAATCCGAGCAACTCCAGAACTTCTTCGCGTGCGCTGGAGACCTCAGCGAAGGAGCCGCACGCAAGCTCTTCAACAAGTACGCGTCAAATGACGTGCTCGCTGGCCAGTTGGCATTGGTCGCTGCCACCAACCCGCTCCTCGTCACCAAGCGAGCGGATGCCATGAACGCAGCATGCGCGGCTATCGCGGCGATGCAATCGCCTGCCGTCACAGACCCATGCTGCCAAGGACCCTTGGGATGCACCTCAGTCACCGGTTCCGCCACCAACTCTCCTCCATTCATAACTGTCGCTATCACGGCATGCACTGGTGACAGCGCCTGCAAGGATCTGGGTCCCAATCCCCTCATCCTCGATTCTTCCTGCACTGGGGACAGCGCATGTGAGTTGATGAATGAGAATCAGATCAATCCCTTCATCACAGGCGTCACCTTCGTCGGTGAGATGGCATGTCGAGATGTACATGTGAGTATATGTCGAGATGTACGTGTATATGTGCATCGTTCACCCGCTATTCTCTCATACGCACTTGGACGGTATAACTACATTCGTATCAATAGTATGCTGGGATTCGTCAGAATTACAGCGGAAATGGAACACATGAAAAGGGGCAAGATTTCTGGAGGAAATTTGCAAATGACGATTTCTGAGAGAATTGGAAGATCGTCCGTCCATCCATCAATGGTACCAAGAGAATCTCAAGGTACTTCCCAACTAAACCTCAGATGACGATATCATCTGACAGGCTGCTGCATCACCAATGGAACATGACATCTGGAGAGCAGAAGGACGTCTACTGACGTCAACAGGATGTCATCATGTCACCACGTCGACATCTGTCTCCAAGTCAGAGCAGGAGGCGAAGATACGATGACCCATGAAGATCATGGATACTGAAGGTGAACTTCAAATAGCGAGTACTCATGGAGTAGGAACCAGTACTGAATGAACGGAGTGTCGAATGCGGAGTATGCATCGAACACGGAGTATTGTGTAGCATGAGCACATGATGTTGAGAGAGAGAGAGAGAGAATACAGAGAGGAGCGAGAGAGGATCTCGCGTACCGACTCATAGTCGGAGACTGAATCTACGAAACAGATTGAAGCGCCGAGAGCATCGGGCAAGAGAACGGCATACACCGAGAGCATTGGAGTAGCCAAGTCATGAAATAGCAAACAGACAACTATCAACCACCACCATCTTCCACGATCGTAGGTTACCGTGAGCGGAACTTGCCAACACGTTTATAAACGATAGATCAGGGCGACCCCGCGAATCGTATCGTGCGAGGAAGACGAACATCATTCAGGAGCAACAGACTGAATGAGCGAGGAAGAGGAATTGAGAGACATCCCTCTGTCCAATCCGGCTATCAAGAGAGAAGAAGGTGCGAGTGAGACTCCACCACGACAAGAGAAGGAAGCAGCTGCGGCTACTGTCCTATCAAGCGCATACGCAAGCGCAATCGACGAGACCAAAGAAGAACGGTCTGCAAGACTACACCGCGAGGAGGAGAGTATTCTCAAGGCGGCCAAGCAAGAGGAGACTGGTGTGACGGAGAGCATTCGCACAGCCAAACAGAGTGGGAAAAGTGAGACACCACCAGGAGGAGAATTTGTGAGCAAATCAATCCTCGCGAAACAACAAGCGAAAATCGAAGAATCGGAAACACAGAAACCGACGGAAATCAAGGGCGCGAGCGCACCAACGACGAAACAACGAACCAACATGGCGACATCAGCCAACATGAACAAGCGACGCATCAAGGCGCCGATGTTCAGCGGTGAACAGGAAGACTACAGCGCATGGGAGTCCCAAGCAAAGGCATACGCTCGTGCACAGAAGACGAGAGACGTGATGTTGGGCAAGACCAAGGTACCAACAGTGAGCGAGATCGCGGCAGCCGCCGATGAAGACAAGGAAGCGATGGAGGAGATCTACGAGCTGGGATGCGACTGCTTCAGCGATCTGATCCTCATGATGGATGCAGAGAAAGGAAAAGGTAAGCAGGCCATCCAATACATCAACCAATGCATCTCCGACGACTACCCCGAAGGAGACGCACACGGAGCGTGGAACGTTCTCGCGGAGAAGTTCCGACCATCCGATGCGGTGACGAAGATCAAACTCAAGCGCCAATTCAACAACGAAAAGATGAAGAGAGACACGGACCCCGACATCTACATCACGCAACTCGAGAGTCTACGATCGCGTCTCCACGATGTCAAGTATGAGATCACGGATGAAGAAAAGATCATGCAAATCCTCAGCACGGTGAGCGTGGAATACAAAACCCACGTCGTGAACTTCCAACACCAACTCACGTTCAATCCGGAACTGGTCACCATCAACACGATCAGAGGAGTACTCCGCACTGCATACGCCACGCACAGAGGAGGCAAAGCATACGTCGACGACTTCCAAGACAGTAACACGAAGAACAACGACACCGGCTTCACGAGCACCGGTAACTTCAAGGGGACCTGCCACAACTGTGGTGTGTATGGTCACAGATCCGCCGATTGCCCAGAACGCAAGAAATCGAAAAACAACAACAACAACAACAAAATGAACGGAAAGCGCAACAAGGGAAGCGCATTCAAGGGCAAGTGCAACTACTGTGGCATCTTCGGACATCGCGAGGCGGAGTGCCGAAAGAAGAAGTTCAACGAGAAGAAGAAGGCCAACGAACAGGCCAACACAGCAACACAAGGACACGACAACAGCGGGCACGAGATGGTACTCTCAGCAAAGGACATGCCGCTCTGCATGTTGGTGTCCGACGACTACATCGAAGACTCCTTCTTCGATAACTTCGAATACGTTGGGAGTGACGACGAAGTGCAGGATGATGAGATCGTCCCGGAGTGGCTCAGTGAGGAGCCAATCATCCACGAGGTGGATCCAAGACGCGAAGTGAGCTACGAATGCTGCTTCAACGCGCACGACCTGATCGGTTCATACGGCGACGAAGCTGAGATGGACGGCGAGGCCATCGATAGCGACATCGAAGAGGCAATGAGCGAAGACGCCGACGAGAATGGCTCAGACGAAGACGCCGACGAGGACGGCGCAGATGGAGACGACGACGACGACACCATCAGAGACGGAGCGAACCGCGCCGAGGCGCCGCATCCTCCAGCAATGCGAAACGAGAGAACGGGCATCTTCGATGAAGAGGACAGCGACGAAGCTGAGGACCGTCCAAACGATGCGTTCAATCCATATGAACACGTCGTCTATCCAATCCGAATCCAATTCCCATCGGAACCAAATCCCAGAAGAGTCGACGACATCTACCGACTCCAGACCTTCCCGGAACCAACGGTCACTGCAAAACGAATGCAGAAGCAGCTCATCTACGACGCGGTTCTAACAGCTGCATTACCGATGTTCCCAGGGTTCGTGAACGAACCATTGCGATACATTTGGGTGAACATGGTAAGCACCATCCTATCCGATAACTTCAAATCAATTGAAGAGATCCTCGCAAACGCAGCCATCCTCAACTGACTACTGCAAGCAAACGAAGAGGAGGAACTCTCTGAACTGGACTTACACTACGTGCTCGGAGGATGCATGCAGGTGCTCCTGCGCGAGCGACCACGCGTCACACCGTATGACACGGTCACCGGATTTCATCGTAACAGCACCGTCCCAGCGAACTTCGCTGAACTACCAAGCGACGACGAAGCTGACGAGGATCATAATCCATACAACGAAGATGGAGTGCATGAAGACGAAGAGGCAGACGGCCTCATGGACGAGATGGCTACAGCAGCCGTAGAGCAGCTCCACGAGCTGAGCACTAAGCACAAGGACAAAGTCAACAAGGACACCTGGCTCGCCGACAGCGGAGCTTCGTGTCACATTGTCAACTCAGACGCCGCTCGCTTCAACGTACGGCATATCAAGTCCTTCGTCCAAGTGGGAGACAGCACGAAGCTGGACTCTCCCAAGATGGGATCCATTTGCTTGAAGGTCAAGCAACGAGACAACACTGGCCACATCATCCGACTCGATGATGTGAAGTACACACCCAAGATGGCGGTGAACCTTTTCTCCACGAACAAGGCTCTGTACAACGGTTACCAGCTTGGTAACAACGGCATTCTGATGGACATCATCAACGGATCCGGAACGAAGATCGTGTTCGATCAAGTCTTCCCCACATCCTACGGGTTCATCACGGGAGTGCAGATGCATCCCATCATGCCATCGGACGACGACAAGGCTTCCACAGCCATCATCAAGAATTCATCCAAGGAGATCAGCGCGGTGAACTTGCACCGAATGCTCGGCCACGCGCCACTCGAGACCATGAAGCGGACGGCCGCTCAATACGGATGGAAGATCATCGGCGAGATGCCGGTATGTCGCGACTGCGCGGTCGCGAACGCAAGAGTGAAGAATATTCCGAAGGCAACCATTCCGAGAGCAACTCGCCGTGGCGAACGGCTCTTCATTGACATTAGTTACACTAAACACATAAGCTTCGGAGATAAACGCTATTGGACCCTGATCGTGGACGACTGCACGGATTACTGCTGGAGTTTCTTTCTCAAGAACAAGAGTGATCAACCAGGATACATCAAACGGTTCGTCCAGACGATCAAGTCACAGACTGGTGACCAACAGATCATCTTCCGAGGTGACAACAGCGGAGAGAACAAATCCACGGAGGATATTCTCATCGATGCAGGACTCAACGTGAAATTCGAATACACGGCATCGAACACGCCGCAACAGAACGGCAGAGTGGAACGCAAGTTCGCGTACCTCTACACCAAGATCCGCTCCATGCTCAACGGAGCACAACTCGACGAAGAGTATAGGCATGGCCTGTGGGCAGCAGCTGCTAGCACTGCCACGGCCATCGCCAACATCACTGTAGCGAAGAATCAGAAGGAATTGCCACATCGCCAATTCTTCGGCAACGATCCACCATATGCGGATGCACTCCGCACTTTCGGAGAGGTGGGTGTTGTGAAGACTACCTACGGCGGGATCACCGCCAAACTCAAGAACAGAGGAGAAGAGATGGTGTTCATTGGATATGCACACTAACACGCATCAGGGGTCTACAACATGTACAGACCATCAACCAAGTCACTCATCTGTTCACGTGATATCAAGTGGCTCAACCAATCATACGGACAGTTCCGTGACTGGGCACCAGCACCGAACATATCCAACGAAACAGGAACAACGGATGCAGACGGCTTCACAACCATTGGACGGAAGGGAGCAACGCCAAGGACGGCAACGTGTCAAACATCGGAAGCGAAGAGAGTATCTTTCGCTAACAGCAACAGGTACTACATCCTATCAGACAGCGATGATGAGGATAATGAGGACGACGGAGCAGTGACTCAACTAGTCCACAATAACGAGGAAGATCGGAGCGAATCCAATCATGAGGATGACGAGATCCTACCATCCGGCGACGAAGCCGTCGATGACACAAGCGTCACTCCTCCGAACACACCAGCGAGGTCTACACATGACACACCATCCAGACCTCCACCGAGCAAACCAAGCAAGCGTGACATAGCTAGAAAGGAGAGGATCCGACGTCACGAATCACGAGGCAGGAAGGGAGAAGCTAATCCCAAGCCAACTGCAGGGAAGAGTATTCCCAGAGCTCTGCGCGAGCTCGCAGACTTCAACGAACGAGGTCGAAAGGAAGAAGGCTATGAGAGCGATCCATCATCCGCCGAGGCGAGTGACGAACTCAGCGACAAGATGATCGATGATTCCAACAACGAAACCACAGATGATGAAGAAGTTATGGATGAAGGAGAAATCGAGATCACTCACCATAGTACAACAGGAATATACGGAATGAACGCAATCAGTACCGAGACATCAGCGATCGATATCGGATTATCGATGCAGGACGAGAACAAGGAGCCAGGGAAGCACATCGAACCTACAACGTTCGACGGAGCCTTCCATCACCCAGATCCCATCCATCGAAAGGGATATCGAGCAGCCATCAAGAAGGAGTTCGACTCCATGGATACACGCAAGGTGTACAGCAAGATCAAACAAGACGCCATCCCACGCGGTCGCAGATGCTGCAAATGCAAATGGGTCTTCAAGCTGAAGCGTGACGGCACACATCGAGCACAGCTCGTTGCATGTGGCTATTCACAAGTCGCAGGAGTAGACTTCCAAGAGCATTACTCACCCGTCATTCATGACGTGACCTATCGGGTCATGATGGTGATCATGCTGATTAAGAAGATGGACTGCGCACTCGTCGATGTCGTAACAGCATTCCTACATGGAGACCTTGACGAGGAGATCTACATGAACTGTCCCAACGGGATGGATCATCAACCAGACGAAGCCCTGACCCTACACAAGCCAATCTACGGACTTGTACAGAGCGCCAGGCAATGGTTCAAGATGTTGGTATCGACCCTCAAGAATATCAACTTCGAACAGAGCGCAGCAGACCCGTGCCTGTTCTACAGAAAGACGAACGAAGGAAGCATGATTGTGGCCATCTACGTGGACGATTGCTTCTGCTGCGGAGACTCCAAGGCACTGGAGACATTCCTGAAGGACATCCAAGGCAGCAAATTCAAGGTGACAATCGAGCGCAGACTCGGAGACTACCTCAGCTGCAACATTGAACTGAACCATGACAAGACTAGAGCGACATTGCGTCAACCACACCTCATCCGACATCTCATCGAAGAGTTCGGAACCAAGGTTGAGAAGATGCAACGCTATGGGACACCGGGAACCCCGGGCCAAATCATCGTACGACCATCCGAAGACAACGGACTACAGAAGGTTGGATCGGAAGAACATGCCGAATACCGCCGAGGCGTCGGTATGCTACTCTTCCTCATCAAGCACTCGCGACCAGATATCGCGAACCCTGTGAGAGAACTCTCCAAGGTATTGATCGGGCCCACCAAGGCCGCAATGAAGGAGATGTATCGGATCATCAAGTATGTGATCGATACAAAGGACTATGGATTGAAGATCCATCCAGCGTGCCCAGATGACGACGGCTGGGACATGGAGCTCTTTTGCAATAGCGAATATGCAGGAGACAAGAACACGAGAATCAGCGTAGGAGGGTTCATCCTATACCTGTGCAAGGTGCCAATCCTTTGGCGATCCAAGGCACAGAAGGCCGTCACACTCAGCTTATCCAAAGCAGAATACGTTGCCCTTTCCGAAGCGGCAAAGGAAATCTTCTTCGTTGTACAGCTACTCGAAAGTGTGGGCGTCCCAGTGAAGACACCGATCAAGGTCCGTGTGGACAACATCGGAGCAATCTTCATCGCCAAGAACCCATCAACATCCCAACGATCGCGGCACATCGACGTGCGCCATCACTACGTGAGGAACATGGTAATCAACAAAACCATTGAAATCATTTTCGTCAAATCCGAGCAGAACACAAGCGACGGATTCACCAAGAACATCAAGGCCGACTTGCAACGTGAACACGAGAAGTCGTACCTTGATACATCGAGAACATTCGAATGACCGAATGCACACAGGAAGGGTGTCGAGATGTACATGCGAATATATGTCAAGATGTACGTGTATATGTGCATCGTTCACCCGCTATTCTCTCATACGCACTTGGACGGTATAACTACATTCGTATCAATAGTATGCTGGGATTCGTCAGAATTACAGCGGAAATGGAACACATGAAAAGGGGCAAGATTTCTGGAGGAAATTTGCAAATGACGATTTCTGAGAGAATTGGAAGATCGTCCGTCCATCCATCAATGGTACCAAGAGAATCTCAAGGTACTTCCCAACTAAACCTCAGATGACGATATCATCTGACAGGCTGCTGCATCACCAATGGAACGTGACATCTGGAGAGCAGAAGGACGTCTACTGACGTCGACAGGATGTCATCATGTCACCACGTCGACATCTGTCTCCAAGTCAGAGCAGGAGGCGAAGATCCGATGACCCATGAAGATCATGGATACTGAAGGTGAACTTCAAATGGTAAGTACTCATGGAGTAGGAGCCAGTACTGAATGAATGGAGTGTCGAATGCGGAGTATGCATCGAACACGGAGTATCGTGTAGCACAAGCACACGATGCTAAGAGAGAGAGAGAGAGAATACAGAGAGGAGCGAGAGAGGATCTCGCGTACCGACTCATAGTCGGAGACTGAATCTACGAAACAGATTGAAGCGCCGAGAGCATCGGGCAAGACAACTGGTGTACATTGAGAGGATCGGAGCAGCCAACTAATGAAATAGCAAACAGACGACTATCAACCACCACCATCTTCCACGATCGTAGGTTACCGTGAGCGGAACTTGCCAACAATGGCATGCACCACCCCTCAATCTTGTGAGGGAGTGGGGCGTCGTTCTCATGGTGATGTCACCATCCAGACCGGTGCATGTATCGGATCCAACGCATGCAATGCAGCTGGCCGTCGTGTGGAGCAATCAGCACCATCCTTTCGCTTCCGCAGCCACATTGACATTGGCCCGAACGCGTGCGTTGGCAGCAACGCCTGCAAGGATGCCCATTCCACTGTCAACCATGGTACTGCTGGCAAGTATGCAGGCAGCCTGACCATTGTTTCTGGTGGTTGTGCTGCTGATGGGTCATGCGAGAAGATGGGCTTCAGTGACAGGATGAGAACCGACCTCGTAGTCCCTCCGGGCGGATGTAGCAGTGTCGAAGGCTGCAAGGGATGCATGACAAAGACGGAGTGCGCCTCCGACGAAGTCTACATCATCAGCAATGTCGATGGGGCCTGCCCAAAGGGAGGCAACGACACCAACAACAATCCTACTGGTGACAAGGTGGATGAGTACTGTATTGGCAAGGACACATTTCCCACAGACTGTCCAACTTTCTCTCCAACTCCTTTCCCAACACCTCTCACGTCCAGTCCAACCAGCGCCCCAACCAATTCGCCATCCCAGAAGCCTTCGAGTCTTCCGTCAGATGCTCCATCGCGGGTTCCGTCTGCGATGCCATCAGATATCCCGAGCTCGCTCCCGTCGAGCAGTCCGTCGCAAATCCCGTCCGAGGAACCGTCCGCACAGCCCTCCGACCTTCCATCCGTGCAGCCTTCCCAACTGCCGTCCGAATCTACACAGCCGTCCGCACTCCCATCCACCCAACCATCTGACATGCCGTCATCAAGCTCACAGCCTTCGCAATACCCTACAAGAACAAGTAGTCCAACTGTCACCCCAGCATCCTTCACCGTAGGATGTCTCTCAACACCGGGTAACGGCGCATCCATGTCCAACCCCATCGATGGCGACATATTGTGCGATGGTGCAACAGGCATATGCGCGGACTTTGTCTCCATGGTTGATGCTCTGGCTGATGAGGGGAAGCGCAAGATGGCCAAGAGCATCTTTGGATGCAATGATGCGAACCCTCCACAGCCTGTGACGTTAGAGGTGGCACAGGAACGCTTTGACAAGATCAAGAACGACGAAAGTGTGACCACCGCATTGTTGGCGATCGCGAAGGAGAACACGAAGCTCTTCACTGGAAGTGCGTCTGTGGTGACGAGTGCGTGCAATGGCTCATGCTGCAGTGGTAGTAATGCTTGCATCACTAACTCTGTTGATGGTGGTGTCATGACAGTGAGCTCAGGGTCATGCATCGGAAGGAGCGTTTGCGGATTCACACGTCCCAACGCAATCATTCTTGACAGTTGCAAGGGACGTGGTGCCTGCTTTGAGTTGGGCAGGTTCAACCCAGATCAGCCAGCTGCTGGTGTCGAAGTCGGATTCGAGGTGATCGGACCAGGGACTTGCCTTGCAGATCTGAGTTGCAACAGTCTTGGAAGGGACATCTTTGGCAATGTAAGAGTGGAAGAAGGAGCATGCGATTCATACTCTTCATGCTCAAGAATTGCTAACCGCAGCAACCAAGGGTCTGCAACCATGACACCGATCGTGGCAAGTGTCTTTATCGGAAAGAATTCATGCAGAGGGCGTTTCACTTGCTACTCGTTGCACGCTGGGAACAAATTGGAAGGAGACGTAATCGTCGAAGCCGATGCGTGCCCGGGCAGCGGCTCGTGCAGTAGAATTGGCAACAGTGACAGTGCGACCAATGACATCATCATCAGAGCAGGAGTCTGCACAACAGGCTCCAACTGCTTTCAATGTGCCCAAGGACCATTGTGTACCTCAGACACAGAAACGTACGAAATCGACGACGCAGCCACGGATTGCCCTGGACCAGTCCAATCTGCCTGCAAAGTTGTCTAATCATCACATACACAACCACATATACCAGCATGCTCTGGTTCGTGCTCTATCGATATTTTCCAACTTTGCGCTGGCAAAGCATAGCGCCCTGGACCGTCCGGTACTTGGATTAGTCATGGATAAAAGCGACAAACAGAACGCCAATATATCCTAATGACGTTTCGAATCGAGTCCCGCGTAACCCTGGTCTGTCTTCAAGCAATAATTTGAATTTGAGTGGACGTTATATTAGCGTTGCGCATGTCGGTCTGATTCTATGTCAGGAAGAACGGCTGGCATGTTTCAGCTCGACTCAGAATCAGACTCCGATTCAGCAAGCAGAGATACATGTGAAACCGTTGAAACGGCGTTACAATATGAACACAGACGTCAATCAAAGGGAAGCCAGGAGCAGAGCAACTGCAGAGACTCGTACGCCATGTTAAGACTCATAATCTGCATCTTTATGGCTCTTACGCCTCAATTTGGGTTTCATATGTGTAATAACTTGGTTTATCATTCTCATCCGCTCATGCGGGCATGTGCGAGCGTGCAGAGACCGCCTGAAGAGTCGGCGATAATACTGGGACCCTGCTCCGAGGGTGGACCATCACCAAGCTGGCACTGCTTGTACTGTGCTGCATCCCCTTTGTCCATGATGTTCTGATGCAAAGTGACTGGCGTCAGAGGGATGTCGGGATGTACATGCGTGCATGTGCATCGTTCACCCGTTATTCTCTTATACTCATGTACAGATGGTAAAACTACATTCATGTCAATAGTATGCTGTGATTTGTTAAAATCACGTCATCAAATTGACCACATGAAAATGAGCAGAATTTCTGGAGCAAATTTGCAATCAATGATTTCTGATAGCATCAGGAACATCATCTGTCCATCCATCAATGGAAATGTATGGTATCGAGCGAAGCTCGATGTACCTCCTAACTAATCCTCAGATGACAATATCATCTGCCAGACCATTGCATCATCAATGGAATGTGGAATCAGAAGGACCGTGGAACCAACAGCTGACATCGACAAGATGTCAAGGTGTCACCATGTTGACATCTGTCTCAACATCAGATCAAGGAAGCGAAGATTCGATGACCGAAGGACATCGAAATTGTCAGTATGCAAGGAGGAGAGCAGTGTGGGAGTATTGGCGACTACTTGTGGTGAAATGGGCCAATGGAGTACAAGACGACGAAGTATGCTGCATGTGGAGTGCACGTCAAGTACGGAATGTCGCTTGGAGTGAACACGCAATATTGAGAGAGAGAGCAACAGCGAGAGAGGATCTCGCGTACTGACTCATAGTCGGACCAACGAGAGAGACGTGCCAAGAGCATCAGGCAAGAGAACAAGAGACACCAAGAGGATCAGAGTGTCTTTGTAAGACCCACTTGAGTGATGGGACCTGCAGTCGGTCCTTGTTGGCAAGTTCCGCTCACGGTAACCTACGATCGTGGAAGATGGTGTTGGTTGATAGTCGTCTGTTTGCTATTTCATTACGTTGGCACTCCGATACTCTCGGTGTCCGTTCGTTCTCTTGCCCGATGCTCTCGGTGCTTCAATCTGTTTCGTAGATTCGGTCTCCGACTATGAGTCGGTAGGCGAGATCCTCTCTCGCTCCTCTCTGTATTCTCTCTCTCTCTCTCTCTCTCTCTCTCTCTCTCAACATCATGTGCTCATGCTACATGATACTCCGTGTTCGATGCGTGCTCCGCATTCGACACTCCGTTCATTCAGTACTGGCTTCTACTCCATGATTACTTACCATTTGAAGTTCACCTTCAGTATCCATGATCTTCATGGGTCATCGTATCTTTGCCTCCTGCTCTGACTTGGAGACAGCTGTCGACGTGGTGACATGTTGACATCCTGTCGACGTCAGTAGGCGTCCCTCTGCTCTCCAGATGTCACGTTCCATTGGTGATGCAGTAGTCTGTCAGATGATATCGTCATCTGAGGTTTAGTTGGGAAGTACCTCGAGATTCTCTTGGTACCATTGATGGATGGACGGACGATCTTCCAATTCTCCCAGAAATCGTTATTTGCAAATTTCCTCCAGAAATCTTGCCCCTTTTCGTGTGTTCCATTTCCCCTGTAATTCTGACGAATCACAGTATACTATTGATACGAATGTAGTTATACCGTCCAAGTGCGTATGAGAGAATAGCGGGTGAACGATGCACATATACACGTACATCTTGACATATATTCGCATGTACATCTCGACAGGTCCTGAGGGGGTGGGAAGATACGGGGCTTTCGACCAAGCAACCCACATATTCATAAACTAGAACAAAATATAAGAATCATAGTGGACGCCGATTTTGGTTTAATGTCTAATTTTAATTTTTATCCACCTTTGTAGATTTACGGTCCTCTTGGTCGAATATGAACACTGCTCCGTCATGATTGCAAGGCATTGATTAGCTTTTCCGATGCAAAGAACGCAATGTGTCCAGACACGTTCGGGAAAGAACTTTTTTTGACGGGTTGCGTACGGAATTTGACATTTCAGCGACGCCATTGTTCAACTTGTCGGAGCACGTTTTTGAAATATCAAACCGTTATTAGACGTTACCATTCAAATTCGAAATTTGACTCTCGTCACATGCCACAAATCTCCTCACATTTTGCCACCAAATCGCGTTTTGCTTTTCGTGGTGGTGTGCGGTGCTTGTTGCATGTTCATGTAGTGTTTGTATCGTCACGTTCTTGCATCCCTCCTGCTCAGTTCACTTCCATCACTAGTAGTCTTCTCCATCTACCCATCAGTACCAATCAGCATCATGCCTGTCTCTACCTCGAAAGCTGCGTCGAAGGACGCCAATCCTTCTCCCTCCAAGAAGAAGCGTTTGCCATCCTCTCCATCCGTGCGCCCCTTCCCATCCGATCCAATTGATTGCAAAGAACTGTTTGCGCCATCTGCTGCTGAGAAGCTGTTGCCTCCACTGGATGTAGATGGTAAGCAGCACATTACGACATCTACAACAGACAAGCTTTTGCCTCCTGTGCTGAAAGGCGCGACCTTCGACTACGAGTGTGACGTTCAGATCCAAACCAACAACAACCAGAATCGCACACTCCATGCAACCAACAAGGTACTCTTCGTTCGCGTGCACATCACCACCGACAACGGCATGATTCTTGACACCTCCAAGGTCACAGTGCAGGCCTTTGGACAGGGCTCCAATGCGGGGACAAAAGTGCAGGTCAAACTCTGCGTCCCGACTCTTGGAGCTTTCCCCCACTCCTTCCCGCACCCCTTCCCGCACCGGCTATCCAAACCAGCAACGAAAGGCAAGCGCATGCAACGCCGCAAGGCTGACGACGACAAAGCCTTCCGCCCCAACGGACGCAAGAAAGTCAAGAGCGGGAAATCTATCTCCGGAAGATTCCAACCCAAGCACAACATGAACAAGACAGATGCGTTTCAAACTATGGATGGGGTCTTGCAGGAGCTCGGAGTGAAACGCCTTGCGACTGTGCTGGCTGACTTTCCTCGTTGCGGATTTGTATTGGGGCGCAAATCCGACAAGCAAGTGTGGAGCAAAGCGAAGAAGATCTTCGCGGTGGCCTCCAATGCGCTGTGGAAAGCGCTGATTCCGGCAATGAACTTGCCAGTTCCTCAAATGGAACAGGTGGTGGCATTCGTGCGCGCGGGGGTAGACTTGCTGCCTATCAAGCTGGCTCCCAACCTCTACACGATTTGCCTCGTCGGCGAGAAGAACATTGCACGCACAGCAAGTGATAATCAGCAATTACACACAGGAAAAGAGCACCAAACACTGCACTTACTACGCCGCCTGGGTGATCAATCCGATAGGTGAAGTTGGAGATGTTTGGTGTTTGTTGTTGTTCTAATAGGTTGTGTTCAATTGATGATTGAGTTTGGATTATGAGATGATGATCTCCTATTTCTAATGATGGTGCCTATTGCACGGTTGCTAACGTGCTGCTCGATTACCTCGTGGTTTCTCTCGCAGTCTTTTCTAAAACATTGCCCAAGATGGCATGTTGATCTACACGATATCTCGTGTTATCTCCACCATTGGTCTTTCTTCATCTCTGTCTGATCTTGTCTGGTCTTGATCTCTGTTTGATCACATATGGATTGATCCGTCTACGTCGGTGGGGTGCATGCATCACCCCTGACGATGTTGTTCTGGATCCTAAGTATTGTTGCCACGTGCTCGATGATGCACTTGGCATGGCTAGACAGGTCAGCGTACCATGACTAAAACATAATCTCGATTCCGAGGATCACAATGACCGATCCTCTGACGTCACACGATGATGTCAGTGCCTACGTCATGTTCGATGACCGTAGTGACCGAATATCAATCGTGTATCAAGACTCACTCGACTATACTCTCAAATCGAGTCGAATCAAAAGAATAGTGAATCACGTTTCAGTCATGGGAGATGGGTACCTAATTTCCATCTAGATGTTGATAGCAAGGTGCATTCTTGCCATGTCTGCCTCGTCACGCCAATGTACTAACCTCCTCTGGCGACACAAGAGCGAACTTCCTGACGTTCAGCGTCTTGGCCTCTTGCCAGAGCAATACACCATCACGCAGGGCCAGCTCCTCACTCTGCGCAACTACTACGAGCTCTTGTGCGAGGGCAACGTGCTTGGTGCTGCTGTTCACGACTATCGCGTCAGCGCATACAGCTTGGCCAGTGTGGTGTCCTTCATCAGCAACACAACCACATACAAGCCAGGCCTTTGTCACAGCATCAAGTGGGGAGGGGTGATATTTGAAAACATGCCAGTATTCGAACGTGGCGGAACGAGTGTGGGCGAGCTGTTCCACATGTACAAGACTATGATGAACAATCCAGTCAGCGAGCCAGCATTCCAAGCAATGGCAGGCCTGCTCACATGCAGAGGCAAAGTTATTACTGGTCTCTCCTCTTTTGAAAACTACTTCTGGATGGCAACAAAGACGCTGAAGGAGATGCTCGTGCGCTTGAACACCCTACTCGAGGATTCATTCAACGGTGATGACGGACACGACGACCTAACCGTGGAGCATATTCAAACCTGTGAGACATTGTTGCGCGATCTGGACCTTATGATCACATTCCTCAAGTGGGAGTATACCGCGTCGCACATGCAGATCAAGTGCGAAGAAGACCCGATGCACTGCGCTCATTTCGCCCTTCGCAAGGATTCAAAAAGGGAGCAGGCTAAGTCTACATTCAGCACCGAAAACACAACAGCGCCTGCCAGCACCAACACGACATGCGCGGTCATTGATCCTCCTACAGCAACCACAGAGTGTGATACCAACGCCCTTCCTCTCATTGCCCACGATCAACAAGGCAAAGTATGCGACAGATGTGGACAAGTGATGCGCTTCATGGATGATTGCGTCGCACCATTCATCGAGACGCTCAAGGCCAATCATCTAAGCGACCACGCAGATGAACTACACACGATGCTGGAAGTGGTACCGGGCTTCAACAACGAGATCACTGTGTACATGGCACACTGAGTTCGAGCAAAGGTTCAATTCGATCAGATGAACAAGTACAAGGCCAAGATCAACAACAACGATAAGTGCGCCTATGTCGTCATCGACCATAAGCAGAAGATTCTGCCGACGGCACAAGGATAATCGCAGACAGAGCATTGGGGCAAGAAGGGCATGTCGATGCTTGGTGTCATGATTGTCACTTGCAAAAATGGCGAATTCACCTATCGCTTTGTGGACATAATTGTTCATGGCTGTCCCACCCAAGACACGCTTCAAGTTGGAGGACTACTCAAAATCATCCAGAAGAAGGTACGCGATCTCCTACCATCAGTGACAGAAATTATCCTGCAGTTGGACAACGCGGGCTGCTTCGCCAGCCACGAGCATATCGCGCTTGTCTCATCATGGATTAACAAGGACGCGGCAGCCAAAGGGCTTCCCCAATTCATTGTTTGGATCTACACAGAAACCAAAACCGGCAAAGGGCAAATCGACACTCACTTCGCCTACATTACTATCGTACTACGATCCTACATGCAAAACGGCGGTAAAATTCAAACCGAACACGAAATCTTCGATGCATTGCAAATGGGAAATATCAGAGGCACTACAACTGTCTTGGTTGACGCGTCGGGTTTGGAAGGTCGCTGTGTGATGCACAAGACGAATTCACGCATTAGGTTCCGCGCAAAAGGCATGAATGTGCGATCAACCCACAAGGTCCGGCACGGAAACGGCTACGCAGACTTGCTTGCGGCTTCAAATGTCACTGCTCCAGTATGTGTGGAGGAAGCCGAATGGAATGACTACAACATCATGAATTCTGACGTTCCTATCATGATAGAACACCAGTCCACACAGGAGCCACTCGCAGCAACATCACCAAGGAAGGAGAAAAAGACTCTCAGGTTCGCGAAGAGTGCCACCGAAAGCAAGGCACTGAGTACCTCAAAGCAATCAACATGGCAGCCTTGGAGACCCCTGATGTAAGTACGATGCTACAGGACACCACAGCAACAACAGAACACCCGCGATTGGCTGAACCTGGCTGGGCTGCAAAACCTGTACAACGAAACGAGCCCATTCGCCCTGCCTTGTGAACGTACTGGAAGAGATTTGCAGAGTGGCACGCGCGGATCCGAAGAACAGGCCAACGGAGTACGAGGGATACCAGCGGTGCATGGAGACCACGGAAATGAAGACTGACTGGTATGCACAGGTACACGTGAACCCAATGCGAGTGAAGCAGTACATGTCCGCTTTGTATCAGCGCACGAAACCGAAGCCCACGAACATCCGTACCCCGGAAAGTACGATCAAACGAAACGCAACGAACGCAACAAACACATCGAACACAAAAATTCCCCCACTCCCAACGAACGCAAACAATGCTGATGCAGGAATCGTGCCTGCACAACAAACAAGATCAGAAGAGGAAGAAATCGTGCTGCGACAAGAAGAAAACGAAGCCTCGGAGCGAATTGCGTGCGAGACACACACAATGAAGGAAAATACGGAATCTCCTGACTTGATGGAACAAAATGTAAGGACACAATTGTTGGAACGTGTCAGAGCGGCAATGGAGGGACTAAAACAATAAATTAGTCCTGCAATTGACATCGATAATTTGTCTTTTGGCGACACGAATCAAGGCACCAAGACACCGAATCTGGCCGTAGTGCGCTAGTCGTGTCTAGATGAGGGCAAAATCGAGGTGTCCATAAAAATTAAAATATGACATTAAACCAAAATCGGCGTCCACTATGATTCTTATATTTTTTCTAGTTTATGAACAGGTGGGTGGCTTGGTCGAAAGCCCCGTATCTTCCCACCCCCCCCCCCAGGACCGACTGCAGGTCCCGTCACTCAAGTGGGTCATAGTTGGGACAGACATGATCCGGGATCCATCCGGGACTCAATTGTCCATGTTGCGTACACGGTACCCGGTATCCAAACCCGATACTGCAATGAAAGGCTACTGCGCGCATGGTGTGTAGTTGAACCACAATCCACGCTCTGCTCACCCTCCAGCTCATGCAACCACACCACCTGTTCAGCTAACCATCTTGCAAATCCTGCAGGCATCTTGAAGCATATCCATACCCATGGACCAAGTACTGCTCTGCAGATGGGGATACTGAACAGCTGTGAATGTGCAGAACCATCACGACATGTTGCTGTACAACACAAACGGCTAAAGCGCGACAGCATGAACCCTGCCCTTTTACTCGATCGTCCTGTCAACAGTAAGCTTAACACATAAAACAAGCAATCAGAAACAATCTTCACAGCTTACTTCCGAGTCTACTACAGTTACATCATCATCTGATACAGCTTTGTTCTCAACATCAAACGGCGTCAAAACCGGTTGAAGGACAGCCCATCCTCCTGATAACGTGCAAAAGACACGGAATACCAACTAACATCGACATGGGCATCGACATCAACACAAACAGCAACTACATCGACATTGACATCAACATCGACATCAACATCAACAGATCCGCACACCACAAACCATTTACATTGATTCTATTTGGACCTTTCACCAAGTCCAAACCATTCCTACTGGCATCGTATTGCCCCAAACACGATCAACCACGGATGACAGGCAGACGATTGAAGTGCGCCAACAATTCTTGACATCACCGAAAACAACGAACTGTTGATGTTGATGTTGATGTCACACAGAACAACTACTCAACAACTATGGCAATACATGTCCTCGTTCTGTGTAAGAGATCATGGTTGTACTTGCGTACGACTACATGCATTGATGGAGGCGTCAGCCAATGTGTCATAGTCGTACGCATACATGACCAGTAGAGCAATGCATGAGTGAAACAACCAGCCACGCACAATGCCACATGCCGAAAATGATGGATGAAGGCAACCATGGCAAGAGATGATGATGATGCTGATGATGATGCTGATGATGATGCATGGGAAGTGGTGAGGAGCGATCGCAAACGTATCGCATCGATCGGCGACATCAGAAAGGAAGATATCAAGGCAATTGTATAGGTAAACAATCACTGTCGGAATGTGTGTACTCGGATGTGTATGCATCAGTCACACTTGCTTGCCGCCATCTAGACTATTCGGTGGCGGAATCACGACACAAAACTATGACGTCACAGGGATACCATCGCTATACCACGAAGACACCGCGATACTACGATGGCAGGATACCGCGATACCAGCGGATACCACAGTATCCATCACACGTGACGTCACATCGAGACCTTAACTACCAGGTCTACAGGAATGAAATATGTTGTGAATATTCCATCAGATTCGATCAATCATCAGGTTCAACAAAACCTGAACACGGAACAACGACGAGACAACGAGAGAGAAACGACGACGTTGACGATGAAGTCAACATCAACGAGCAACATGAGAGCAATGTGCATGGAGGTGCAAGAGGATTGCACCAAGCAATGAGAGCAAGGAAGAGATGGATCAAGAGAGCATCTTGATCATCTCATACCCCACGCTCGCTCACCAACAATCAATAGCAACAACAGTAACAGTAACAGAAACACTTTCGACAAAGAGTGTGACTACTACCGATTCTCCGTGCGCGGAGCCTTCCAACACGTTTATAAACGTTAGCACCAGGGAAGCCCTGTGCAAGGAGAGATCGAAGAGCAAGAGACGCTGCATGAGTGACGAGCGAGAGACGAGCTAGCATACCCTCTCACACCGGTGATCGAGGACGAAACGAAGAGCGCGAGGCGCTGAACGAGCAGAAGAGACTGAAGTGGCAGAATACCCTCTCACGCGCGTGATCGAGGACGAGACGAGAAGCGAGACGAGCGCTGAATGAGCGAAGAGACCGAAGAGACTGCATTCCCTCTCACACCAGTGATCGAGGACGAGACCGAGGGAGACGAGGACGAGACTCCGAACCTCACGCGAGAAGGAGCGGGTGCGCCCATCCAACAACCAAGCGCTCAGCAAGGAGCCATCATCGAGACAGAAGCAGAGCAAGCTGCACGAAGAGCCGGCGCAGAGACGCGGCAGAGAGACCAGCCGAGACCGACATCGGCATCAACAGGACAACCCACATCGACTCCATCACAGCGAGTGTTCAAAGTGGAAGCGTACGAGACAGAAGTACAGCAGACGGAAACAGAAGGCAGGGGTAGCGCGTCAGAGAGAGACAGCGGCATCGATCCCCTCGCATCCAACGACCACGAGGAGTCAGAGAGAGAAGAAGAGAGAGAAGAGAGCCAATCGATAGGCAGCACACAAGAGACGAGCAAGCAGACAACAACAAGAAAGAAGATGACGAAGGAAACCTACAAGAGGCGCAAGGCCCCATCCTTCAGCGGAAAGAAGGAAGACGACAACGCGTGGGAATCGCAAGCCAAGGCGTACGCGCGTACGCAGCGATTCAAGGACATCATGATGGGAGAGAAGCCCATCCCGACGAAAGAAGACATCGAGAGAGAGAGTGACGAAGAGAAGAGGGAGGCCCTCGAAGAGACACGCGAACTGGCGCTGGACTGCTTCAGCGATCTGATCCTGATGATGGATGCAGAGCAAGGAACTGGAAAGCAGGCGATCCAGCTGATCAACCAATGCTGCGACGAGCAGCACCCCGAGGGGAACCCAGCGGCAGCATGGAAGATGCTGAAGGAGAAGTACCAGCCAACCGACGCATCCACGGTGCTGCGGCTGAAGCGCCAGTTCAACACGGAACGCATGGCAAGGGATACGGATCCCGACATCTACGTCACACGGCTTGAGCTGCTCCGCGCTCGCCTCCAAGAGGTGAAATACGAGATCAGTGAGAGAGAGCTGATCATGCAAGTGCTCAGCAGCCTCAGCAAGGACTACGACGACGAAGTGAGTAACTTCGAATACCAACTGCAGATGGGTCCAGAGAAGGTGACGATCGAGGCCATCCGAAACGTACTGAACTACAGATACTCCAAGCTCCAAGGCGGAAAGGCGTACGTGGACGACTTCGCAGACACGGGCAGCAAGCGCGACGACGCGGCGATGGCTGCGACAGGCGGATTCAAAGGCAACTGCCACAACTGCGGAAAGTACGGCCATCGGTCTGCGAATTGTCCAGACAGAAAGCAAGCGGCCGACAACAACAACAACCATCAATCCAACAACGGCCGACGAGGAGGCTACAACAACAGAGGCAACAGAAGAGATCAGCGCGGCAATCAAGGCAACCGCGGCAACAGAGGAAGAGGTCGTGGCAGCGGCTTCAGTGGGAAGTGCCATTACTGTGGCATCCCAGGACACCGAGAAGCTGACTGCAGGAAGAAAAAGTTCAACGAAAAGAGAAAGCAGGAAGAGCAAGGAAGCACGGCGCAAGACGGCGCCGATGACAGGTTCGAGATGGTGATGACCATGCTCGACACACCCACACAAACTCACACTGCCTACGCCGTCGATGATTCATTCTTTGATACCTTCCAACACCGTCCAGGAATAGACGAGGTCCACGACGACACGAGCATCCCAGAATGGCTCAACGACGGACCAATCATCCACGAGGTGACGCTCGACAACGAGCCTCGTTTTGATCTCAATTTCGATTACTGCCTCAACACGCACGACTTGCCGAGCAACGGCAACCGAGAAGAAGATCCCGAGGAGGATATCGATATCCTCGCTATGGAGGAAGCCGGGGAGCCCCCGATTGAGCAAGACATGCTCCTGGATGACAATCTCTTCGAAGAGGCGTCAGCCGCTGGCTCCGCCGAAGAAGAGATCGCTCAAGATGACGGAGATGACGACAGCGACGCAACTCGTCCACTATACGTCCGGAACAGATTCCGTCCTCTCAGACCAGAAGGCCAACGAATCATGAACCACCACGAAGACGTGATCTTCCCAACCGGCCTACGTTTTGGGCCCACGGACTTCTTCAACCAACGAGGGGCGCACGGCAGGCATGACACTGTGCCGTACCCAACATTCACGGCCGAGATCAGACAACGCGAAATCATCAGCAACGCCATCTTCTGTGGGGCCCGCAACCTGTTCCCCAACAATCGACGCATCCAGATGGCATTCGTCGGACGAGTGTCAGGAATGTTCATCATGGCAGAGCTTCTGTCAATCGAAGAGATCCTAGCAAATAGCATGATTCTCAACAGGATCCTCGAGCGTCACGGCCAACCACCACTGAGCATCATGGAGAGGCACTTCATCCTCGGAGGATGCATGGCGGCACTCCTTCACCACCGACCACAGGAAAGGCGACC
The DNA here is from genome assembly GCA_026770025.1 of Craspedostauros australis. Lineage (NCBI taxonomy): Eukaryota > Bacillariophyta > Bacillariophyceae > Mastogloiales > Achnanthaceae > Craspedostauros > Craspedostauros australis. The sequence continues at coordinate 79,049 of JAMXDE010000050.1, read as the reverse complement.
TGAGCCACCGCGACAGGCAAGACCGGAGCCGCCACAGCAAGCAGAACCAATGCGCCCTCCAATCGATTGGGACGATTCCAGCACGGGTGAGTCATCCGACGACGACGACTCCTCCTACGACGACGAGTTGGCAATCATGGTCATGGATCGCACGCGCTTCCGTGCATCCGACCACCGCACCGACACACCCGATGAACACACATGGCTCGCCGACAGTGGAGCCTCATGCCACATTGTGAATTCGGATAAGGGGATGTTCAACATCCGCCACATCCAGTCCTTTGTGAAGGTCGGTGACAACACGCAACTCAACTCACCGAAGATGGGGTCCATCTATCTCCGAGTGAAGCAACGCGACAACACACAGCGCACCATCAGACTGAACGACGTGAAGTTCGCACCCAAGATGTGGGTGAATCTGTTCTCAACGAACAAGGCGCTGGAGAATGGGTACCAGATCGGAAACAACGGTATCATCATGGACATCGCAAACGGCAACGGGAACAAGATCGTGTTCGATCGAGTGTTCCGCACGCGAAATGGTTTCGTGACTGGCGTGCAGATGCATGCAGTCAAGCCACGCACAGACATCACGGCTGCGGCCGTCACATCGGATCCACCGAAGGGCATCAACGCGTCCACACTCCATCGCATGTTGGGACACGCCTCACTGGAAGCAATGCAACGGACCGCATCGCATCACGGATGGAACATCATCGGCACCATGCCGCCATGCAAGCACTGTGCCATTGCCAACGCACGGGTGAAGAACGTCCCGAAGGCGACCATCGCAAGAGCATCGCGACGATGTGAGCGATTCTTCATCGACATCAGCTACACAAAGCACACGAGCTTCGGAAACAAGCGGTACTGGGTGTTGATCGTAGACGACCACACAGATTACTGCTGGAGCATCTTCCTCACCAACAAGAGTGACCAACCAGCCTTCCTGAAGCGATTCCTTCAGAAGATCCGTGCACACACGGACGGCAAGCCAATCATTTTCCGTGGCGACAACAGCGGAGAGAACAAGGCATCCGAGGTCCATCTGCTCGAAGCCGGATTCGACGTCTCATTCGAATACACGGCATCCAACACGCCACAACAGAACGGCAGAGTCGAGCGCAAGTTTGCATACTTGTACACGAAGATGCGATCCATGCTGAATGGCGCCCAGCTCAACGAAGAGCACAGACATGGTCTATGGGCTGCAGCAGCCAACGTCGCGACCGCGGTCGCCAACATCACCGTGGCGAAGGGACAGACCAAGTCGCCACACAACCTATTCTTCGGAGAGGATCCGAAGTATGCAAGTGGACTCCGTACCTTTGGTGAAGTCGGAGTCGTCAAGACAGCCTACGGAGGCATGACGGCGAAACTCCAGAACAGAGGCGAGGCGATGTTATTCGTCGGATATGCTCCACAGCATGGATCCGGCGTCTACAACATGTACCGTCCATCCACCAAGTCCATTGTCTGCACCAGAGACGTGAAATGGCTCAACAGATCGTACGGGCACTTCAAGGGTTGGACCTACGGCATGGACGATGGGAAGCCGGAAGGGAGTCAGATCGTCGCAACCGATGCCGAGCACCCAACGGAGACCGACGATGATGGATTCATCCTGGTCGGAAGGGAAGGGACAGCGCCGTCCCACACCGCTCAAACCAAGCCGAAGCGACGCTCTGTGTCATTCGCTGACGCGAATTCTTACCACGTCCTCTCAGATGACGACGACGAGGACGATGACGACACCAACAACAACACGAGTGCGAAGAAGAACTCACCAGGTCTCGCGAGCGAGACGGCGACCACACCAGTGGACGAAGGGACTGCGTCCGAAGAAGAGGTTGACGCGATTCCCGTCGACGACGACACAGTGACCGACATTGAAGATGTCGCCCCACCGAGTGTCCCACCAAGCATCCTCCGCACTCCGCCAACATCACGCAAGCGTTCGCACGAAGCGAACGACGATTCGAAAACTAGTCGCACCACGACTGCTGATCCCCCAAAACGACCAAGCAAGCGCGACACCACTCGCAGCGAACGACAACAGCGATACAACGAGCGAAGCAAGCATCAAGCAAAAACAGATGCGAAGTCACGTGCGTCGCTGCCATCCAACGTGAAAGGAAAGAGCGAATTGCGCAACCTTGCAAACTACAACAAGCCAGGAAAGAAAGAGAAGCGTGAAGGCAAGCGTTTCGCAACCAACCTATCCGTCTTCAACAGGGGAAGCGACACCGACGACGACGACAAGGACAACAGCGAGGAGACCAACGACGATGACGAAACCAATGACGACACCACCGACGAGAATGAGGAGAACGACGAAGCTACGGACGACGAAGACAGCGACTCTCCTCCATCGGACATCACCAACACAGTCACAGATGCTCTATTCGGCAACAACGCAATCAGTACCGACGACTTCGAGATAGAGATCTGCGCAACCACCCAAGATGAGACAGGAGAGACATCGACGCACATCGAGCCATCAACCTTCGATCAAGCATTCAACCATCCGAATGCAACACACCGGAAGGGCTACAGAGCTGCCATCGCAAAGGAGTTCGGTTCGATGGATGCTCGATCCGTCTACAGCAAGATCAAGCGCTCATCGATTCCAAGGGACCGCAGATGCTGCAAGTGCAAATGGGTGTTTAAATTAAAGCGCAATGGAACCTATCGAGCGCGTCTGGTGGCGTGTGGCTACTCACAGATCGCAGGAGTGGACTACCAAGAGCACCACTCGCCGGTCATCCATGACGTCACGTACCGTGTGATGATGGTGATCATGATGCTGCAGAAGATGGACTGCGCACTCGTGGACGTCGTCACGGCATTCTTGTACGGCGACCTCGAAGAAGAGGTGTACATGAATTGTCCAAGCGGAATGGACAGCACACCTGATGAGGCGCTGCTGCTACACAAGCCAATCTACGGGCTGGTCCAGAGCGCACGCCAATGGTTCAAGATGCTGGTGTCAACGCTGAAGGGAATGCGATTCGACCAGAGCGCGGCGGATCCGTGTCTCTTCCATCGCAAGACAAAGAACGAAACAGTCATCGTGGCGATCTACGTTGACGACTGCTTCTGCTGCGGACATCAGAAGGCACTCGAGCAGTTCATGATCGACATCCAGAAGAGCAAGTTCAAGGTCACCATCGAGAAGGGTTTGGGTGACTACCTCAGCTGCAACATCCAGCTCAACGCAGACAAGACGAGAGCCGTCCTACGCCAGCCACATCTGATCCGAAACCTAATCACCGAGTTTGGTGCAGAGGTGGAGAAGATGCAGCGCTACGCGACGCCAGGGACGCCAAGCCAGAGCATCGTTCGCCCATCCGAAGAGAACGGATTGCAGAAGGTAGACGCAGCAGAGCATGCTGACTACCGCAAGGGAGTGGGAATGCTTCTATTCCTGATCAAGCATTCGCGTCCCGACATCGCCAACCCTGTCAGAGAGCTGACGAAGGTACTGGATGGACCGACCAAGGCTGCAACCAAGGAGATGCGGCGTATAGTTGGGACAGACTAGCTCCGGGACTGACCCGGGACTTGACTGTCCATTCCGCGTACACGGTATTCGGTACCCAAGACCGATACTGTGATGAAAGGCTACCACACACACGATGTGTAGTTGAACTGCAATCCTTGCGTTGCTCGCCCTCCAGCTCATGCACCCCTGCCACCTGTCCACCTCGTCACCCTGCCGAACATGCATCTGTCTTGAAGCATATCCATGCGAATGGATCAGCTACTGCTCTACGGGTGATGATACTGGAAGGCTGTATGTGTGCAGGATCACCACGGCATGCTGCTGCGCAACAAAGAACGGCTGAAGTACGACAGCACGCACCCCACCTTTTTACTCGATCGTCCTATCAATAGTAGGCTTAACACATAAAACAAGCAATCAGAAACAATCTTCACAGCTTACTTCCAAGTTTACTACAGTTACACCATCGTCTGATACAGCTTTGTTCTCAACATCAAACGGCGTCAAAGCCGGTTGAAGGGCAGATCATCCTCCTGACAACGTGCAAAAGACACGGAATACTAACTGGTAGCTGCGAGTGGTTCTCGCTTATATCCACCTTCCTCACTCTCAAAGAGACTTCCTCAAGTGCGCAGACCGCTGTGTCCAACGACACCGAGCCCAAAGGCTCCAAGCCTCTCAGGACCAACGACCCTGACTAGCAATCTATGAAGTTAGCCCAAAGGCAACTCATCAAACCAAGCCCTTGCTAAGCAAGTGCATCCACCAACACCTGAAACAAGGTGTACGTCTCAAGAGCACTCCTGCCAACACCCCGTGCACACCTTCACCATCGAAGGGGGAAGCGCAGCCAAGCCCGAGACAACCGTCGACACCAAGCGAAGACCAACGACTTCGACACCTCCACCGCCTCACCATGAGCGTCCAAGGAGAAGACACGAGCATCAGCAGCGAAGAACGCAGGCTGGAGGCCTTCGTGGAGCGGCTCAACCAACAAGCCGCTCAAGCCCTTCGAGATCTCAACGAATCACGAATCTCGCGAGGAGCTAACCCCATCCCAGCCCGGCAAGGAAACCAAACGGCCACCGGGCAGGAAGAAGGCGACCTCGCCCAAGGCAACACCGGGGATGCCAACAACCCACCGAACCCGGGTGAAACCGAGGGAACCGCAGGACGCGAAGGGAACGCAGGCAACCAAACTGGATCCACTGGAGGTGCCTTTCCCTTTGACGCCGACGAAGACCCCATCGGACCCGAAACCACGTACGTGGCGTACGAAAGCGAAGACAAGCCAGAGAAACCCATCATGGGTGGTCTCACCAAGGCCGGTCGCCACTGGGTACCATGGACGGGAGGGAAACCGAACGTCGAATGGACAGGCCTCGCTGAAGACGCAGCCCTGTCCTACGACAGCTCCCAACAGCAGCGCGTCCTCCACAACGGCTCGGACTCCAAGAACCAACCGGAGCGGGAGAAAGGCATCCGCCCACGCTTCCGGATTGGAGACAACCGCCAACGCATGCTGCGCCTCCTCAAGGACCACATGTCCACCGCAGGTCTCATCTCGATGACCTACATGAGGAGCAACGAACACCCTGATGAGATGGTGTGTGTCCTCGACGCCCCAGGCAGCACCACCATCAGCCAAGCCACCGACCACCACGACGCCTATCGCCACTTGTGGGATCGATACGACAAGCAGAACAACGCATCTGCCGCTCGATTCCTACGCGACAGCCTTGACCCCGACCTCGAAGACCGTCTGATGAACCGCATCAAGCCGAAGTATCAACAAGACTTCAATGTGATCTTCACCGAACTCATCAAGAGTATCACTTCGAGCTCGCTGGACAAGTACGCACGGCTCCAAGAGAAGGTCAGAAAGACCACGCCCCAGAAGTTCCAGGGAGAGAACATCCAAGCCATGGCTGACGCTCTTCGCATCATGTGCAAGGAACTTCAAGACGCCGACCAGTTCGAGATCTCGCTCCTCCGTACCATGACAGACAACTTCTTCATGGCAGGAGGCAGAACCACGTTAGGAGAACGCTACCGTCATCGAATCCTCGACATCAGCGACCGACTCAGACGACTGATCGAAGACAAGTCCCTCAAGACCTACGAGCGAGCGGAACCCCACCTTCTCCGCGAGGACCTCACGTGGATGGACATCTGCAGCGTAGCCGAGGATGCCTATCTCGACGAACTGCAGGGAAACTCCTGGCACGCCAACAGGCACTCTCGTGACCGCAACACCCCGCGCATGCATGCAAACCACTCCTCAACTACAAAGGAAGCTCGTCTTCTGGAACAGAACAAAGGAGGCAAACGCATGAACGCCAAGGGCAAACAGGCCAACAAGAAAACACAACAAAAGAAGGACCCTTGGATCACAACACCCCCACGGAAGGGTGAGCCACAACAAAAGCTCATGAACAACAAGACCTTCCACTGGTGCGCGAAGTGCCGCCACTGGCGCATCTCCCACGGCACAGCCGGCCACATCGACGACTTCAAGCACAAGCCAAACAGTCCACAGCTCGAAATCGACCATGCAGCATGGACCTGCCTCTCCGCCGAAGCTCACGCAAACGAACGCTCCTGGTGGACCGCCGTGTGGAACGTGTTCACTGCCTTCGAAACTATCAACATCGTCACCGGCACCTTTCTCCTCCTTTGTGCAGCACAAATCTCTCTACTCGGCATCGAGTGTGGATGGCATGTGGTGAGTATCATGATGTGGATGACGACAGCCATTATGCTATTCGCCCTTCACACCAACGTCCCACGCCAGTACCAGCCAACTCCAATGCGAACCATCCGCCAGGTCAACACGTGGAGGAAGAAACAAAACAAGTCAAATAGAGCAAGACCACGCTTCTATCACTACCCGGCAACGCCCTCGAACGATCTCTACGACTCTCTGTTCGGGAACGACGACTTCAAACATTTTCTCCTTCACAAGCGCACCAACGCGAAACATCACGTCCCACGTCACGCCCCAAGTGCGAACCACCAAAACAAAACTCGCCGCGCTCGCCGGTTCCCAAAACACCAAAACTCCTGTCGCGCGCGAAACAAAATGAATCCCGCTCGTCCACCGAACCGGCACACGAAACATCACTGCGACTTTTACCACTTAAGAACTCCCACTCGCTTCAAGCGGGGGTCTCACACAGATCCAAGTGAACATCAGAGTCTCCGCCACAACGGTAACACAAGCGAAGCACAGCCCCATGGATACACAGGCACCAGTCTAATTACCAACGCCTACCACACCCTCGCAACAACCTTCGGTTTCCAACATGCCTTCGCCGCACCCCACAAGGTGGAAGGCATCATCCCTCAAGACGGCTCCTTCGATGTGGTATGGGACACTGGCGCCTCCATCTGCGTGACCAACGATATTAACGACTTCGTGGGCCCTACGTCTGCTCCAACCTCGCCAACCTTCCTCAACGGGTTCCTTCGCCGTACCAAGGTAAAGACGAAAGGCAGGGTTGAATGGTCCATCATCGACGTCAACGGCAACCCTCGATCCTTATCTCTCCCGGCTTTCTACGTGCCGCAGTCCTCAGTCAAGCTCATCAGCACCGCATGCCTCCTCAATGAATACAAAGGGGAGAATATTGTCGTGGAAGCGAACAACATCCAGCTGAGCGGCATCCCTGGAAACAACGAACGAGGTCTCATCATCGCCCACAACAAGAAATCGAACAACCTTCCGACCTCACGTGCATATCGCACTGGCGACCTCACCGAACTCCCAGCGGCGCTCGCCACAACTGTAACTTCCGTGGCAGAGCAGAACCAAAACCTGACTCAACCGCAGAAGGAGCTGCTCAAGTGGCACTATCGACTCGGGCACCTCTCCTTCAGACGAGTGCAGTTCCTACTCCGATCCGGCGCCCTTGTCAACACTGAGGCATCACGGAAGATGCAAACAGCTGCCGCCCGCGTACAAGAATGCCCGCTGTGTGCGGCGTGCCAATTTGGCAAACAACACCGCAGAACCACACCAGGCACAACGCAACACGCCGTACAAGACCGACAGGGTGTGATCAAAACGGATCACCTCTTCCCGGGTCAGCAAGTCTCAGTGGACCACTTCGTGGGACGCACCTTGGGCCGCCTCTTCACAGGAAGAGGCAAGTCCGATGCATCGGAGATGTACAAGGGTGGCGCAATGTTCGTGGACCACGCGTCCGGCTACATACACGTGGAGCCAGTTGCATCCCTCACGACCCACGCTACATTGGAAGCAAAGGAACGCTTTGAATCCATGTGCCGCGATGTGGGTGTGCCTGTGCGCTCGTACCTCTCGGACAACGCCACCACCTTTACATCGCCAGACTACGCCGAACACCTCAAACGGTTTCATCAAGTGCACCGCTTTGCTGGAGTCGGCGCTCACCATCACAACGGAGTGGCCGAGCGCAGCATCCGCACGATCATCTCTATGGCACGAACAATGATGATGCATCAAAGCATTCATTGGCCTACAATGTTCGATGCCCAGCACTGGCCCATGGCCGTCATCCATGCCGCTTACGTACACAATCGCGTACCAAGCGCAGCAACAGGACTCACGCCTTTGGATATTCTCTCGCGCACGCGCATGCCCCTGAAACAGCTACACAACCTACATGTGTGGGGCAGCCCCGTCTACGTCTTGAATAAGGCGCTCGGCGACGGCCGCAAGATACCAAGATGGGAACCACGTGGGGAGCGCTATGTAAACATGGGACTCTCCGCTCGCCACGCATCCACGGTTCCGCTGGTCCTCTCGCCGAGGACAGGATCAATCACACCACAATTTCACGTTGTGTTTGACGATTGGTTTGCGACGATAGCGACTGATTTGGCTGACCTCCCAGACTACAATTCAACAGAATGGACACACATGTTCGGCGATACTACGTATCAAATACCGTTCGATGACGACGATGTCATTGCTATGGAAGAGCGGGACATCGAGCGAGAGGATGAAGCCGACCATCAGCGATTCCTTCCCTCACACGATGACGAACCGCCAGCAAAATTGTTGTCAGAAACGCCAAACACAAGAACCCCGACTGTGAGTGAACGAAATTCGCCAACTCACATTTTGAGGCAACCCGTGACATCACACACGAAGAACGAAGTTACCCCAATCGACCAAGTGCAACCACCTCAGCAAACCAGCCACTCGCCAACAACGATCGATATCAACAAGCCGATACCACCAATGCCGTCGAAAGAGGGAGCCGAAGAGACTCCGACAAGCCTCCCTAAACCGTTGCCACCGACAGAGGGAGTTGCCAACGACAACAGTGACGACGACGTGCAACCACCGATCGACTCTCCTCCAACTTCACCGCTGCGCAAACCCATCACTGTACCAACAGAACAACCAACGATTAGAAAGGCAAAACCGCCTCCACTACGCCGCTCCGGACGCATCAACAAGCGCACACCACGAGAGCGACGGACTGTCGAGCGCCTCACCTACGACACGTTGGGTGGAAAAGTGGCCTGGGCCGACGACATCACACAACCATCCGAAACCAGCGCAAACGTAACCACCGTCGCAATGGGTGAACCCAGCAAGGACCAAGCCGTGGCAGACATGAAACATGCTCTCCAGACCTGCCGTGCGACACTCAAGAAATACGCCACTCATCAGGATGACGCAGTAACACAGAAGGCCCACGCTCTGGTGCGCCACGCCGACTCCATGCTCCGAAATCTAGCGACAATCGAAACCACAGCATTGACTCAGGAAGAACGACGCTGGGCACAGGGCGACCTCGAGATGGAGAGGATGCTTCGCATCCAACAACTCGAAATCCGAGCCAGAATGCGCAAGGAACAAGAGGACGCAGTGACAAGCGGAGGAGCGCCAACCAACGAACACCACATCCTAATGGCAAGTAATCCGCCCGAAACACTCGCGGATGACGACGACTCTTCTGACGATTCTGAGATGGGGCCCACGGAGATGGCAACCCTGTGGACCCAACTTCCACGCGTCGTCCAATACATGGAACACTACTTCGACAATGTAGTGCGCTTCCGGTTTCCGTCGAGGGACGCCCGCATGCAATGTCTCTACTACGCCATTCGCCGACTGATTGATACTCTCGACGACCTCATCCTTGCTGATGAATACGAACTGCCTGTCTCCTACTTTGATTTCATCCCACGGACGGAAGGAGAGCCATACACCCTTGAGCGAGCAATCGCGGCAGTCAACAGCGGCATGCGGCCGCCCGACGATAGCGAGAGACTGTATAACTTCATGACCCGAGCCAACCAGGTTTGGAATATCGCCACACACAACGAACGCTACGAAGTCGCCCTACATCACCTGCTCGTCCAGCTCGGAGTGGCTCCGGCGATCCCACCGAACATCTCAGTCCCTCCAAGTGAGTTCGAGCCTTCTGAACGCACCGAGCATCATGCGATGGCAGCCATCCTCGACCGCGACAACAACGACGACGGCGAGCACAACGCTTTCATCACATACGACCTGCTCAGCTTCTTCACCAGCGGCGGTGACCTCAGCATCACAGACCGCTACTTCAGCTACAAGGCGTCAAAAGCCGACCCAGACACGCTTTCCTTCAACGAGGCAATGAACGACGACAACAAGAGTGAATGGATGGCCGCCGCACACAAGGAAATCCACGATCTCACGAAGAAAGGGACATGGATTGAGGTACCAAAGTCCTCCACCACCGACCGCATCTTTCCAGGCACGTGGGTATTCCGACGCAAGCGAATGCCTGATGGCACGGTCAAGAAGTACAAAGGCCGATGGTGCTGCAGAGGCGATATGATGACCGAAACGGAGGCAACCTACGCTCCGGTTGTCGCATGGTCATCCGTCCGCGTCTTTCTCATCCTTTCCATTTTGCTCCGCTGGGTCACGACATCGATCGATTTTTCGAACGCGTTCGTCCAAGCCGACATCCACCGACCTGTCTACTTACACCTCCCTCGCGGTTTCCGATCAACAAATGGACCTGACACGTGCCTCAAGCTGATTAAAAGCCTTTATGGTCTCACTATAGCTCCCAAGCTATGGTATCAGCATCTCGTGCGCGCCCTCCTTGCGGAAGGGTTTCACGCGTGTGACCAAGAGAAGTGCCTGTTCATGCGCGACGGCATGATGATCGTTCTCTACGTGGACGACGCTGGCATCGCTTCGCGTACGGAAGAAGAGGCAGACGCATTCATCGAGTCCATGCGCAAACGCGGATTTGATCTCACACGCGAGGGCACGTTCACGGAGTTCCTAGGAATATCACTGCACCGAGACCCCAAAAACAACACTATCCACCTCAAGCAGACCGGATTAATCAACAAGATCATCGAGGCCACCGGCATGCAGCATTGCAAACCAAACGTAACACCAACAACACAACTTGCCCTCGGCGCCTCAACCGACCAACCGCCAATGAAGGAAGCATGGAATTACCGCTCCATCATCGGCATGCTGCTCTACTTGACTACGAACACACGCCCCGACCTGGCCTTCGCCGTCTCTCAAGTGGCCCGATTCAGCAACGACCCTCGCCAGCCACACGCAAAGGCCATCAAGATGATCGTGCGATACCTCCGCCACACAAACACCATGGGCACTATCGTACGACCAACGGGCCAACTCAACTTGGAGTGCTACGTCGATGCCGATTTTGCTGGCTTGTACAAGCGCGAGTCCGACGATTCTCCCAACGCAGTACGCTCACGTACCGGCTACGTCATCATCCTCGGCGGCTGCCCGCTCGTGTGGAAATCAAAACTGCAGACGGAGATCGCCTTATCGACAATGGAGTCGGAATACGCCGCGCTGTCTCTCGCCATGCGTGCCCTCATACCCATGCAACAACTCATCAACGAAGTCAACGCATCAACGAGTCTCAATCAACCGCTGCAAACCAACATCCAATGCACCGTTTTTGAAGACAATGAGGCGTGCATCTCGCTGGCAACAAACCACAAGGTCACGGCGCGAACCAAACACTTTCTCACCAAATGGCATTTCTTCTGGCATTGGGTCAAGGAAGGCTTCATTCGAATCCTACACGTACCAACACCACATCAGGTCGCTGACATCTTCACCAAGGGCCTTGCGCGGGATGCATTCGAACACCTGCGACGGATGCTCATGGGATGGTGATGGCACCACAAATTGTGAACTGTTAATCGAACGATGGAGGTTTTTTACACCGGGGACATGCTTCGCACTACGCCGAGAGGGAGAGTTGGGACAGACTAGCTCCGGGACTGACCCGGGACTTGACTGTCCATTCCGCGTACACGGTATTCGGTACCCAAGACCGATACTGTGATGAAAGGCTACCACACACACGATGTGTAGTTGAACTGCAATCCTTGCGTTGCTCGCCCTCCAGCTCATGCACCCCTGCCACCTGTCCACCTCGTCACCCTGCCGAACATGCATCTGTCTTGAAGCATATCCATGCGAATGGATCAGCTACTGCTCTACGGGTGATGATACTGGAAGGCTGTATGTGTGCAGGATCACCACGGCATGCTGCTGCGCAACAAAGAACGGCTGAAGTACGACAGCACGCACCCCACCTTTTTACTCGATCGTCCTATCAATAGTAGGCTTAACACATAAAACAAGCAATCAGAAACAATCTTCACAGCTTACTTCCAAGTTTACTACAGTTACACCATCGTCTGATACAGCTTTGTTCTCAACATCAAACGGCGTCAAAGCCGGTTGAAGGGCAGATCATCCTCCTGACAACGTGCAAAAGACACGGAATACTAACTCGTATCATCAAATACGTCATCGACACGAAGCACTACGGTCTGAAGATCCATCCTGTCATGACAGACAGCAGCGCATGGAACATGGAGATGTTCTGCGACAGCGAATACGCCGGAGACAAGGACACTCGCATCAGTGTCGGCGGATTCATCCTCTACCTCTGTCAAGTCCCTATCCTCTGGCGATCCAAGGCGCAGAAGGCAGTGACCCTCAGTTCATCAGAGGCGGAGTACATCGCGCTATCCGAAGCGGCGAAGGAGATCTTCTTTGTGATGCAACTCCTGGAGAGTGTAGGAGTGCCAGTGAAGACTCCAATCACCGTGAGAGTCGACAATGTTGGAGCGATCTTCATCGCGAAGAATCCCTCAACATCGCAACGCTCCCGCCATATCGACGTACGCCATCATTACGTCCGCAACATGGTGAATGACAAGCTGATCGAAATCATCTTCGTCAAATCAGAGAACAACCGAAGCGACGGCTTCACGAAGAACATCAAGTCAGAGCTACAGCGCGAACACGAGAAGACTTACCTACACACTGGCGACAGCAGCGAATGACTGACGCCTACAGGAAGGGTGTCGGAATGTGTGTACTCGGATGTGTATGCATCAGTCACACTTGCTTGCCGCCATCTGTTGGAAATCCGGGGTTAGGTAGTAGATTAATCTCTTATCAATCTGTACCAATTTAGAACTGTGAGAACAAACTCCTTGACTCTCCAATTCCAGTTCAGCAGCAAGTGTAATCTGTAGCAGTTCACCATGATCATGCACTTGTTCATGGTTGCTTTCATCTGCTTCATCAGCTTGCTCTCATGCTCTCTTCTGCAGGTTCATCATGCATCATCGTGGTGATTTGAATCTTCTACATTCGAGCAGCATCTCTCATAGACGCACAGGTACCTTCAGCATGGGTCTCAGTCTGATCGATCCCACTTGACCTTCGGTTCCTCAGTATTCCACCTGCGCCATCATCACATACTCACCGGTCATGTTCAATGCATGTCGCGTCGTCATTCGTGCTCTTGAGCGGATAGGAGCATCGCCTCCGTTTCGCTTTCTCAGAGAAGCGATCCCTTGTCCGTCGATGCGCGTCGACATGTCTGATACATATCGACAGTTTCGCCCATAGTCTTGGCTCATGTGCGATTACATCCCTAGAGGTCGATCCATAGGTTCGCCCTCATTACAGCGGTGGTACATGGATAGGCTCCATGGTGGGACATGACTGATGTTGATGTCATTCATGAACAGAGGGTTGATGGGGGACAGGCTGCAAGGTGGTCCGAGTGTTACCAACAAAGTTGACCTCGTCGAGTTGTGAAGATATTATTGGGAGGTGCGGCAATCATGGGTATCTTGGTAAAAGCGTACCCCCGATTCCTGACACCCTTCCATTGTCGCATTGACAATATATCGTTCTTGACTCTGCTCTCTCTTACCCTTCATCATCACCGTCCCACTCTCCGTTCCATTAGTCCAATGCTGACCTTGGCTGGATGATATCGCCCTTGTGTCTGTCGTAGATCTCCTTCTTCGTGTTCTTGGTGAACCCGTCGGCGATGTTGTCCTCTGAACGTACGAACCGGGCTCTAGCCTCTCTGTTCGCAATCAGTTCTCGAATGAAGTGATGTCGTATGTCGATGTGTCTGGTTCGGGCGGATGTGGATGGGTTGGAAGCGATGAAGATTGCTCCCACGTTGTCAACCATCACGTCTGCTGGTCTGTGCATCTCCAGCCCGATGTCTCTCATCAGTTGGGTGAGGAAGCGGATCTCCTTTCCGGCCTCCGATAGTGCAACGTACTCTGCTTCCGTTGAGCTCAGTGTCACGCTGCGTTGTGCCTTCGATCTCCAGATGATTGGCACTCCTTGTAGTAGCACGATGTGTCCTCCTACGCTGATGCGGTTGTCCTTGTCGCCAGCGAACTCGCAGAGAAAGTTTTAGGGTCAAACGAGTCGCGTAGCTCGTATTGGTCAAAGATTCTGTGACCGTACAGTCATAAGCAACCGAGGCGGAGTGTTTGTGGCTGAAACAACACAAAGGGAAAAAAACAAACAGAGCATGTGTCTTTGTTGGATTCATGGCATGCGGTCACAATCTGGTTCACAACAAGGAGTGTATCAGCAATACACCAACAACAGATAAGCAATAGAAGACTGTCATCTGTGTGCCTGAGAGTGCTTCACTTCGCATCCTGAGCACGCAAGCAGGCCAGAATCATTCGGTTTATCAGTTGCTTCGCTCTGCGATTTGGAACCAGTGACGGCAGGAGCGACGGCTCGCAGAAGTCAGGTCACTTGGGAGCTCAACGGACTCACGGATTGATCATCCAAGTGAGAGTGTCCAGCAGCGGCAGTACCGGCTGACCACCACACAGCATGGCGATCACACTGACCCAGATCTTCACCTGGTTGGGGTTTGACTCGATTCCCCACCGCAACATCGTCCGCGACGACTTCGTGCCGCAGAATGTTGGACTCGAAGGGTTGCAACATGAGACAGCGGAAGCCATCGACACCGCTTGCAACCAGTACTCTCGCAGAGGTCAAGACGCCTTCCATGTCTCCAGAGCGACGAGGCGCCTGCTCATCGCCCTCATGTATTGGGTGCAAGACCAAGTGCGGTTGGATCTCGAGGTTGAGTTCGACGATGACACCACGCGTCAGGAATTCTTTTCCGAGATACTGGAAGCGAAGGCACGGCACGACCGGCGCGTCACACAGACGAAGAAGGGTGACAAGCTGTTGACGCACACCTTCTGTGTCCAACTCAAGTCAGGCGCGCAATGGCGACGCTGGGTGGATGAACTTGTGAGCACCCTTGAGGCCATCATTGGTGCCAAAGGCATCCCACTCAGCTATGTCATCAGAGAGCAGGCGGAGACATCCGACGAACCCGAGCTCAGCTGGGAACACAACGCTCTCACGCTAGCGCCGCTGACCGGCGAAACCTATCGCCTGGACACAGCAACAGTGCACCGCATCATCCTTCAGAACATCGCAGAGGATTCTGACGCGTACACCTACATCAAGCCATTCATCAGGGCGCGCGACGGCAGGCGTTGCTTCAAGGCACTGGCTGAAAGGTACGACAACCCAGCCAGCGTCGAGGCAAGGGTCACAGCCGCCAAGCAAGTCCTTCGCACCATTCGCTACAACAACGAGCGCCACCTGTCCTTCGAACAGTACTCGGCCAAGCTGCAACGTGCAGTGGACGAACTTGACGACTGCGACCGACCGATGTATGACCAAGACATCGTTGACACCATCTTCCAGACAATCCAAGCACCGGGATTGCAGATGCTCAAGTCCACACTCAAGCTGGACTACAGCCGCAACCCAACCAATTACAAGACAGTCCTCTTGGAGTTTGCGAAGGAAATACCTGAGCATTCAACCAGCATGCGGGGCAACCGACAAGTCGCTCAAACAACCTCCAACGGTCGCACCACATCGCAAGGATCACCACCAGCCGTGGGCGCCATCACAGCTGATGGATCCCTGTACATCGGCAAGTACAGTCCAAAGCAGTGGTTCAGCGCCGAGGTGCAGCAACACCGCGAAGAGATCCTGAAGGCCAGGGGCACGAAGCGCAACGGACGCGGAGGGAAGGGCAAGCAGAACCTCCAGCGACAGGTCCAGCAACTCAAGAGACAAGTGAGCCAACTCAAGTCATCCGCATCCGCACAACAGAAGCGCAATCACGATACCAACGACGAGCCCGCCATGGATCGTGGGCAGCCAGCGACCAATCGACACGACCAAGCTGGCACAGCGTTTGGTGGAAGGGACTCCAAGCGACAGAACACCGGAAGCTGATGGTGTTGGCGAGAGTGCACGTTCGTGGTGATGTTCGGTATCTGGATTCGTAGTCTAAGACGCTGTTACTCACATATCCAACGACACTCTTGCGAGTACACCAGTTGCATATCCGTGTTTCGTACGTCCCAAAGATCACGACGTGTTGGCACCATACATGCCAACAATCCGCATGATGGCCATGAGGTACAGTCCAGGCTTGAACTGGACTCTCATGCTGACACCATTGTTGCCGGCCGACAGTGTGTGGTGCTACATTATACTGACAGATGCTGTGATGTGTCACCATACACTGACAGCTATGATCCAGTCAAAGATGTGCCCATAGTGACGGCCGCAACCGGATACACGTCCGCTGCAGGCAGACGGTACATACTCGTGTTCAACGAGGCATTGTCGATGCCGAGCCTCGACCATTCGTTGGTCAATCCAAACCAACTGCGGCACCATGGAGTTGACGTACAGGACAATCCATACGCTGGGAAGCCTATGGTCATACGACATGACGAGCAGGGTTTTGCGGCGTGTCTACAATCAGAGGGTACCACTATATACCTTGACACATGGAGGCCATCATCCGCAGACCTGAGCCAGCTACCACACATCGTACTGTCCAGCCCGACACCTTGGAACCCAGAACGCGTTCGGTTCCCAGTCATCCCATACCACGAACAGGAAGAGATCGAGGTCCGAAACACGCATGCGGTTCGCTCATCCACCCACCACGCTGACATGGATAGCCATTATGGATCCATCAATTGCCATTTCAACCAACGGCTGATTCGGAGTGTGCGTGTGGATGAGAAGGCGGTAGACCGCAAGCCTGCGGTGTCAACGGAGATGACGGACAACCCCGATGTCCATATCCCTGGTCCCATCACAGAGGACGAGATCCAGGTACCGAGATCGTTCCTGTCGGCTGATCGGCACTCGAAGATGACGGCCGAAGAGCTCAGCGATCGGTGGCACCTCAGCCTCGAGCAAGCACGGCTTACTCTTCGGGCTACGACTCGGAACCTCGTGCGATCGGCGGTCATGCCGTTGGCTCGGCGCTACCGTGCCGATCGCATGTACATCCCAAAGCGGATCCAGGGGACTATGGCAACGGATACGATGTATGCCCGATGTGAGGATCTACATGGGCACAAGTACTCGCAGATCTTCGCATCTTCTCAATTCTTCGTTGAGGCATACCACATGTTTCGGAAGTCGGAGGCACATGAGGCCCTCGACATCTTCGTCCGTGACTATGGGGCTCCGGATATACTCGTCGCAGACGGTGCGCCGGAGCAGGTTGGACCACACAGTCAATTCCGAAAACGATGTCGCAAGTACAACATCCAGTTGCATGTCACGGAGGTTGAGCGGCACAACCAGAACCCGGCGGAAGGTGTCATTCGGGAGTTGCGACGGCGATGGTACAGGGTCATGTTCAGGACGAACTGTCCCAGACGATTGTGGAGCTACGGGTTGACCCACCTCGCTGCCATTATGCAGCGCACAGCCAGCAATGCAGGAGGCTTACAGGGACGCACACCGATTGAGCGATTGACTGGCGAGACGCCGGACATTTCGGAGTACCTCGATTTTGGATTCTACGATCGAGTGTGGTTCAAGCCGAACGCGGGGCTGGGTGAAATACAGGTGGGGCGATTCCTTGGTGTGGCACGGACGACGGGATCGTTGATGTCATATTGGGTTTTGCCAGCGTCCGGCATTCCCATGGCGCGCACTACAGTGCAGCGGGTGACCACTGTTGAGATGGGCATCGATGCCCACAAGGAGAAATTCGTGGCATATGATGCTGCAATAGCTCGGCGTTTCAAAGAGGAGCGGCTGGCGGTCACGGGAGGGAGGCCGCAGCTTTCCGCATGGGCCGAGCTGAATGACGACGATCCCGACTTTGCGGCCGAGTTCTCCCGCACGTTCAGCAACGGGGACGTCGCGGAGGCCGATGACGCTTTCGACCCTGATACGTTCGATGGATACCTCAACATGGAGCTATCTATCGATCGCGGGGGAGAGTATCCGGAATTCGCTCGCGTCACAAAGCGGCTTCGCGACAAGGACGGCAAACCCATCGGGACGGCGGCCACCAACCCAATCATGGATACGCGGTTGTACGAAGTTGAGTTCAGCGACGGACACCGGCAATCCATGGCAGCAAACGTCATTGCGGAGAATTTATTCGCACAGATTGACGAAGAAGGCAACCGGCACGTGCTTATCGATGAGATCATCGATTATCGCAAGGATGCCAGTGCCATCACTCAACAGAATGCCTTCATCACTGCCAAGAATGGAGTGAAGAGGCGCCGTGAAACAACCATTGGGTGGGACATTCTCATTCAGTGGAAAGACGGCAGCACGACGTGGAATGCATTGAAGGACGTCAAGGACTCATACCCAGTACAGCTGGCTGAGTATGCAGTGGACAATCGCATTTCAATGGAGCCAGCATTTGCTTGGTGGGTTCCCTTCGTGTTGAAAAAGCGCAAGCGAATTCTCGCGAAGGTCAAATCCAAGTATTGGGTTCGAACTCACAAGTATGGTGTTCGCGTGCCAAAGTCGGTGGAGGAAGCGAAGCAGGTCGACCGTGAAAACGGCAATACCCTGTGGTGGGATTCGATCATGAAGGAGATGAAGAACGTCAGGCCGGCATTCGAGGTGTTCGAGGGTGATCAATCTGACATACCCAACGGATACCAGGAGATCAAGTGCCACCTGATATTCGATGTGAAGCTCGGCGAGAATTTCAGACGCAAGGCACGACTGGTCGCCGGGGGACACAAGACATCCACGCCATCATCGATCACATACTCCTCTGTTGTATCCAGAGATTCGGTTCGCATCGCATTGACCATTGCAGCAATGAACGACCTGGATGTCATGGCATGCGATATTCAGAATGCCTACCTCACGGCAGATTGCCGCGAGAGAATCTGGACAAGAGCAGGACCCGAATTCGCAGCTGAAGAAGGAAAGATCATGCTTGTGAAGAAGGCGCTTTACGGGTTGAAGTCATCCGGAGCTGCATTCAGGGCCAAACTGGCTGGCGTTCTGCATGATAGCGGATTCAGATCGTCGCAGGCAGATCCTGATGTATGGCTACGACCAGCAGCAAAGCCAGACGGATTCGAATACTACGAAATCGTGCTGTGCTACGTCGACGATGTGATGGCAATCAGCTATCAACCCAAGCAAGTCATATCCAATATCTCAGCTGTGTTCAAGCTGAAAGGGGACAAAGTCGAGCCACCGGATATGTACCTTGGAGCATCGCTCGACAAGAAGGCAAACGAGAACGGCACCATGTGCTGGCGCATTTCATCAGAGAAATACTGCAAGGCGGCTATCGAGAACGTGGAATCAAAGCTGTCCGAAGAAGGTCTGCGACTACCATCGGGATGCAAAACACCATTCACATCTGGATATCATCCAGCTGAGGATACTACAGCAGAGCTCAAGGCAGATGGGCTACAACGATTCCAAGAGCTGATTGGTGTGCTGCGGTGGGCGATCGAGATCGGACGAGTCGACATCTTGCTCGAGGTTTCCCTCCTATCTTCGTTCTTGGCGATGCCAAGGGTGGGACATCTACAGCAGGTGTATCACATCTTTGGGTACCTCAAGAACACGAGCAAGCGCTCGATGTTGATGGATCCAGACCACCCAAGGATTTCGGAGGATCGATTCCAATCGTTTGAATGGGAAGATTTCTACCGAGACGCCGAAGAGCAGATACCCACAAATGCACCCAAGCCCAGAGGAAACGTTGCTTCCACCCACTGCTTTGTGGATGCCAGTCACGCAGCAGACAAAGCAACCCGCAGGTCGCAGACAGGCATCTTGATCTTCATGAATCGAGCGCCAGTCATGTGGTACAGCAAACGACAAAACTCAGTCGAAACATCCACGTTTGGTTCGGAGTTCACAGCAATGCGGCAAGCAGTGGAAATGGTATCGTCGCTACGATACAAACTCAGGATGTTTGGCGTCCCGTTGGAGGGACCGACCAATATGTTCTGTGACAATGAAGCGGTGTACAAGAATGCATCGACACCCCACTCCACACTCTCCAAGAAGCATCACAGCATATCATATCACCGGTGCAGGGAAGCTGTGGCAAGTGGGATCATTAGAGTCGCGAAAGAGGACACACTGACCAATCTGGCAGATGTGTTCACCAAGACCATGGCAGCCCCAAAACGGGAGACGCTTTTGGGTAGGTTTCTGTACTAACAGATAGCCATGGGGAGTCGCATGAAGGGTAGCGAACGCGCGAGGTTTTTTAGGAGGCAAAATGCCGTTTTTCCTGCGCGCGTACTACAACGATGAGGGGCGTTGTATAGGCACAGATGGCAGTCAGGCATACAGCCAGCATATGCCAATTCAACGAAGGGACAGAGAAAGTTTTAGGGTCAAACGAGTCGCGTAGCTCGTATTGGTCAAAGATTCTGTGACCGTACAGTCATAAGCAACCGAGGCGGAGTGTTTGTGGCTGAAACAACACAAAGGGAAAAAAACAAACAGAGCATGTGTCTTTGTTGGATTCATGGCATGCGGTCACAATCTGGTTCACAACAAGGAGTGTATCAGCAATACACCAACAACAGATAAGCAATAGAAGACTGTCATCTGTGTGCCTGAGAGTGCTTCACTTCGCATCCTGAGCACGCAAGCAGGCCAGAATCATTCGTCGCTGTCGGTGTATACAACAATCTTCCATGCATCGTTCTCCAATGGATCCGGCTTCACCCTCAGTCCATATTCCCTCGTGTCCGACACGAACTTCATGACCCTTAGCATTTCCTTGTATGCTACGGCTGTTGGTCCATCCAACACCTTGGTCAGTTCACGTACTGCGTTGGCGATGTCGGGCCGGGAGTGTTTCACCAAGTATAGCAGCATACCTACTCCACTTCGGTACCTGCTGTGCCGTTCCTTGTCCACCTTGGGCGAGTCACTGTCCCTTTGGATGCCTTGCCCTGGTGTCCCTGGTGTACCGTACCGCTGTAGCTTCATCACGTCGTCCTTGAATGTCTCAGTGATGTTCTTGATGATGTGCGGTTGGTTCACCCAGCAGTTCGTATGATCGTGGTTGAATATGATCTTGCAACTGAGATAGTCTTCGAGATCCTCTTCCACCTTGATTCCGAACCGCTCTGCCTTGATATCCCTCACTAGCTTCTTCAGTTCCTGTTCCTCTCCGATGCACAAGCAATCGTCAACGTAGGTTCCGATCAGCAGTAGGCTCCCTTCCTGATTCCGAATCAGAAGGCATGGATCCACAGCGCTCTGTCTAAACCCCAATTTGAGTAGGATGTCGACCAGCTTCTTGTTCCATTGTCTGGCACTCTGCACGAGTCCATAAATCGTCTTCTTGAGTAGCAGGCATTCGTCGGCTTCATGCTTCATACCCTTGGGGCATCGCATGTAGATCTCCTCCTCGAGCTCTCCATGTAAGAATGCTGTCTCAAAGTCGATAATGATGCTGTCCAAGTGTAACAACATCTTCATCGTGAGCATAACGCGGTAGGTTGCGTCGTGTATCACTGGTGCGTGGTGTGCTGAGAAGTCAACTCCTGCAATCTGCGAGTATCCGCATGCGACGAGTCTTGCACGGAACACACCGTTCCTCTTCTCCTTGAACACCCATTTGGTCTTCACGCATCGCCGATCCTTTGGCATTTGGTTCATCTTGATCTTCTCCCATACTCCTCTTCTGGTCATATCGTTGAACTCCTTGTTGATGGCCTCCCGCCATTTCGTTCTCTTCTCAGGATCTGCATGATCCCAGCACTCCTCGAATGTGGTTGGGTCTAGCATCATTGCGACATTAGCTTGTTCGTACCCCTCTTCGAGTGATCGTTGGTCCAATCCTTGGCTCGCCGTGATGAAGTCGTCGAGTCTCATCTTACCGTGAGTAGTATCTATCATCATACCTGCGACGTCTCTGTTGAATGTTGACCAATTCGTGTGGAAATCCTGTCCTGATGTTGCCAATGGTGTGGTAGTCGTTGTTGGAGTAGTCTCGTTCTCTCCTTCATCTGATTCTGACTCTCCACTGGATCCTAGGTCTCGTTCCTCCATTGGAATGGGTGAATTGTTGAACCCCGCAAGAGCCTTCAGCATCCTTGGCATTCCTCTAACAGGTGTTGCGACTGGGACCTCGTCTTGATCGTGTGGTCTCTTCTCGTTGTCCCTTCCGGATTCATCGTCGTTATCATCGTACGAATCGTCATCCCCTTGGGTGGGGAGCAAGTCATCTTGCCCTTGAGCAGCGTCTTCTGTATCTACATCAATTCCGGCTCCTCTGCTCTGATCTGCGTCGTCGGTCTCCATTCCCTTGATGGTGTCCTCACGTCGCTCCCAAGTTACTCTATTGTTCGGGGAAGGTATCTCCGATGTAGAGTCGTCATCTTCCAGGTCCATTAGTACTGACCTGTTGGCGTTCGCAATACCCTTGAACTGCCCATATGACTGGTTCATCCATGTCACGTCTCTTGTGATTAGGATTCTCGTTGTAGCTAGATTCATCATCCGGTACACACCACTAGCATGCGATTGGCCGTATCCGACGAACATAGCCGGTTTGGATCTGCTGTCCAGCTTCGCCTTGATTGTTCGTCCTCCAATGTGGACCATACCTATTTCCCCGAACGTACGCAGTCCATCTACGTAGGTGGGGATCTGTTCGTTGAACAGGATACACGCTGGTTCTCTTGTCTTTGTTCCGATGATGTTCTCCAATTGCGTGGCTGTGCGAGCTGCTTCTGCCCACAGCTTACTTCGAGAGCTCTTCGGCAGATGCGTCTGGTTTAGCATGGCTCTCACCTTTCCGTACAGTACCGCGAATTTTCGCTCCACGCGACCATTTTGTTGGGGAGTGGCCGCGGCGGTGTACTCGAAAGTCGGTCCGAACCCAGCGTTAAGTAGTTGCTTCTCCGTGGAGTAATTTTCTCCCGCGTTGTCACATCTCACATTTTTCACGTTCACTTCCTGATTCGCCTGAAGCCACCGTAATAACCCCACCATCTTGGATCCGACGTCACTCTTTTCTTTCACGAAGAAACTCCAGCAGTAATCGCTGTAGTCATCGATAACCAGAAGCCAGTATTTGCCTTGGCCGAAACTGTACGTCTGAACACTCGATGTGTCCATGAACAGTCGCTCTCCGACTTTCTTTGCTCTTGGCTGTAGAGTTTTCGTCAATCCTCTTTGTCGCGATTTGCCGATCGCGCAATCCACACAAGCGTTCAGCTTCCCTGTGACATTCCATCCGTATCGTCCCGCAGTGCGAGAGATGGTGTAAGTGTCAACATGGCCTAACATTTTATGGATTTTGTTGATGTCGATCGGTTTCTTCGTCGACACCCCGACGTTGGCTTGATCGTCGAGTGCAGGAGCGGCTATCATGTTTACGCCACTCACAAATCCGCTGTGCGTCGCCATGATGCGATCGAAGCGAATGCGTTGTCCCTTCTTCTCCAAGGACATGACCACACCTCGGTTGCTAAAATCGAAACCGTTTTCGAGAGCCTTGTTGATGCTCAAGAGGTTGACCCATAACTCAGGTACGTACTTCACCGACTTGAGGAGGACGATTGCGGTATCGCCATTCTTTTGCATGACCTTCATCCGCTTGTCCCCCACCTTGGTTGCCTTGAGGTATCGACCGCTGCCTACCTTGATGGAGTGATTCGCTGTGCGCACGTTGATCATACCCTCGTCGTTGTTCGTGAGGTGACAGGAGGCGCCGGAATCTCCCAACCAGGTGTTGGCTTCGTGGCGGTCGGGTGCGATGGTCGACTTACGCGTATCGACGTCGTCCAAGTCGCCGATCACCATTGCCATTTCGTGGCCGTTGGCATCGCTGTACAGCGGTAGCTCGCAGTGAGTGCGATAATCACGGACGCCATTGATGCTCGGATGGTGCATCCACATCAGCTGCTCCGATGCGGTGCTGCTCATCGCTCCGATCAGCGCCTGTTGAATTGGCTGAAGGCGAACGTTCTCCAGCATTCCGTTCATCCGGTATGCATTCACGCAGATGTCGAGTGCGCCTCGCACTCCGATTTGGTGCATCAAGTAGTACAAGGAGCGTGGCTCCACCCCCGTCAGTCTGAGGGTTGCAATGTCATGTACTGCGTCGATGCAGATGAGGGAGAGTTCGGACCGGACGTCGTTTGGTGAAAGGACGTTGCTCAACGAGCATCGGGCGGTCACGAATAATAATCCGCTCGTTTCATTTAGCACCTCTCTGCGCACCATCCTTTCGCCTTCGTTTCTAGGCATGGCACCTCTTGGCTCGTTGGCGAGCTGGATGAAGAAGGGTATGTTCGGGCAGTCCACGCACCATGCGTAGAGGGGCCCGCGCTTGAGGCACAACGGACACCATCCGTTGTTCATGTCGCGACGCGATGATTGCTCGATCATGTCGTCGAGTGCGCTTGGACGGGATGGGAGACTATAGACCGGTTCGTTGATGGCGCGGTCGATGTTGTCGTTGTCGACTCCTGTCATCGCCATCTCCGTTACGTCTGCGTCCTCCTCATCTGTCGTTCCCTCGTGGTACTCTGTGACCACTTCGTCGGGATCCTCGGCTTCTGCATCGGATGAAAAGAGCTCGTCTTTGATCATCTCCTCGTCGTTGATAAGGGGCCCGTAGTAACCGTACTCTCGTGGAGAGTGCTTGGCCATATCTTCGGAAGTCCATGCTCTTTCTGCGTTGGATGTTCCGCTCTCGAAGCTGGCGGTTCCGTCGACGTCGATCGTGACGAACGCCATGTCATCCATCATCACGTCGTCATCGTGTGAAAACACACGGTCCTGTGTGGTCACATTTCTGTCTTGGTTTGCGAATTTGGTGATTTTGTTGAGTTTTTCGATGATCACATTTTCTTCTTCGATCGCGTCTTCGTTGATGAACACACACATCATATTGTCTGATGCGGTGAGTGCGACGTCGTCGACTCCATCCATTCCGTCGGTAGCGACGTTGGCGGAGTCCGCCTCCTTCATGGCGGCCCTGAGTTTGAAGCACTGCACAATCTTGTGCCCCTTCTTGCCGCAGTAGTTGCATTCCCCGTTGAATTTGGGTTTGCCTCCGCCGTTGCCTTGGCCCTTCGACTTGTTCTTGCCGTTGCCTTTCTTGGCTGCGGAGCGACAATCCGCCTTCTTATGGCCGTAGGCGCCACAGTTGCGACAGTTGCCCTTGAAGCTCCCCATGGCTGCGAGTGCCATCTCCTCCTTACTGTTGTTGCCGCCTCGGTTGGAGTTGCCTCCCTTGATGTTGCGGCCGTCGTAGGTGGCGCTCATGGTCTCGCGGATGTCTTCGATAGTCATGGTCTCTTCCTTTCCGAGGAATCTGAGTTCTATGATCTTCACATCCATTTCGTACTCTTTGCCAAGGGCGTTGAGCACGAGCATGTGGTACTGCTGCATATCCATGTTGATACCAGCGTTACCGAGGCGATTGCGCAGCACTTCCATTTCGGTGAGGAACGTGTCTGGATTCTCGCCCTTCTTCAATCGCATCCCGTTGAGTTGAGCCAACAACTTTGCCTTCATAGGCGCGGTTCGTTGCTCGTAGATGCGCTCAAGAGCCTTCCACGCCTTGCGCGGGTCTCCACTCTCAGTGAGACTGCCCTTAGTCCCCACCACAGCCATGAAGGCGACATCGCCTTCCGTAGTTTCGTGGTTGATAGCCACGGTCAGTTCTTCGAACGCATACTTAGCCAGCATCTTCTTGTATTCTGCCTTTTCCGCACGGGTCAGGGAGGATACTTTCTTAGGTTCACTCGCGCCTTCCTCCGTTTTTGGAACGGGAGCCAAAGGGTCTGAGCTGAACGGTGCTGGCTTCACCACTACGTCATCGAAGTCCATGAGGTAAAAATCCTCGAGCCCCTTGCGCGTGGCGCGGGTGATGAACTTGATACTCCAGCCTTTCCAACTGGAACGCTTGCCGTCGAAGACGACAACGCGATCAGACTTGAAGAGGTGGGAGCTCATGGTCGAAGTAGTGGTGGTGATGTTCGTTGCTGTGTTGGTGGGTGATGGAAACGTTGGATTTCAATCGTAACGTTTCGAAACGTGTTGGAAATCCGGGGTTAGGTAGTAGATTAATCTCTTATCAATCTGTACCAATTTAGAACTGTGAGAACAAACTCCTTGACTCTCCAATTCCAGTTCAGCAGCAAGTGTAATCTGTAGCAGTTCACCATGATCATGCACTTGTTCATGGTTGCTTTCATCTGCTTCATCAGCTTGCTCTCATGCTCTCTTCTGCAGGTTCATCATGCATCATCGTGGTGATTTGAATCTTCTACATTCGAGCAGCATCTCTCATAGACGCACAGGTACCTTCAGCATGGGTCTCAGTCTGATCGATCCCACTTGACCTTCGGTTCCTCAGTATTCCACCTGCGCCATCATCACATACTCACCGGTCATGTTCAATGCATGTCGCGTCGTCATTCGTGCTCTTGAGCGGATAGGAGCATCGCCTCCGTTTCGCTTTCTCAGAGAAGCGATCCCTTGTCCGTCGATGCGCGTCGACATGTCTGATACATATCGACAGTTTCGCCCATAGTCTTGGCTCATGTGCGATTACATCCCTAGAGGTCGATCCATAGGTTCGCCCTCATTACAGCGGTGGTACATGGATAGGCTCCATGGTGGGACATGACTGATGTTGATGTCATTCATGAACAGAGGGTTGATGGGGGACAGGCTGCAAGGTGGTCCGAGTGTTACCAACAAAGTTGACCTCGTCGAGTTGTGAAGATATTATTGGGAGGTGCGGCAATCATGGGTATCTTGGTAAAAGCGTACCCCCGATTCCTGACAGCCATCTAGACTATTCGGTGGCGGAATCACGACACAAAACTATGACGTCACAGGGATACCATCGCTATACCACGAAGACACCGCGATACTACGATGGCAGGATACCGCGATACCAGCGGATACCACAGTATCCATCACACGTGACGTCACATCGAGACCTTAACTACCAGGTCTACAGGAATGAAATATGTTGTGAATATTCCATCAGATTCGATCAATCATCAGGTTCAACAAAACCTGAACACGGAACAACGACGAGACAACGAGAGAGAAACGACGACGTTGACGATGAAGTCAACATCAACGAGCAACATGAGAGCAATGTGCATGGAGGTGCAAGAGGATTGCACCAAGCAATGAGAGCAAGGAAGAGATGGATCAAGAGAGCATCTTGATCATCTCATACCCCACGCTCGCTCACCAACAATCAATAGCAACAACAGTAACAGTAACAGAAACACTTTCGACAAAGAGTGTGACTACTACCGATTCTCCGTGCGCGGAGCCTTCCAACAAATCACATGAACAATCGCAGCACCAACAACGGTGCCATCAACAGTGGCGAGAGACGCCATGCTTCCGTGATAAACCCCGGATTCAAGTGATCAGCAGCAATGCCCATGCTGGATGTGCCGTCGGCAGCTGAGATTCAATGCCTGCTGGACGAGTGCATTCATGAGACCGGATGCAGCAACTTCTTTGGGGCCTAGAGCACCAACTGTTCGGAGATACTCCTTCTATTACGCCACCACTACGCACATCATTACCACCAATGCCCGCTCATGCTGAAGCTCAAAGCGATGCATTGCAGCCACAACTGCAAATGATGAGATGGAGGCACTATGTCATCGGATCCACAAGTCGGGGAAATCAGCTGCTCCGGAATCACCATCCACACAAAGATGCACACATCCAAGGAGCACAACATGCAGGTCTTTGGAGACAGAGGGAAGAAGGGAGAGGCATCGCCACCTCCGCCAACATGTGAATTGTGAGATGATTGACGCTTGCTGGTTCACAGTCGCATCTGCAGGAGGCTGATTCATGCGCCATCGCAGCCAACAAAGAGAGTTGCCAGTATGGATCACGGTTTGCAGCAGATCGATGCCCAATCCACAGGAGCCAACAAACACAACGAATGTGCAAGCGTCGGAGAAAACATCGCAAAGGAGGAAGGTTGTGGGTTCTGAGGTTGTAGGAAGGCCCAAAGCAGCCATCCGACCAACAAGGAGGAAGGTGCCAAACCATACAAAGTAGATGGAATCGGCTGTCCGGACGGAATGTTGGCATGATGAGTCGACGACGAGAGTAGACCGCGCAGAGAGAGACAGAGAAACTGTGTCTTTTCGTGATACTGATGACGTCTACAAGCTACTCATCCATGACCATTCCTCTCAAAGTGATCCCCTGCTCCATCGATTTCCTACTTTTGTGGATGGATGCAACTCTCTCCACGTAGAGAGGAAGTCCCTTGTGAGTGGGTGCAGTCTGCTAAAGACAGATAGCGATGCGACACTCACGATGCGGACACGGAAAACTTGGTTGTTGGTGTGGTCTCTTCGTCCGTATCGTCCGTATCCTTCTTCTTCTCTTGGACAACGACTACTTCTGCTTCCACTGGCGCCGATGTCACTGTTGGCTTTGGCGGGATTGTGGGTGGTGTCCTTCTCACGTTGCTAGTGCTTCTGTTAATCCTGCACCTAACAACCACCAAGCAAAACATTAAAACAAAGACAACAAATATCACAGGAGCCACCAGCGGATCTCCTTTTCCGTCCTTCCCGTTGTAATTGTTGTTGGAGCTCGCTGTGGCGCCTCCGCCTCCCTTGTAGCCTCCGGATCCGCTTCTGCCGCCTGATGACGATCCTTTCAACTCGCGTCGCGAGAAATGGAAGATAACACCACCGAGCATCTCGTCGTCGTCTTCGCGATGATTGTCGTGAGAAAAAGTACGGGTTTTCACTGTGTTGTTGTATCTGCCGCGCAGGGAACGTGGACACCAAACCCAACTTGGCAAAGGTGCGACTTTTACATGCACGACGCCTTGATTCGACTGCTCGCGTACAATGCAACCAACATGACAAGAAACGGCGATGCACGTTGCCAGACAGATAAATTCGACCTCTACGCAGACCTGCACAAGGAGCAACGGTGAAGTGTTACGATGGGGCGTATGTGGCGAGCGACAGAGGATGATACGCCATCAACGCACAAGAACAAAAGAGCCTTCTGTCTAATACCCCACTGTTCTTTTTTCCAAGAGGCAGAACGAGACCTCCCCATTGGTCGCCCTCCCTAGTTCGCCCTCCGACGCATCTTCAGACGACGCCATGTACCACGACTCAACCTGAATCTACTATATCGAGTTGCGATCGTATGATACTCGCATTTGCATGATGCATGTGGGGGTACTCAGCTGGCGTTCACGAGCTCAGGTGCTCCATGGTGTTGTGTGGTATGGTACTACGATCCTATTGTACATAGTCGTGTCGTGCACTTTCCATGGTGGAGCTCATGAGATGCCTTGATTCAACTCCAACCTTCTGTTGCTTCTGTACAACGGAACGACGACGACGATAAGATCTTCAAATGGCACCCATGGTCAATTCGCCTGCATTGAACGACTCACTGCATCATCAAAGTCCGAATTTGCAAGTTCACAGCTTCCCCTCCACACCGCGCTTGCCCTTGAATTGGATCGGATGATCCTTGCGCATGCCATCATGCCACTTCCACAACAGCGCCAAAGAGTCCTTCGTTGCCTCCTTCAATTCGGGAATGGCGGCCCCGATGTTCGCATCGCCGGTGTCCCCGACCAAACGTTCCAATTGAACGTAGACCGAGAAATCGGCCGCGGTTGGCTTCGTCTGGCCCATCATGTACGGCGATGCGTTGGACAGCAGCGTCTGGAAATGCGTCAGCTCCTCCACGAGCGCCTTGCGCACCTTGTTGTCATCGGCATGCGTCAAGGGCTTGCCGCCCTGCGTCAGCTTGGTGCACCTGGCGGCGGCCATGGCGAATTTTCTGCGTTCGCCGGCCACAAGCATATCGAGCGGAGCGGACGTGACGAAGGCGGGGATCCATTCCGGGATGGAGAGGAAGCGGCGCACGGAGACCTTCATGCTGCGCTTGTAGCCGTCGTTGTAGACCCAGTTGTAAAAGTAGACGGAGCCGGCGAGGAGGCCGTCGGAGGCGCGAATGGACGCGACGCTCGCTTCGGGCGTTGGGAAGAAGCCCAGGGTGTCGGCGTCTCCCATCTTGTAGTGCTCGTTGAACCACTCCAGGATGTGCTCGCTGTCCTTCAGGAGGATGGTGCTGTCCTCGTCCTTGGCTTTGTCCTTGGCCTCGTCCGTGGTCTTGAGCGTGATCTTGATCTCTGGGACCAAGGTTCCGCCGCTGGGGATCTCCTTCACGCGCTTGGCCTTCTGCGGGCTGACGAAGAAGCAGGTGTGGGGGATCTTGCAGGCATCGAAAGCTGCCAGGACCTTGGCGGTGAACTGCGATCCGGGCATGGCGTAGACGAGGATCTCCTCGATGTCATCAGGTGAGTAGATTGCGGCAGACAGGTCTGTCTTTGTCTCTGCTGCTTCTGCTGGAGCAGTTGCTGGGGTGGCCTCCGCAGTGGTGGCGTCAGTGGCAGGGCTTTCGGTCGTCATGGTCGCTGTTGCTGCTATATCTATTGTTATTCCTATTGCTGTTGCTATTCTTATTGCTTGTGGTCTTGCTTATGAACTACGAGTATGATGATGTGTGAGTGTGGGTGTCGGTATGAGGTGCAGAGTACTTGGAGGCTATCTTGTGCTTCTCTTTTCGATTGTGGGCGTCATGGTCATGGTCATCACCATTGCCATCACCATTGCCATCATCATTGCCTTCGCTGCCTCTCTCTGCTGTCATCGTTGAGAACGCAATCTGCATCGTGTCGATCTTTCCTCCTTGTTGACGACGCGTCGATCTTTGTGCCGTGGCGTGCGTGTCTGATCCTGTGTTGTCTCGAAGGATTTATTGACCTCACGAAGTCTGCTGTGTTCCTCGTGCTTCTCTTTTTCCCAACGCTTCTGATTGTCTTCGCAGCGTTGACTCGTTCGACTAATGATGTCAACAATTCGAACATTCGTTCTTGATCTCTGTGGGCCATCGCGAAACACGACCACCCTCGGCGCATTCCATTTGCAGGAACAAGCGTGCGTACCTTCCACCTCACTCACTCGGCAAAGCGATAGCACTAGTTGTAGAGTTTTTTGCCCTCCAGCGTGGGATTAGTCGTGTTGCGTAGCCCAGTCTAGAGCAAAATTGCAATCCATCCCAATAAACGCTTATGATGCTATATCGCAACACCACATCATTCATAATTAAAAATAAGTGTACCATGTGAACAAATCGTTGCCTGCAAATAAGAATATTGAACTTAAATTTAAATTGACTTCAAATTTAGCATCATTTTTGTTGTCAACGTGGGATTGTGTGTGGCGCAAAATTCTGGATGGGACCATGGTGCCATCACTTTGCCATCCAAGATGATGCCCATAACCATCTCGTTTCGGCCACCTGCGCGTCTCATTGTCTCCATATACCTCATATGTATCCATCCCTGCCAAGCATGCACCGTCAGATCTCCGTTCAATGCACATTGGCAGCCCATTTCTGAAATCCAACATTTTTGAAAATGAAGGACGGTCCAAAGGCAGCTGCTTCATCCGATCATATCTCCCGCTCACAACCATCTCTGTTCCCCCCACACAGCCTCCCTCGATCCCTGATTCACTGATTACACGCTGATGCATTCCACAACGCCTCAAGATGGATCTCCAGTTTTTAATCCATCCCGACGCTGATGCCATCGTCAGTTTTTCTTCGTATCGAAAAATGCGACTGCAGCATTTGGTTGGTTCCAACCTCTTCCACTCAATGTAATCGATCCCC
Organism: Craspedostauros australis; assembly: GCA_026770025.1. Classification (NCBI taxonomy): domain Eukaryota; phylum Bacillariophyta; class Bacillariophyceae; order Mastogloiales; family Achnanthaceae; genus Craspedostauros; species Craspedostauros australis. Next base: position 47,160 of record JAMXDE010000050.1, on the reverse strand, counting down.
ACTTCTTGAACCCCATTCTTGACTTGATAATGAACACATCTTGTATGGGTGGGTTGGCGATGTGGCGGATGTTCACGTGCGCCACCACACCAGCAAAGCCACGTGATGGGTGCTTTGTCACCACCCCAAAAACTCCTGCACTCCACTTGTTCCCCTCCATCGACACCCTCCAGGCGTTCTTTCAGCCTCAAACTTCGTATTACCCTTCATCTTGATCCCCTTGATGCATCTTGCCCATCCTTGGTTGTTTAAATGGCTTGTATCGTCTACACACAGCCCGTACCCAACATGCATTTTTGACGCATTTTTGCACATTTCGCTCTTTTCACTATCGCTGATTCAAATGAACCGCTATGATAGCTCCCTCTTGCCCATCCACCAAAATTTCTATGGCGGTTCCGTTGATGTGCTTGGATCTGGCATTGGACTGGTGGTTGATGCAATGCCGTCCATGACATTTGGCGGTTCTCGCAGTGTCTTGTTTTGTTTCCCCATTGTCGTGTTGTTGTGTTTCTTTTCTTGGTGACGGTCTTTTCTTGCTGTTGGGGTGTGGGAAATCACAACAGAATTCCAACGAATGCCTCCAAACCTTCACCAAGAATCCTGAGTCTGGTGAGTCCACTGTAATTTTCCGTGAAACAAACAACCAGTGACGTCACTAAACACGAGCTGGCTTGTGAAACTGCGGTGTCGGTATCATTACCGATACTCCCGGGATCATCCAAACACGAGTCAATCTGACAAGGAACACGGCAAAAACTCTACAACTAGTGCTATCGGTTTGCCGAGTGAGTGAGGTGGAAGGTAATACCTTTGCTCTGTCCACATCAATCCACATCAGCCCACATCAATCCACATCAGTCCACATCAATCCATTCCGCGCTGGGTTTTCATCAACAGATCCATCATGCGACGTCCGACTTTGGAATCATCGCCATGGATACGTTCGCACATCTCCATCGGACTTTCGACGGCGGCGCTGGATTTCCTGTTCACCTTGGGTTTCGGCGGATCGGGGTGACAGCCGTGCTGCAGCAGGACGGCCAAGGACTCCGCATGGCCATTCAGCACGGCCCAATGCGCAGGCGTTCTGTACCAGCGATCGAAGCAATTGAAGTAATGATCGCTTGGATTCGCGTCCTCGTTGTGCATGCGTTCCTGCATCACGTACTCCACGATCGCGGTGTGCCCGGCTCGGGCGGCGCAGTGCAACACGCTCTGCTTGTTGCCGTCCCTCATCTTGATGGGGGATCCGCTCTGCAGAAGCATCTTGACACAATCCAGACGTTCCTGATCATCTTTGTTGGTATCGACAAGCCCCGTTCGCAACAATCGAGAATTGGAGGCGGCCGCCAAATGCAGCGCATACAATCCCGATGCTGTTGGAGCAGATGCCCAAATTGTGACGACAGATGGCGCGAAACCAAAGAAACCAGGAAATGCCAATGACGTCATTCGTCGATGCAAATCAACGGCTGGCAGCCACCACCAACACCAAGCAAGCAAACACAAGAAAAACGACAACAAGCCGATCATCGGCAACAAGCTGGAGATCGGCAACAAGCAGCCATAAATCCAGTTTAAAATATCTGATTACACCACAACAACAATCTCATTGCTCCTCATCTGGTTTGCCCTTCGGTTCATTGCCGGGTAGAGGCCGGTGCAGGAGCCATTGCTTCAACATATTTTAAACTGGATTGCGCTTCATCGTAACGATGAGCACCGACATCAAGACCAAACCGACCAAGCCCGAAGGCGGCAAAGGCAACAACAACAACAACAACAACAAGGGGCGCCCCCATTCGCCAAAGCACCCAAGTTCGAGGGCGCCTGCCCCGAGCTCAAGGGAATGATCTTCGACTGCGTGACCTCCCGGACCAAGCAAGCGGAGGACTTCAAGCAGACCATCGATGCCATCCAAGTCTTTGCTGGCGTCACCTACGGACCCAAAGTGGCACACGCTGTGGAGACCCTCGAAACACCAACCATTGCAGAACCAGCTGACTACCCACCCACTGCATCCACCATCCACCATCCAAAGGGAGAAATGGAAGAAACAGTACAGCAAGTTCGAGGACAGAAAGGAGAAGCTCGAAGACGACATGCAGAAGCTGTACTCCGTCGTGTGGGGCCAATGCACTGATGCCATGCGCGCCCGTCTACAGGAGGAAAGCGAGTATGCAGCAGTCAAGAGAGAAATGAACCTGATTCAGCTCATCATGCTGATCAAGAACATCACGTTCAGCTACAACACTCATAAACACCCCATCGTTGCCATGCATGAGATGCAGAAGGCATTCATCAACACCCGACAAGGCAAACGACAAAGCGTCCAGGACTACTACGAGACCTTCACAGCCATCGCCGATGTGAATGACACGCTGCAAACCGGAATCACCGAAAACCGCGGAATCATGCTATGGCTGATGACCCCAGCAGACGTCTCACCCGTTGGCACAGCACGCCTCCAGGAAATCAAGGACGACTCACGCCGAAGATACATGGCCACTGCGTTCGTTCTTGGTGCGGACATCACCAGGTTTGGAGGGCTGCTCGAGCACCTCCACAATGAATTCCTCGTCGGAAACGACAGCTACCCCACCAACATGGCGACGGCGCTGATGCTCCTCAACCACTGGTCGCATGACCCAAGAAACGTGGCTGGCTCTCGCACACCACACAACATGGGGATGGCATTCGTCAACTCGCAGGCCAAGGCTGACGCAGAGAAGTGTGAGCGATGTGGGAGGACAAACCACGCCACCGCGGAGTGCTATGCAAAGTTCCATGAGAACGGAACGGTCCTCGTGAATGCCACCACCACGTACGCCGACGACGACTACGAGTACGACGGCAACGAGTTTGTGTTCCTGCAGACGGACACCAACCAAACCACCGACCACGCATTCAACCAAACATCCACACCCATCCCCAACAGGTGGGTGCTTCTCGACAACCAATCTACAGTTGATGTGTTCTCCAACCATCACCTACTTCGCGACATTCACACTGTCCAGAACACACTAACCATCCACTGCAACGCGGGTACAGCAGTGACCAACCAAAAAGGCACCCTGCCCGGCTATGGCCTTGTGTGGTATCACCCCAAAGGAGTGGCAAACATCCTGTCGCTGAGCAAGGTGAAGTCCATGTTCCGCGTCACGTACGACAGTAGCGACACCAACCAGTTCGTCGTACACAAACCAGATGGAACCACCCAAGTCTTCCGTGAATCCAACAACGGCCTCTACTATCTGGACACAGCAACCATCCACGGAAACGCTCTCGTCAATACCGTAGCCGATAACAAGTCTAGATTCTCATCTATTGACTACTCTCGCGCTCAGCTAGCTCGTTCTGTGCAACAGCGTATTGGTCGACCAACAACACGCAACTACATTCGGTATGTACGGAACAACATGATCCCAAACTGTCCTGTCACCACCAAAGATATTCGCAACGCAGAGATCATCTTCGGGCCGGATGTCGGGTCACTGAAGGGCAAGACTACTCGCAAACCGTCGCCTGTGGTCGCTCCATCAATCACCAGCCTACCAGCCTACATCATGAAAGAGTACCAGCAGGTGACCCTATCAGCTGACATCATGAAGGTGAACCGAATTCCATTCCTCGTTACCATCTCTCAACACATCAAGTTCGGGACAGTGACGAAACTCAACAGCGAGTCAGACAAAGTGATCACACAGCAACTCCGCGAAGTTGTGAAACTGTACAAGCAGCGCGGATTCAAGGTGGACATGATACTGACTGACAACCAGTTTGCATCCATCAGAGGAAGCCTCGCAGCATCAGGAGTTGCAATTAACGTCACCTCCAGAGATGAGCACGTGCCGGCAATCGAACGATACATCCGAACAATCAAAGAGAGAACGCGCAGCACGTACCATGCAATGCCGTTCAAGCACTACCCTCCAGCGCTCATCATCGAAATGGTATACCACTCCGTGTACTGGAACAACATGTTCCCACACCAAGATGGCATATCCAAGCGCATGAGCCCGTCCGAGATCGTGGTGGGACGGAAACTGAACTTTGCAAGTCACTGCAAGATCGAGTTTGGCTCCTACGTGCAAACGCACGAACAACATGACAATTCGATGCTGCCCAGGACAGTGGGCGCATTGGCACTTCGACCGTCAGGGAATGATCAAGGCGGATACCTATTCTTCAGTCTATCCACAGGGCGCAGACTGCACCGTCGAAGCTGGACCACGCTGCCCATGCCGGAGGATGTCATCGATCAAGTGCACGCAATGGCCAAACACTCCAGAGGCAACAAGGAGATTGTATTCACAGACAGTAACGACAACGATATCGTGTCCATCACCGCCGACCCCGGTGACGACGATGCAAACGACGACGACTACGACCCAGACGACGAGTCCGATGCAAGCGAGGAATCGCTGGATGCGGATGATTCAGACGATGATTCCGATGACGACTCTGACGACGATGACAACACCAATGATGATGATACCGATGACGGCGACGACAATCATGACACCGATGCAGTTGAAAGCGACGAATCGGATGATGATGGCGACAGCACGCACCCATCAGACGAAGACAGTGATGCCAACGAAGGCAATGTCCTTGAACCGATCCTCGAAGTTATGACAGAAGAGGAACAACAAGAGGCACCGTCGGATGAGGATGCGGATTCAGTGGAGCCACCAACAGGCAGACCACGACGCAAGCTGAGAGTCGACTATCACCGGCTGCATCATGTAGGTAGAGACGAGGCGCATGTCACCATGACTGAACTCTCTACTGAAAATAGCAACGAGTCACATGACACCAATCACGCCTGTGTGTTTCTGACGGAACAGATGAACTGGAAACAGGGACTGAAACTGTTCCGCGAGCGGGGCGAGCACGCAATCAGCAAAGAGCTGAAACAAGTGCATGACATGGAAGGCTTTGAACCGAAGCACTGGCACCAACTGTCAAAGGAGGAAAGAACGCAATCGCTCCGGTACCTGATGTATCTGAAGGAAAAGCGCACTGGACTCATCAAAGGACGTGGCTGCGCAGACGGACGGAAACAACGCCTCTACATGACGAAGGAAGAGACGAGTTCACCGACTGTCTCCCTCCTCGGGCTCATGCTCACATGCACAATTGACGCACACGAAAACCGTGATGTGGCCACAGTGGATGTGCCAGGCGCCTTCCTGCAAACCACTTTCGACGAGGGAGAAGTCGTGCATGTCCTGATCGAAGGACGAATGGCAGAGCTGCTCGCAAAGATCGCACCTGATGTGTACGATGAATATGTGCGAAAGAAGAAAGGACAATCATCAATCTACGTGCAACTCACCAAGGCATTGTATGGGACACTCAAGGCCGCCCTCCAATGGTGGAAGGATCTCACGACCACGTTGATCAACGACGGGTTTGTGATCAATCCATATGACTGGTGTGTGGCGAACAAGGACATCAATGGGGACCAGTGCACGGTAGTGTGGCATGTGGATGACCTCAAAATATCCCACAAAGACAGCTCAGCCGTCAACTCCGTCATCAGCATGCTCAACCACGCATACGGGCAGCACAGCCCACTGACAATCAAAAGAGGGAAAGTACACGACTACCTTGGGATGCAATTGGATTACAGCACTCCCAACAAAGTGAAGATCAACATGGGTGACTACATCGATGGCATCCTCAAAGGAGTGCCCGCCGATATGCACGGAAAGGCAACATCACCCGCCGCGGACCACCTCTTCACCGTGAACGAAGACAATCCAACCAAACTGAACCAGGATACTGCAGACATGTACCTGTCAGGAATCGGGGGCACGACTTTGTCAAGATACCCATGATTGCCGCACCTCCCAAAATTATCAATCACGACTGAAATCAACTCCTGTTGATCACACCTTTGAGTCTTGTTGATCACACCCGTGACTCAAGACAAACGTGACTGATCTCAGTCTTGACAAGAAAACAAGCCTGTCCTCCTCTAACAAGAAAATCCAAACAACGACGTCACAGGAGAAACATCGATGACCAGCAGGTCTGTGATCACCCCATCAGGAGAACCGAAACACGTGCCACTCACGGACTAGAACAATTCAGAAAGGACATCAAGCTTGACACCAATCGTAAGAAATGGTGTCAGGAGACCAAGAGAGAAACGCATGACTGTGGAATCGTACCGCATGAATGTAGATGATGATATGCATGATGAGATGCATGATGGAGATGCCTGATGAAAGGATCGATGAATACAGGCGAGAATGCATGATGAAGACAGCATGAAGACAGCATGAAGGCAACAGTATGACATGATGTTACTGTGGATTATACATGCTATGGCAAATGGAATTGGAAGAGCTGAAGATGTTATGCTCACAGTTCTGAGAATGCAACAACAGGAATAGGTAATCAGATATAACTAATAAGGCTGGGTTACCCCGGATTTCCAACACGTTTCGAAACGTTATGATTGAAATCCAACGTTTCCATCACCACCAACACTAGCCAACATCACCATCGTCGACATGACCATCAACCACACCGAAGACTATTGCAAGTAATGGTCCCCTGTGTCAAGAGAGAGGAGAGCAGGACGCTCTGGAGCACGGTGCTCCTTGCCAATGGACGCCAAGAACGGCACGGCAACCCCCACATGAGCGAAGACGTCGAGATGATGATGATGATCGAATCGAGCGCCCCCGCGAGTCCACCAGCAGAGTGGAGACCGCAGCTGAGGTAAGCGCAAGCACCGCATGTACTACTGGAAGCAAGGAGGCGCTCGACACACGCATCAGAAGAACTGTCCATGGTCATGGGACCATGAAGTCGAGGAAGGCACGGAGAACTTCACGGCTATGTTGGAGCATGAGAGCAAGCTGCTCGCAAGAAGAGATTCAGACGCAGCAGGCCATGCTCTCGGACGCATCAGACTCAGCAGACTGCGCCATGAAGGCGAGATAGCTGATGGAGCTCAATGAGATGCAATCGAGGAAGCGGTGAGAGCTTCCTACCTACCCCTACAAGGCGCGGAGCTGCCTCGGAACCACTCGGTCGACATCAAAGCCAAGATGGATGAGGAGCAATGCAGATAGCTAATGCAGATCGTCCGTGCACATGGCACGCGCGAGGTAATCTATCACAAGCATGCAGGAAGAAAGGATATGATAAAGAATCAATAAGATACACGCAGGCATGGGCATGGCCCATGGTCGCGAGCACATTGCAAGTGACGCGAAGAGCAGCAATGGAAGCACCGAGATGATCACATGGCGCTGTTGGCCATCGTGTGATACAGGTTCGAGTGCTGGCTGCGAATACTGCTGCGATATGATCGCGGAGGTAAGGATGTAACCTACCAGCCATGAATTGGCGACAACAATAAAAATAGCAACACAGGAAGTGTGTGCTTCGATGAGAAGGGACAGTGCTGCAACAAGGCGGACGAGAGGTCCGACCGCGCTTCGATCCCACGCTCGAGACGAAAGCCGAGGAACAGGAGGTATCCTCGCATCGGGGAAGACGACGAATCGGAACATCCGCGCAGCTATGAGCCTCATCTACGATCGCCACCGTATCAAAAACGGTTATAAGCGCGCACGAGGCAACAGTAGTGAGAGCGAGATGATGCTGGCTACGGATCGATCGGTTGGGGAGTAACAGTCCTAGCCGCGATGCCCACGACAGTGAGATGACGGATCAGCGTTTGCCAACAATGAAAGGCAAAGGCAAGAATAGCGGTGATGCCAAGAGGCAGAGCAACCGCGATGACAAACAAAGGATGCGATGCAGGAGGCTGAGTCGACCAACGTCGCGATTGACAGGATGGATGACATCGCTCTCATCACTGACGAGTTGATGTGTGCGGCCATCAACAAAAACGCGGCCGACATCAAAAATGTGACCAACACGTAATTTGTGGTCACCACCGAAATCGCGAACAACAAAAACGCGGTCGACATCAAAAATGTGACCAGCACGTAATTTGTGGTCACCACCGAAATCGCGAACAGCAAATCAAAAATGTGACCATCAGAAACCACGCGATGATGCGCGACGACCAACGCGAAATTCGTGGTCATCACCGAAATCGCGAACAACAAAACAATAATGTGACCACGGGAAACTACACGATGGATACTCGTGATAACTGACAATGATGATGTCTCCGACTTTGACAGCGGAACACCATTCAACGACTACGAGTGGATCAGGGAGGAGACAGCCGAGTACACTTCGGGAGTGCATGGCTACTACGGATCTACGATCGACCACGAAGAGTTGATCAACCGAGAACTCTCTCCATCCAAGAAAAAAAGAAAGGCGGCCGCACTCACGACAACGAGGAGGATACCAATTACGACGAAGGCGTAACAACCGAAGCGGACACAGACGAGAACGAAATAGAAATAAATGGAGTGAACGTGGACGAGGAGATTGACCGCGCCATCCAAGTGCCGGTACATAATCTCACCTCAATTCGGAGCTTCCTCGACAGGAAGATCGATGAGGCGTCGCGCTGGGACATGAACAGCGCACGATGTCCGTTGCGCTTTAAGCGCGGACCATTGAATGCATGGTGCATGGACTGCCCAGAGATCATATTCTCCATTCAGATTCCAGACGGGCCAAGAGGAGCAATCCCACGGACCGAAGCGGAAAGGGAGGAGTGCAGAGGATTGCTCATGGATGCAGATCCGATCTGCCTCTCTGTTCGATAACCATTGAGCAACATGATGTTTGCCAATGATGTGTACTTTGAATCTTCGACGATCTACTATGATGCGATCGATGACTTCGAAAGTTGACCGTGCAGGTGCGTGTACACACGCACGTTGCACTAGATGATGCATGAGATTGGCGTGCGGAGCACACTCGATGTGGCTCGCAACGCATATGCAATCAACGACATGCTGGAAAACAATAGCGCCGCCCCGATCTAACAGATGCTGATTGGATACATGGGTCGCACGCAAGCGGTATGCACCGCATGATGAATCTGGCAACGACCAGAATCCTAATCATGAGAGACATGACATGGGCGGATAAGTCAAATGGGCGATTCGAGAGTATTAAGAACGCCGACAGGTCAGTACTGATAGACCTGGGAAATGACGACTCCACATTGGGGACGGTTTCCCCAGATAGAAGAGTGACTTGGGAGCGACGATCGGATACCATCCGAAGCATGGAGACCGACGACGCTGATCAGAGCAGAAGAGCCGGAGAAGATACAGATACAGAAGACGCTGCTCGCGGGCAAGATGACTTGCTCCCTACCCAAGGGGACAATGAATTGTACGATAACGACGACGATGAATCCGGAAGGGACGATGAGACGGGACGAGACGATATGGTCGAAGACGAACCAAGCACGGTCCCAATCGCAGAACCTGTTGCGCGCATGCCGAGGATGCTAAGTGCTCTCGCGGGGTACAATAATACACCCATCCAAAGGAGGAGCGAGAACTTGGATCAAGTGGAGAATCAGAATCAGAAGGATGATGAGGGGTATGAGACCACTCAAGAGACGACTACCACACTATCGGCGACAGGAGGACCCAACCATCATATTGATGGGTCAACATTCAACAGAGATATTGCAGGTATGATGAATGACACCACTCATGAGAGGATGAGCCTGGGTGACTTCATCACTGCGAACCAAGCATTGAACTATCAACAGAACAGAGAGGGATCCGAGCAAGCAAATGACGCAATGATGCTGGATCCAACCACAATTGACGAATGACGGGGTCATGTGGATCCCGAGAAGAGCAATGAATGGCGGGACGCCATGATGGAACGGTTCAGTAATATGGCCACAGCATGAGCATGGTAGATGATCAAGAGGAACCGGACGCCGAATGATCGGCGAGATACCACAAGCACAGATATGAGATCGGTGTGCGATGAGAATGAAATCGACGAGAGAGACTCGGATCTGGAGAGGACACAGCTATGAGACCAAAAGCCACGGAAGGCAGACTCCAGATACAGTGAGTCAAGATACGTCGATACATGAGCAATGAGAAACGCGGGTATGTTGGATGAAGAATCCAATGACAGAGCCGGAAGGGAGGAACCTCAGATGAATGGAGGATGAATGGCAGGAGGCCACCAACAACTCCCAGGACGAAGAAGCTGCAGCATACAGAATCGATGCTATCCAGAAGAGGATGAAGGCGATCGACAACATGGTTGCAAGGCAACACGACGACAGAGCTGGCAGCTGAACACAATGTACCAATACCCAACGAGGGTGACGAACGAAGCATCAGAATCAGGAGATGACGATGGCTACGCAACTGCACAGGAGACAATGACAGCTCCAGTGGCAACAGACGGACCCAACTTCGACCAAGACGGGTCAATCATCAACAAGGACGTCGCAGGCACGAGGATCGATGCTATCCAATGAAGGATGAGAGTGATCGACTTCGTCACTGCGAGTCAGGATGTTGAAAGCAAACGTGACGGCGAGAGAGATTCGTGCACATCAACACTGGAATGATGCCGAGTCTGTATGCGCCTGAGAAATGCAAGGATCATGTGGATCCTGACAAGTGGAAGGGATGAAGTACAAGTGACTCGGAGGCAAGCTGCTGAAGGCAAGGACCTCACATACTCTCCCATGAGACCAGTGGCGAGGATGCCACGGATGCTACGCGGCTTGGCACCGCACAACAACATGCCAGAACACCACTCCGACACAGATTCAAGCAGTGGAGGTGGTGAGTCAGCTGAGGAAACAGAGAAGACCTCAGCAACCACAAGAGAGGGGTTAAGACGTCTGAAGCATGCATACACGGCTGTGATGCTGGGCCCCACCACATTTGAAGAATACTGGGATCATGCGGATCCAGCGAAGCAAAAGAAATGGCGAGATGCCATCAATAAGGAGTTCTATGACATGGTCAGACGAGGAGTCTGGCAGAAGATCAAGAAGAGTGAGATGCCGAGACATTGGCGATGTGTGAAGAAAAAGGGGGTATTCAAGGAGAAGAGGAACAGCGTATTCATCGCCAGACTCATTGCATGCGGATACTCACAGATCGCAGGAGTCGACTCCTCAACGCAACACACCCATGATGCATGACGCAACCTACCGCAGAATGCTCACAATGAAGATGCTACTGAACATTGGACAGCACCATTATCAACCTTGAGACAGAATTTCTACATGGAGATCTCGAAGAGGAGGTCTACATGCTTTGCCGGAAGGGCATGGAGCATGTTAGGAATCGAGGGTACGACTTTGTCGGAATACCCGTGATTGCCGCACCTCCCAACATTATTCGTCACAGCTTTGAATACTATTCGTCACATGTTCGGAGACTATTTGTCACACCTTTATATGCCATGTCATTATGACTATGACTAAGGGTACGGACGTGATTAACACCTGTACTACCGCGAGGAGGATAGCCTGTCCTCCAGTAACACAAGGACGACACCTATGGCGGATCAGGAGGTCCCGATACCGCACCAACCATGGCAACCATCCAGAAGACGATCAACGGACTCGTGCAAAGGGCAAGACAATGGAAGAAGCTGGTTGACATCCTACTCGAATTGGGATTCGGACCAAGCCGAGTTGATCCATGCCTTCTGATTTGGAATCAAAGAAGGGAGACTGCTATTGATCAGAACCCATGTCGACGACTGCCTATGCATCAAGGATGAACAAGAGTTGAAGAAACTCATGGAAGATATCAAAGCAGAGCGGTTCGGTATCAAGGTGGAGGATGATCTGGAAGACCACATCAGCTGCGAGATCGTATCTAACCACGACGTGATAAAACTGCAATGGTATGGTACACCAGGAACACCAGGGCAAGGCATCCAACAAGGGATAGCGATTCGCCCAAGGAGGACAGAGACCAACACAGCAGATACTGAAGTGGAGTAGGTATGCTGCTATATCAAATGAAGCACTCGCAACCCAACATCGCCAACGCAGTGCACGGACTGACCAAGGTGTTGGATGGAGACAACTGCCGCAGCATACAAGGAAATTCTGAGGATCATGAAGTGCATGTCGGACACAGGAAAGAATATGGACTACGGATGAAGCCAAGTCCATTGGAGAACGATGCATGAAAGGTTGTGATCTACACCAACAACGAATTCGGTGGTGACAAGGACAATCGCATCAGCATGAGAGGACATATCGTCCTACTACAAGGAGTGCCGATCATTTGGAGATCGAGGGCACAGCACAGTATGACACTCAGCTCAACGGAGGCAGAGCACGTCGCACTATCGGAGGCTGGAAATGAGATCCGCTTCCAGAATCAACTGATGAACAACATCGGGTTGAAGACACAAGGGCCACATCATCTGATTGCGGTTAGCAATGGATTGATGACGATGGTGTGAGAGAGAGAGAAGTAAAGGTGATAAAAGAGAGAGAGAGAGAGAGAGAGAGAAGTATTGGTGATGAGAGTCAAGGGAGTATGAAGTCAGAATGATATGTTGTCGATGCGACAATGGAAGGGTGTCAGGAATCGGGGGCACGACTTTGTCAAGATACCCATGATTGCCGCACCTCCCAAAATTATCAATCACGACTGAAATCAACTCCTGTTGATCACACCTTTGAGTCTTGTTGATCACACCCGTGACTCAAGACAAACGTGACTGATCTCAGTCTTGACAAGAAAACAAGCCTGTCCTCCTCTAACAAGAAAATCCAAACAACGACGTCACAGGAGAAACATCGATGACCAGCAGGTCTGTGATCACCCCATCAGGAGAACCGAAACACGTGCCACTCACGGACTAGAACAATTCAGAAAGGACATCAAGCTTGACACCAATCGTAAGAAATGGTGTCAGGAGACCAAGAGAGAAACGCATGACTGTGGAATCGTACCGCATGAATGTAGATGATGATATGCATGATGAGATGCATGATGGAGATGCCTGATGAAAGGATCGATGAATACAGGCGAGAATGCATGATGAAGACAGCATGAAGACAGCATGAAGGCAACAGTATGACATGATGTTACTGTGGATTATACATGCTATGGCAAATGGAATTGGAAGAGCTGAAGATGTTATGCTCACAGTTCTGAGAATGCAACAACAGGAATAGGTAATCAGATATAACTAATAAGGCTGGGTTACCCCGGATTTCCAACATGTACCACCACGTGGTCGCAAAGCTGCTATTCCTGTGCAAGCGAGCCAGACCAGACCTGCAGACAGCGGTAGCATTCCTGTGCACATGTGTGAAGTCCCCCGACACAGATGACTACAAGAAGCTTGGTTGGGCCATCAAATATCTACGGGCAACGCGAGATATGACGCTCACACTCGGCGGTTCATCACTCCAGAATGTCCAATGGTGGGTGGATGGTTCGTTCGGTGTACACGGAGACATGCGGAGTCACACTGGGGCGTTCATGTCTGCCGACGGGGGTACCATATACGGTGTCTCCTCAAAACAAAAACTCAACACAAAAAGCTCAACGGAGGCAGAGCTGGTGGCTGTGGACGACGTGATGCCACAGGTGCTGTGGACTCGGTACTTCCTACAAGAGCAGGGGATCAAGCCAGACGCCACCGTGATCCATCAAGACAACCAAAGCACCATGCTACTCGAAAACAATGGGCGTGGATCCAGCGGAAAGAAAACGCGACACATAAACATGCGGTACTTCTTCGTCAGCGATCGAATCAACAAGGGGGAAATCACTGTCCGATACTGTCCTACGGACGACATGGTGGGAGACTACTTCACCAAGCCGCTGCAGGGGACGAAGTTCCGCAAGTTCCGCGACATCATCCTCAACCGAACAATCAGCGGTCCCAGCAAAGGTAAGACATACAAACAAGCTCTGCTTGGACCGAAGGAGTGTGTTGGAGCAGATGCCCAAATTGTGACGACAGATGGCGCGAAACCAAAGAAACCAGGAAATGCCAATGACGTCATTCGTCGATGCAAATCAACGGCTGGCAGCCACCACCAACACCAAGCAAGCAAACACAAGAAAAACGACAACAAGCCGATCATCGGCAACAAGCTGGAGATCGGCAACAAGCAGCCATAAATCCAGTTTAAAATATCTGATTACACCACAACAACAATCTCATTGCTCCTCATCTGGTTTGCCCTTCGGTTCATTGCCGGGTAGAGGCCGGTGCAGGAGCCATTGCTTCAACAGATGCATCCGGCGTGTTCCATTTGGCGTCGCAGGCGAGGAGCTTGTGCACGAGACGCGCATCGCCTTTCGCCGCGGCCAGGTGCAGGGGGCTGGATCGGAAGGTTTGCTTCTGCGCGATGCGGCCGGAGGTCTTGCCCAAGCGTCCACCGTGCGCATCCCAGTTGGGGTCGGCGCCGAACTGCAGCAGTCCGATGGCGACGTCCGTCTGTTGCAAGGTGCACGCCTGCAGCAGCGTGTCGTAAAGTCGCTGTTGTTCGGCGTCATGCGGCGACACAACGTCTGTGGTTGCCATTGGCGACGGCGATGATGTTTGGGTCGCGGAATCAGCTGTCCCACTTTGCTTTTCATGATCCCAAGCGTGGCTGCAAACATTGTGATCATCAAGCATGTCGATGTAATGCTTCAGCTTTGTCGCGCGAAGGATATGAACAACATTGAAGGGTCCCTCCAATGTTCCGTATTCTCCACCGAGATGCCGAGTGTTGTTGATTTTATGATGCATTGCGTACAGGGCACGCGTGATCCGCGTCGCGGCCAGGGAGTCTCCTCCGAGCATGCCAAAGCTGGCATCGATGGTGAGCATGGATTGTTGGCACTGTTGCAGATTCAGACACTCGATGATTTGTTCGGCAACGAGCCTTCCCGTGTTGCCGTATTCTGCCAGTGGCGTATTCCCTTCATCGTCACCACTGTTCTCGTCGTCGTCGCAAGTATCGTTTCCGATACCGCTGTTGGCTTGCTTGGCAAAGTTAAACTTGAGACAGTCCTGCAACCGAGGTAACTGCCCGTTGTCTCTCTTGCCCGTTGGTGACAGTGGTATTTGGGAGATCAGCACGAAGCTCGACGGCACACATGCCAATTTGATCCTGGACAGGCATGCCGCGCGAAGTAGTGTCCAGAGGGGGCTGGGACTGATGAGATAGGCCGGCGGCTGCTTCCTTGATGAATCGAATCGAACCCCCATGCTACGGAGACAGGAATCCGTGAGCACGACGTAGGCATGAATTTCTGTCTTCGTATCGTCGTCACTACCAATGGCGCCATCTCCATCGTCCTGGGAAACGCCGCTCTGTTCGGACCCTTGATGCAATGGAACCGTACGCGCCACGACGACGCAGCCTTGGGCGATGCTTGATGACGTGCCTGGCCACTCCTCCATGGCCGCAGCGATCTCGTTTAGCTCGATCCGAACACCATTATGCTTGATCATGCCTTCCTCGCCTTGGATTCGCCCCATCACATGGATGCTGCCATCGTGGTCGATGTATCCCCTGTCGCCTGTTCGGTAGAAGCACCGCGTTGCAGCAGATTGAGTCTCGCAAATGAATTTGTGATGCAAGTCATCGCGATTCCAGTATCCAGAGAATTCATCCAGTTGGTTGCCAGAAAGCACAATCTCCCCGAATCTATCAGGGCCGTTGGCAACGCCACCATCATCTTGCGCAACGGCAACGATTCTGTCTTGAATTGTTTCCACACAGATCTGCACTTGCATGCCTGGGAACGGCAGTCCAACGAACCCTTTTCCGGTGGCCCGCGTTGCAGCCTTCGCTTGATTGCTCGTGACGGCTTGAGCGTGAGACAAACACGATGGCGACGCTGGCAATGATGGCGAATGGCAAACTTCTCCCATGGTTTGATATACGCATGCTTCCGTCACACCGTACGTGGCAAACAGCTTACATTCCGTCTTGCTCGTTGCCATTGCGCCCGCTCCCCAAACACGCCGGATAGATGCCGGAATGGGTTCGCCGCCCAACGCCAACGTCCGCAATTGCGGAAACGCAACGGGCGGCTCCTGGACCAAACGAAACAACGTCGGCGTGCACAGCAAGTGCGTGACGTGCAGCTGCCGAAGGATCTGTGAGAGGCGACTGACGAGCCTTGACCGTGGCGCGATGGCCAGCGTTGCTTGGCATAGGAAGGTGGCCAACACATCGGACATGCATGGATCGAAGGACAGCGCGCTTGCCAGCAGAACTGTAGATTCGGATGTGACAGAATGCGCTTCGTTCTTGGCACGCAGGTAGTTGTCCAACGACTGGATGGAGGACATGCAACCCTTCGGCCATCCTGTCGTGCCGGACGTGTAGACCATATGCGAAAGCCGATTGTGAGACGCGATGTCGTTCGGTATCGTATGCGTTTCTGCCGAGATAGTGGACGCACTGCTGCTGTCCATTCGATCTGGACCATCCCATGTATCAGCAAGGAAGTTGATCGCCAGCTTCAGAGAAATCTGATCGCCGCGTGCCTTGCCTTTCTTGTTGGAGTCCGAATCAACTCGAAAGACATCATTGATCTGATGCTCCATGTCTGAATTGATCGACGGTATACTCTGGCATAGCTGGTGCAAGTCAACGAGGTGTGATTTTTCGGCGGGCATGTAACGTGCCGATGAAGTTGATTTGATCCGCCCTTCGGCAGCTGCGTTGCCATTGCTGTTTCCAGCGTCACGATCAACAGTAGATTGGAGAATCTGATAGTCGGCACCGCCTTGCGACGTGGACAGCACCAGCAACGGCCTCGAATCCTCCATCATATGCGCGATCCTCTGTTTCGCGTCTTGGCTGGGCTCGATCGGAATCATGACCGCGTGCCCGTGGTACGCTGCGCCATCGCGTTGCCCAAGTCGGAAGGGATGATTGAGACAATGCACCGCGAGGATGACGAGGGGCAGGAGCGGACCTTCCGGTATGGCAACGGCGATGGGCAAACCGATGGATGGAATGTTCTCGTCGAATGATGGAAGCGGCGCGCATTGGCGGATCTCCTGTCTCAATTGAATGGCGAGATGCGCCGTCGCATAGATCAACGTCTGGTACGTGATCGCAACACTCGTACGTTGATGGTTTTGCATCGGCGTTGACATCGCCATCCCATCCACCGATTCTGCTGCATCTGTCCCATTGTGAAGCGGGGTCGTCAGAAAGGCCAGGTCTCTCCAGTAGCAAGGCAATGCTTCGTCTTCTGAACTGGACAAGTCTCCTGTGGATGCTTTCTGCCACACAATCGCTGGCTTGCGAAGCCAACCGATGGATTCGTCACATGCCATCGTGCGAGCAGATGATGATGATGTCTGGCAATTCATGGTCAATGCGGCAATGGAATCCATCCACAGCATCGCAAACGCAATGATGAACGCAGGATGTCTGAAGCAGGCTGATGTGGATCGATTCCAAAGAAGAGATCGCGTGCAACCATCAGCCATAGCCTGTGGTACGAGCCATGCAGTGGCGTGCTCTTGCTCATCGATTGATTCTCTGTGATGGGATTGTGATGGGTTTGTGATGGGTTTGTGATGTGCGAGAGTGGAGGCAGATCTGATTTCTTGGCGCCAAAATCGCGTCTGTCCGCAATCCGGAAATGCGGGCATGGTGGGTGCGCTCATGTTCAAAGTGCCATGCTTGGATGATTCATGTGCATCATGATTGAACAACCTCCTCTTACGACTATGTACACGATAGATAGTTCGTGCAACACCGCAGATCATTAAAACGAGAGAGCAGCAGCAACACCAATTGACTTTTGGATCTATTTCCACGAACGACGACTACGATGTGGTGCCATTTTCAGTTGCTTGGAGCATCAATGGCGTTGCTTCATTCTCGCCTCGACGCCCCGTTTCATCATCGCCCACACCATCAATGTCAGAACTGCCATTGCTGATTAAACTGCATCCTTCATGAACCACCGCCACCTCCCGATTCTCCCGATCATCCCGCAATTTCTGAACCGCGATGATCGCCAAAGAGGTAAAGATCAAGAACACACCCACCCACGTGGTCAGTTGCGGAACTTCATGAAAGACGACGACTTCAAAGAGGTAGGCCCACACGATGTTGGAGCTGCGCACGATGCTGCCCATTCCCGCCGGTGCCAGTCGCGCGGCAAAGTTCAACATGACATGGCCCGCGGTGCCGGTCAACCCCATGGCTGCGAGGTACATCAAGATCTTGGGATCCCGGTGCATGGACCAGACTCCGTCGATGCGTTCCACCCACTCCATGTGCCCGAAGACGATCGCGATAATGAAGCTGAAGACGAGAAAGGACCACACCAATTGCAATGTGTGCACGCCCATCGTTCCGGCGCCGCGCATCAACGCCATGGCTCCAGCGCCGCATATGCTGCCCAAGATGGCGGTGATGTAACCAACCCAGTAGTAGGGAGAGTCAGCAATCCATGAGTTGCCTTCGTCGACGCCGAAGATGATGGACGGACGAGCGATGCAGATGGCGCCTGCGAGACTGACGACCGTTGCCACACAATGAGAAGGAAAGATGGGTTCTCCAAGAAACATGGCTGCCAGGAAGATCGTGAAGGTGGGGCTGAGACTCAGCAGCGTAATGGCGTCTCCCAGCGGAAGGAGCTTCAGCGTGGCGAAGTACATGATGAAGGTGATGCCCCCGACGATGCCACGGATGACGACGATCTTCTGGACCTTGCGTGTGCCTCCGAACGGCGTGAAGAGGAGTGGACGCTGCGGAAGTAGAGCTGTGGTCGTGGAAGATTCCATGCTCTCAGGCATTCCAGTTTCGCCGTCGCCTTCCGCCTGCCTCCTCAACTGAGCATTGTGGTTGGAGACGTACTCGTAGTGAGCGCCGCCATGCGCAACCGACTTTGGCTTCGTGGTGCAGAGGAATGTCAAGATGAAGACCGTCTCGACCAGCGACCGTACAAGGACCAGCTCCGTGGACGGAATCCCGCTGCTGGAACAGAGCTTGAGAAAGACACCCATCACTGCGTGCAACAGCTCGCAAATGACAAGGAGAAGGAGGCCCCAGGACTCCACGGACAGCCACGACGGCCTGAAGAGCATCGTTTCGTTTGTGGCGTTCATTGTGCACAATGTCCTCACGGTGTTTCGGTCTGCGTGCGTCGAAAATGGTTGCGATTGTGATCGTTGCCGTCGTCGTTGCGGAGACTGCCGCTAATGCTGTGGAGCCCCCCTCTGTCGAATCTCTGCTGTGTGGAATGGGAAGGTCATGACGCATCTCCGTAGCCAAACGGGAGGCAGACGCTCTCGTCCTGGTTGTCATCTTCGGTGTCGGCATGGCTGTTCTTCTGGCTCCGCCAACGCAACACGCGAATTACCGGGATGACACCCGACAAAAAGCACGGTAAACGGTATGTCGACTACTACGACTAATACGAAACCACAACGGTTCCGCCATCTTGGCACGAGAAAGCCACACCCAACTTTCCGACGTCGACGAAGAACGAATCTCCTCGTTCATGTATTTTGTGAGCTGTGTGTGGAGGGTCTTTTGTCTTCGGAGAAACACGATCAAGTAACTCAAATCTCGTTAAGACGTGTGGAGAGAACTTCATATGACCCGTGTGAGCGAAAAGCGGTGCGGTCCAGGCAGAATGCATTTTGGCCCAAGCTTGTACGGCCCCTCATAAAAATCAAAACCTACATTTATATACTTTATTGTTATGGTAACATGATTCAGGTGTTAGATGGTGAGTCCAGGCCTTAGTTATAAAGTTATGAGGGTGGCAATTTACTGTTTTAGAGGCAAAATACGGTGCAAGCGGACAGACGTTGCTTTTTGGTGATCATGTCACGACACGTGGAACCCATTTCTATCTGATTTTCGCTTTCTTTGTGTTTTGCTTGGTGGGAAGCTTGGTAGAGAACAAGAATGTGTGCTCATGTGAACGTTACGGACGTTAATCGGAGTCGGTTCTGCGATGACGTCGTTCTTGTTTTCGTTAAGTACGGTGTGATGTCACATGTTCCGTGGTGCATGACATCGCCAAAGTTGCGTGTGGTTGGACAGACGTTCGAATTGACGTCTTCATTCCACGTTGTTCAGATCAGACCTGATTTTCGCGTGTTTTTTGGTCGCAGAAGCGTGCGTTTGCCAATCCATTTCGAAGTGTGTGTTTGCGACGCTGGTTGTTGGGGTGCGAATGCAATCGACGGTATTTGAAGTTTGTATGCTTTGTTGCAGCAATGCATTGTGGGCACTCTGAAAACACAATTGCGACAAGATTTTGCTTCGGTTCGATTTTCGCTTACTCTTCCTTTTTTGCACCGCACGTTTTTGCTGAGCGATCTCGTATCATACTCTTCTACATTCGTCACAACATCATGTGCGCTGCATGCTCGACTCGCACCCTACTATTCTACTCTGCGTGATTTTGATTTTCTATGTAGAATAGATCTGGATTGTTTGCCAACTGTTATCTTGCCGTACAAACGTAGCACACACATTCACCTGCGCTGCTGAATGGGAACGAGTATGATTTGTTCGTGGATTCTTGTTCCTGTGTAGTTTGTGCATGTCCAAGCGATTGCCGACCCCTCTGACTAAGTCACGTTGTGATCATTCATGTCAACAAACGACGCAGACCGTACACATCACCACATCCAAAATCACACACTCGCAAGCACAAACATCAACACATTCACCCAAACGCCCAAACACCCTCAGGAGGGCACTCTGAACTCTCAAGTGTGAGTAAACCCAAGAGAGAACCAACTGAAGGAAATGCTGATGTCCCAAACTACTCTGCTCTCCCACCACTATCTGAATGGCCTCTGAATATATCTTCCTACCAACACTTACACTCAGGGGTTACCCGTGGTCACCCGGGCGTCCAGGGGCTGGAAAACGCCATTCCCTTCCCTCTCAGCAGAGAAAAATTCATCACAGCTCCATCGCAACTCCAACAGCAATCCTTTCAGGGCAATACCCACCATACCCACAAATCCACCCATCAAGCGTAGAGACAGCCTTCCCATCAACACCAAAAACCAAATTCAGGAGCCAACCACAAGCAACCAACAAAGCGTGAATGTCCAGAATACAGAAGCCAGCAAGACTATGATCCAAACCAGGATGATAACAGAAGCAGCCAGAACTGTATCCATGGCTGTCTTTCCCCACCTTGACCAGGACAACTCATGTGCCCAACTCACATACATTCTTGAACATGGCCAACAAGCTTCTCCCTCCCATGACCATGGTGATTCAAGGCCCCATGCTGGGACCTTCCCCTTCAGCTCCACCTTTGCTATTCTTGCAGTGACCATCCACTGCCTCCAGATTCATCTCATTGATGCCTGTTGCACTAGCACCAGCCTCATCCTTGCCCATTGGTGTCAGCTTTGCCAACTGCAATGATAGTGGTCTGGTTCTGGTGTCCGTGCACAGTCCCATGGCAGCAACACACCAACCCAAAAATGGAAGCCAACGATGCCAAACAAACTTCAGCACAACAAGTCAAGGAAGAGGCGATGGGGGCATCGCTGACAAGCTCTACAATAGTTCACAAGTGCCAAGTTCCGGGACGTTGATCTGAGCAATGAGCAAGTCGACAACTTGGTCATTCACATTGTACTCATCCCCAGTTGGTCATCCAAACATTGAACTCTGGGACTTGGTGCTTGCAACTCAAAAGGAGAGGTCTAAACATGTGCAAACAGCAGAGGGCAACTCAAGTGCCACATTACCATGCACAGCAAAGGGCAGTTATTCATCTGCAAAACCTGACAACCCTTGTCGAAATGTGTGACATCAGAAATTCCTGATCGTACAGGACTGAACCAGAACAGAGGACAGAAATAACAAAATCCCCCTCACTATCAACATGGCAAGTGTAGGATCAATCACTCCTGAGCGTTACAGAAGCATGTTCCTGTTGGGACAACAGGGAATTTCAACAGAGAATTGGGTGATGGGTACGTGTAAGCCATGAGTCTGTGATGTAGGCTAGCAGTGTTGACGGAATTGGTAAAGAGGAGGCAGTTGTGATCTCGCTTGCATTCAAAACATCATCATGAATAGTACTTGCCTGGATCCCTGTGGTGGGAAAATTGAGCTCTGGAAAGGAGAGCATTGCTTCCAGAGTGTTGATGATGTTGTTGACGATATCCTTCAGGATGGCCTTCAGCATATCCTCCTTGGTGGCTTTGTCAATGCTGTTGCCACCACTGGCATCGCATCCCTTGCTCTTGAGCTGTTGCAGGATAGCCTTGGCCACACTGAAGGTGTTGAAGGAGGTGGCAGTATCAACATTGATCTTGCAGGATGGGAAGGAGAAGGCAGCGATGGCCATCTTCTTCTGCTGATTCTCTTTGCACTTGGGAGTGGCTCACTTCATTCTGCTCTCAGCATGTGGAATGCTGCATCTGGTGGCTCTTCCATGTTCTGAAAGGATGCTCCCACAAAGTGGGCGAACTCGATGAGGTTCATGGTGGTATCAACGCCTGGCTTGCGCATGATTGTAGTGACAGTTGGGTTGATGCCAGCATATGGACAGAAGTTGGTGTTGATTGAGGTGAAGTAGTTCTTGCGAGTAGGCCTGTGTACTGTGTGCTGCGTGAAGAGTGCGGTGTGTTGTGTGCTGCATGGCTGTGGTGACAAGGAACTGGAGGTTGTCTGGAAGCCCTGCAATTGTGTATTGCATTGCACTTGGTCCCATCAGGATGATGTGGAGTGGATGAAAAGTATGGATGACAAGAAAAGGAAAAGGAGAGAATGGGTGTGATTGTGTTGGTGTGCAAGTGTTTGAAGTGCAGCACACAAACGCACGATGGGCAATTGCTACGGTGATGGTGATGGGTTGCTGCAACTGCTGTTGTGCGTCAACACTTACCTCCAAGCCAGCGCATGTACTGGAAGTGCATGACCTCCACGATTGGATGGATGAGAAGACAAGAACTGCATCCAGGTTGGCGCAAGTCAACCTGATGACGCAGACGAGGACGCCTGGGTCCTCGGCAACATTCTTCATTAACTGCTTGTCGGCATGGCCATTGCAGAGCTCCTCGAGGAGGTACCCTGCGCACTCCACGCATCCCACGATCATGTTCTCAGATAATCCTTTCATGTGTGCGACAGTGGCAGTGGCATGGAAGGAATGGTACAAACTCTCAAGGACAACGCAGGCACAGATGATCTTTGTGATTTAGCCACAGTGGACATCCTTTGGTATGACATGATGGCTTCGACGCATTGATGGTACCATGCATTCCACCATTTCTTGCTGGACATGCAGGAGGGTTTGGTTGGTTGTTGATGGCATTGATGGCATTGACGGCTGTGGGGGACTGGCCGATGAGCACAGTAGTTGACCATTGCTCCAAAAAATCTTTGGGTGTGAAGAGCGGTATCGTATGTTTGGTTGGCATCTATTGGTGCAGCAGTTTGTCCATTCTGTGTGTTCTGCCATTCGTGGATTTGGTCGTTTGTCTGTTGGTTGATTTGCGCTGCTGAATTGTGGATTTTGTTTGTTGTGCGGAGTGATCACTTGTCTGCCCATTCATTTGTGTTCGTTTGTGTTGGTTTGTTTGTGCGTTCGGGAGCGGCGAGCGGCAACAGTTTGTAATGGATTTTGTGGATGGAATTGTTGATCGTACGATGCTCATGCTGTTTGACATTTGAGCCACGCAGAATCTGTAGTGTGTGTGGGTGCGCATCCGCATCAGACAGCATTCCATGGGATGCCAGAGGAGCAACATCAATTAGAGCACAATGATCAATGATCAATGAGTGGCATTGATGTAGGTGATGACAAATCAAACCGGAACAAGTGATTGTTGCCAAATACTCTGCTGATTCGTTGGTTGCAGCCAACAGAACTCAGTCGGGTGTTCTCTGTTATGTACCCTGCGTGCTCTGCAGGCTCTGCAACTGTGACCTGTGGGCTCTGCTCTCTGCCAAATGATGCAGTGATCTGTTGATCGTTTTGAGATACTTTGCTTCATGTACGATGCTCTCTGTTGGGTACTCTGGTGTTGGGGATTTGTAGTTTCTTGATTGTTGCCAATCACTTTGCAGTATATTCGATGCTTGATCCTTTTTTGCTGCTGGTTGCTTCCTGTTGGATCTTCTCCGTGAATTTGGTTGTGGTTGGATGCTCCTCGTTCTGAATGTGCTTCATTGCTTCACTACTGGTTGCCAAATGTCATGTGGTGGTGCTCACTACTAACCCACTAGTACCTGGTTGAAGCTAGATACTCTTCTTGATATTGAGCCGTGTATGAATTCATTGGCTGTGGTTGGAAGCCCTTTTGCTTCTTCTGGAAACTGCCTACTACTTGTT
Source organism: Craspedostauros australis (assembly GCA_026770025.1). Lineage (NCBI taxonomy): Eukaryota > Bacillariophyta > Bacillariophyceae > Mastogloiales > Achnanthaceae > Craspedostauros > Craspedostauros australis. The sequence goes on along the minus strand of JAMXDE010000050.1, from coordinate 22,921 downwards.
GATCAAGAACAATATTCCCGGATCTTGCTGAATGCAGTCTTCTCATCAGTTGGTTGCTTCAGGAAGCAGTCTGCGCTCTGCATTCTGTGTGGTGCCAGTGATTAGTATGTGTGTTGGTGTTTGCCGGATGTTGCCTTTCATGCTTTTGACAGGATGCGGTACTCTCCGTTTGTTGCAACATACACTGATGATATGTACTGTATGCTGTGCTCTCTGCCCATCAGTTGCTTCTAGCCAGATGCTCTGCTATTGACCATCAGCCGAATATACAACTTCTGAAGACTACTGTGATGTTCATTCCACAGGCTCAATGCTCAGCCATCCACAATGCTCTGAATGCACCAACTCACTGAGCATTGCCCTTGCCGCTGTGATGTCAGTGTTGTTGAGGTTGTTGTTGCCCTGATGCATGGCATTTGCAGCTCGTTGTGCATTGCCGACTGCTCTTCACTGCCCTTTGCCCATTGACATCATGTAGGATGATAATTTGGCCTGCAGTGGGAGCACAAGGAGATGCAGCTCCAGATCCACCATTGCCCTTCAACCATACTTGTATTCCTTGTGTGTCGGTACAGAGTGTTGACGATGGTTGCTGCATCCGTTGACGATGCTGCGGTAGGCGATGGTGGAGCAGCTTGGTAGATTTCTCCGCTGGTGTGTTCATGAGATGGTGGTGTCTCATGGTCGTCGACGATGCTGTCGATACTGAACTACGCAGTGTCATTCTGCTCAGCACACACTGAGCATATCTTCGACGGCCACAATGGAGTCGTTGTTAATGATAAGGTTGACCTGTGGCCCTGGTTGACTTGCTGTGCTGGATGCAATTGCGTTGTTGTTCAGTTTCTGTTGTTGACGGTGTCGGTGGGACGAATCTGTTGGTCCACCCAACGCCTCCCACCAAACCATGCGTTGAATTTGTTGCGTTTGGAGGCCTTGCGAAAACCAGCTACTGTCTGTCCGTGCACCCGCATACACACGTCATGATGGTGAGACGAAGTGATTGGACAAGGAATATTGATGATGACGTTTGACAAATGTCAATGATAAAATACAAGTACCAACGAATAATTTCAAATTTGAATTTCAAACGTTCACATTTCTCAGTAGACGAAATTGCGTATATCGTTGCCATGAAACACGATTAACGTTAATGGGGTTACGCGAGCCAATATTTAAAATGTCCTCTCCCGCTTTGGATTGATGGCGATTAAAGGAGTTCCACCATTGCTTCTTCTCCAGCCTACTCACTGCCACCCAGAAGACTACATGTACTTCAATACTTCATAAATGATTTCCTTCAAACATTTGGGACGATTTCTTCGACAAGGGTTGAATTGAACGACTGAGATCGACCACATGTGAACAAGGACATTCGCCACAGTACAACACAGCAATGCACGAGACTGAGGATGTCAATCCCATTCTCCATCGTCGCCTCGCTCTTTCAGAAGCTATTATACTCGATTACCCCCTGTCCATTGGAAGTACCGCCTTCACCATCATAATCCTGTGCGCAATGAATCGAGAATGAGCAGGGGAAGAGCAGTTGGGACAGCTTCACACGTTGACACCGCGAGTTGATCATGTTGTGAGCACCCACAAATTTTGTCGTCTGCCCGTCTGTGCGGCAATTGGCATCATGTTTTGCCTTCGACCAACGAAAAACAGATTCTCGAACTCGTGAACAAACCAAAATGTCATGAGATAGTCCCAAACTCGAGAAAAACAACACGACAGATCGTGGGCTCCATTAGAGGTAGCCTGCCCAACTTCGTCACTTCATAACTTTATAACTAAGGCCTCTCTGAAGCTACAATCTCGGATTATTAATCTAAGTATGTTAAAGTGTATGTGTGCCAAGTATCATCTAAATCGAAGGACCAAAATCAAAGAATCCTGCCTGGACCGCACCGCTATTGACTCACACGGGTCATATACTAGCTGCAGAGAATGTAAAATGGGGTCACGATAGCACTAGTTGTAGAGTTTTGGCCCCTTGTTGCCACTGGTTTGCTTGCCTTTGGGAGCAACGGCGATTGTATATTTAGAGCTATTTCGTGTAATTCCTCCCTGATCCGTCTTCTACGTCACAGGAAGGATTCGACGTCATGCGAAACCACTCACAACACAAGATGTGAGTGCGTCTCGCAGCACGTCGCCCTTGCTTCGCGAGACAACGTGATGGCTGCGCAGCACACACCAATCGCGCCGCAACACACGCGGACCGTGCCACAACACAACGTGACGACTTCGCGACACAACACACCGATCGTGTGGCGACGCGCACCAACCACGACACAAAAATCACGGTCCCCGTCTCAAAAAACAAACAAACACAACACATCACATCACAATCCTCCATGCCATCAAGAAAACGATGCGCACACCACCATTCGAACCACAGGTGTACCTCACACATATAATACTACTACTACTACGATTTGCAGCTACACCTCTGCTGTGTTGGCATCCTGCTCTGCTTTGCTGTGATGCTCGGTCTTGCCAACGAACATGGCAACTTTGAATGTATTCATGGTGGGTGCTGCTTCGGTCTTGCTCTTGTTGTTGTGAGGCTCAATGATCTCGGCTTTGCTCTTGCTGGGCGTCTTCTTCTTCTGGCCTTTCTTCTGTTGCTCAGCCTCCTCGTTGGCTCTGGTGGTCGCGACGATTTGCTTCTCCAGCAACGGAATGAGGCTGCTGGTTGTTCACAGGTTCGTTTTAAGGCATTGCAGACCACTGACAGCCATCACCTTGAGCACATCATTGTACATACCTTTGATGTCGGGCTTGTTGTATTTGAAGCCAGCTGATTTGCCTTTCTTGCCTGTTGCAGTTGGTTTCTTGGTGGTCGTGTTGGTTGCCTCATCCTCCTCCTCCTCCTCCAACACGAAGTCCGTGTGAGACACAGTCACACCGATCTCATTGCCGTCCTCGTCAGTTTCGGTGAACGTTTGCTTCCGCACGTTCATGCTCAGTCCCTTGCGCTCTGTCACAAATTCGTCACCTCCTTCCGCAGCACAAATTGCGTAGGCGATCTGATGGTGGCGAACATACGCGCGAGCTACCTTGTCCAGCCCAAATTGCTCCCAACAGGTTCCACAAGCACCCCACAACGCATCAGTGGTGAACATGCGACTCCCGTGGTGCTTACCTTGATGCGCTGACACGTGTTTCGACATCGCTGGGAATATCGTATCGTCTTTCACGTTCGTGATGGGAGAATTCGATGGTTGAAATCGGAGGTGCCACCCGCGACTGTCGAACTCCTTGTTGATGAACCTGAGCAGTTCCGTGTCTCTGTGTGGCCCTGCGCCATCCATCTGGTACCGAATCACCACGTTTTTTCCCGTTTCGGCCTTGATTTTGCTGGCGAGCGAATCCAGTGCAGGGAGTTCTTTTTCGCGGAAGAATTTCTTGAGGCTGTACTTCGGCTTGGGCTTAACACGATGACCATCTGTTTCCTTGCTGCCCGTGATCTCCAGTGGTTGAAAGTACAGTTCACCCTTCTTGCGAGAGATTTTGTTGGGATCAGGAAGGTGCTTGTACTTGGTTGGCGAGACCCAAGTTCGCTTGTACGTATTCTTCTGCGCTCGAACCATGCGCCCAACACGTTCAAAGCTGACCTTATACGCCTTTCCTCCTCGATCAAAGCGGTTGTCTGTTGGAGCGAACGCTGTTGATGCAATTGCCATGGTCTTTTCGATGTGGCACTTGTGGTGCACAGGATGCTTCACAGGCTTAACCCCCATTTGGGGCACATGTTTGAGGTTGCGCCGAGCGACAATAGAGTAGAACCACTTCTCATCCATGTGGACAACAACAACTTGTGTATTCTCGAACTGCTCAGCTGCTTCCCAGAACACACAGAAGTCCTTGGCCCAGATCTCGCGCTTTGCCTTCGTGTCGCCCTTGATCTTGGGGAGTATTGTTGTGGAACGGTATTCGCTGCCCTCCAATCCCATCACGTATGTTCGGATGGTGTCTTTGCAGACGCATTGGACGTTGCCGTTTCCTGCTAGTTCGCGTGCAACATCGTCCCACGAGATTGCGCCATTGCATCGTCGCAACACATCCTGGAGCTCAACTTGCAGGAAGGGACCACGCTCCAACCACGAATCAGACAGGGATTTTGCGGATGCCAGCTCTTCAGGCGAAGCATGGTCAAAGGCATAAGAGATGTCCTCAGTTGTCAACCGTTGTCTGGGATGCTTAAGCCGCAGTTGCTTTGCGAAGATGGCACGCGGCGTGAAGTATTGCTGTTGCTTCTTGGGGCAAGTGAAGATGGTGCTGCCCGCATCGCTGCGCTTCTTCCGTTCCAGCTTGTTCTGTTGGAATTTCTTGATGTTGCGATCGACAGTGATAGTGCCAATATCCCACGCGTGGGCGATCAATTTCATGTTGGCTGGGATCCCACCCAAATTGAAATAGAGAACGATGTAGTTTTGATGTTCGTCTCTGCCAAGTTGTTTCTTTCTATTGATGATCTTAGTGTTGCTACACCCTCCATCCTTTCGCATCCATCCTTTTGTTTTTGCGCCTCTCTTCATCTGCTTGTTGAGACGGGCGATTGCTGTTGCCTTCTGCTGCCGCGAGACCTCGAGGAAAGCTGCGATTTTGGCGTCTTGCGATTCCGTGGTAGTTGGGGATGGTGTGGGGGGCTTCGCCTTGTTGTTGGCACGTGTGGCAGCGACGGAGTGATGCTGGGGAGAAAGGAGGGAAGGCTTAGCAAGGCCACCAGCGTTTGGAGTCCGTGCGAAGGTAGCGAGGCTGTGTGGCGCGCACAGATCCTCACGAACAACATACATTCGGCTCTGCCCCATCACTGGGGTCACCATGACCATTGCCACCTCTCCTGGTGCAAGAGGCCTGTCGCGTTTGACTGTAGCTCCGTCCGTGGTCTGCTTCATTGCAAACTCAACATGACATACGCCCAGGTCATGGACCCTGCCACTTGCGCTCTGGTGGGGTGCCACCTTCACACAGTCACCAACGCGCAGCATGCTTGCAAGGTGAAGAGTTCAGTGGTTGCAGGATGATACAACTACGTCCAATGTGGGTGAAGGTTGATAGAACTGTGTTATTGTGTGTGCTTGTTTGAAGTGATGGTTTACAAAGTTAAGTTTGTTGAGATTATGAGCTCATCAATAAGAGCTCATCATCTTCCTGTTTTCTACTTCTTGGCTCCACTAATGGTGCTATTCACCATTGTCCATCGTGTTGTAACCATGCCAAACTGCTGGTTACTCCTGCTAATTAGTGTATCTGCGTCCAAACATGTGCTATGACACATGTTTGGAGGTCTAATAGAGTCTCTTTGATCCTCTTGGATCATCTTCCTAATTTTGTCTTGGGTCTGAAACCCGCATCACATTTTCCGAATTCTTTCGAGTAGTTTTCTTGGATCTTTCGAATCGAAGTGGAATGGATTCGCAATTCGGGACTCGCAAAGTGTTCTCATTGGTTGCCACATTCGGTAGAATTGTGGTTAATCTCCATGGCCCCCAACAGCAAAAACTGGTTGAGAACACCAAACACAACACAACAACACGACAATGGAGAAACACAACAAAACTCTCCAAGCGCCGTCGAACGGCATCGACGGCACTGCCACAACCAGCGGTCCAGTGCAAGATCTGAGCGCATAGGCGGAACCGCCATGTAAATCTTGGTGGATGAGCGAGAGGGGGTTGCCGGAGTGGTTGATTTGGGGCCGTCGCAGGCCCACGCGCAAACGATACGATTCGGAGGAACATCAGCTCGTTGGATATGGTCTCTGCCTGGAATGCACAGGCCATTCCAACGACCATGGATGGGCAAGACGTATCTAAGAGGATACGATGAAGATGCACACGAAGTTTGAGGGTCGGGGGTGGCCTGGAAGGTGCCCTCCGCAAGAAACAAGTGGAGAGCAAGAGTTTTTTGGCGGGTGGCGGCGGACACATCACGTGACTTGGGTGGTGATGGGTGCCGTTCACAAGTCACCCAAATCGCCAAGCCACTCATACAAGATGTGTTCGTAATCAACTCAAGATGGCTATGACGAAGTATCCTGCGCAGATACGGTCTGGAAGAGGCTGCAGCCTGGGATGCACAAAAAATGGTTTTTTTGGGGTGTCGGAAAAACAGCATGATGGCATCATCACATGGAGATGTACCTTTGGAGGTACAAACTCCCCACCCATTCTGAACACATCAGTGTGTCGCCAGAGAATGTGGGAACGCATGAGGGGCATGTGGAGGAGCTGCAAGGATCGTATCGACGAGATACGGATCCAAATCCGAATGGCATCAGCATCGAAATCGTGTTTTCAAAAATTCTGCGTTTCAGTGCAGGGACACTTTGGAGTATGAGATGAGCCTATCTGCGCAGGATCTTCATGAAGTGGATAGATGGGGGGTATCCGGAGCCAATGTGGTGCGCAGATTGTGAAAATGCCAGGGATGATAATGATGATCATGGGTGCTGAAGGGAGGGCAGCATGGTGCCATCGAGAATTTTTCGCACCCACCACCTGACTGACAGCAAGCCAAAATGACATTAAAAATAAAGTTCATACAATTGTAACTTCGATATTCAGAATAAGCGATAGCCAAGCGTCCGAATGCACTGTCTAGTTTTAATTTTAAACGATGTGTTGTTGAGATATAACATCATAAGCAGTTGTTTGGATGGTTTTGGGTGTGCTCTATTTTAGTCTACTTTATCACGACTCATCACGAGTAAAACTCCACAACTAGTGCTATCGTGACCCATTTTACATTCTCTGCAGGTCGTACACAAAACGCCTTTCTGTGGCTGTGACAGAATTTACAATCTTGATACTCCGTGTCTCGTTTCTGTTTATTGGCTGTAGCATATGTTTGCGCTATTTCATTACGACCCACTTGAGTGATGGGACCTGCAGTCGGTCCTGAGGGGGTGGGAAGATACGGGGCTTTCGACCAAGCAACCCACATATTCATAAACTAGAACAAAATATAAGAATCATAGTGGACGCCGATTTTGGTTTAATGTCTAATTTTAATTTTTATCCACCTTTGTAGATTTACGGTCCTCTTGGTCGAATATGAACACTGCTCCGTCATGATTGCAAGGCATTGATTAGCTTTTCCGATGCAAAGAACGCAATGTGTCCAGACACGTTCGGGAAAGAACTTTTTTTGACGGGTTGCGTACGGAATTTGACATTTCAGCGACGCCATTGTTCAACTTGTCGGAGCACGTTTTTGAAATATCAAACCGTTATTAGACGTTACCATTCAAATTCGAAATTTGACTCTCGTCACATGCCACAAATCTCCTCACATTTTGCCACCAAATCGCGTTTTGCTTTTCGTGGTGGTGTGCGGTGCTTGTTGCATGTTCATGTAGTGTTTGTATCGTCACGTTCTTGCATCCCTCCTGCTCAGTTCACTTCCATCACTAGTAGTCTTCTCCATCTACCCATCAGTACCAATCAGCATCATGCCTGTCTCTACCTCGAAAGCTGCGTCGAAGGACGCCAATCCTTCTCCCTCCAAGAAGAAGCGTTTGCCATCCTCTCCATCCGTGCGCCCCTTCCCATCCGATCCAATTGATTGCAAAGAACTGTTTGCGCCATCTGCTGCTGAGAAGCTGTTGCCTCCACTGGATGTAGATGGTAAGCAGCACATTACGACATCTACAACAGACAAGCTTTTGCCTCCTGTGCTGAAAGGCGCGACCTTCGACTACGAGTGTGACGTTCAGATCCAAACCAACAACAACCAGAATCGCACACTCCATGCAACCAACAAGGTACTCTTCGTTCGCGTGCACATCACCACCGACAACGGCATGATTCTTGACACCTCCAAGGTCACAGTGCAGGCCTTTGGACAGGGCTCCAATGCGGGGACAAAAGTGCAGGTCAAACTCTGCGTCCCGACTCTTGGAGCTTTCCCCCACTCCTTCCCGCACCCCTTCCCGCACCGGCTATCCAAACCAGCAACGAAAGGCAAGCGCATGCAACGCCGCAAGGCTGATGACGACAAAGCCTTCCGCCCCAACGGACGCAAGAAAGTCAAGAGCGGGAAATCTATCTCCGGAAGATTCCAACCCAAGCACAACATGAACAAGACAGATGCGTTTCAAACTATGGATGGGGTCTTGCAGGAGCTCGGAGTGAAACGCCTTGCGACTGTGCTGGCTGACTTTCCTCGTTGCGGATTTGTATTGGGGCGCAAATCCGACAAGCAAGTGTGGAGCAAAGCGAAGAAGATCTTCGCGGTGGCCTCCAATGCGCTGTGGAAAGCGCTGATTCCGGCAATGAACTTGCCAGTTCCTCAAATGGAACAGGTGGTGGCATTCGTGCGCGCGGGGGTAGACTTGCTGCCTATCAAGCTGGCTCCCAACCTCTACACGATTTGTATTAGCACAATGCTTTATTCACCTGATTCGTTTTCTGATTAGTCTGTCCCGGTATGTGCTGAAACGATGCTTTACTCCGACACATGATTTTCGGCATAAGAGGGACACACTAGAGAGAACATCAGAGATTCGGTCTGGCCATTGCCCGGCAAACATGTGATGTCCAATCCGACCTGATATACTTCCCAACTAAACCTGAAATGACAACACACTCGACAACCTCAAGCATCATCAATGGAATGTGGAATCGACAGAGCCATGTAACAGTGACGAGTGACGTCGACACAGAAGACATCATCGCCACATCATGGGTCATCTCCACATCAGAACAAGATCGGATTCGAGGTGCAATGACTGAGAGCTGACCTTGAAGACAGCAACATGAGATACAACTCAATGAAGATAACATAAGAACCAGAAGTCACTCAACCCAAACAGTGTCTTCACTCACCAGCTTGTCACCCTCGTCCTGAAAGATTTGATCTCTCTTGAAGGACTCGTGTGATTTCGCTGTGTACAATAACAAGATAACAGATTAACAGTCGCAAGCACTACGTCCTGACCTGACTGCGTGAAACAACTCCAACCCACCGAGCTGATCCCATCAGCAACGAACCAACTGCATCACGTGACGACGTGAAGCAGGAACCGAACAACAACAAGAGCCTTCCAAGGCAGCGCACACGAATACACCGAGCACAGCGTATCCGCTTCTCCGTGACGAACCGAACAAACGAACATACCGAGCACAGCGTATCCGCTTCTCCGTAACGAACCGAACAAGATGACAGAACCCACCGACCCCATCACCATCCTGAACCACGTCCTCAAGGCCGTGGGTATCTCCGACGACTCCGACCATCGCCGCGTTATCATCGACGCAGCAGTGGAGAATGTTGACGACCTCACCTTCCTCACCAAGGAAGACCTCGACGGTCTTCATCGCGACTTCACTCCCACCTCGGGAGACCCATACTCATGCCGATTGACTGCGCTGCACATTCGCAAGATCCTCGCACTCCCAATGTGGTATGACGCGCAAGCTGGCGACCGCGACTCCGTCTGGCTTGGCCTGAATGCTGCGAGGCTCCAGACCTTCATGAGAACCGAACTCAAGAAGCGCATGGATGCCTCCATGCCGACACCCGAACCCACCATGTCGTCCATGGTGACACCACCACCACCACCTGAACCTGTCTCTGATGGAGCCGCTGCCTTCGACAAGGGCATCAAACGGAACCTCAGCGACTATCCGATCCTGAAGAGCGATGACTAGTTCATGGTCTTCGACCGACGTCTCCGAGCCACCGCTGCAGCGCACGGTGTGAAGAACGTCGTGGACACCGAGTACCTCCCGACCCAAGACGAGTCTGAGCTGTTCGACAAACAGCGCACCTTCCTCTTCTACGTCTTGACCCACTGCCTCAGGACCACGAAGAGCCGCAACTGTCTCCAGGCATACGCCGATGACAAGAACGGTCATGGGGTGTATACCATGCTCCGTGAAGAGTATGCAACCGGAGTAGCCGCAGCCAACAAGGCTCAGCTGATCCAAGAGGAGATCCGGAACCTCAAGCTGAACCACTCCTGGAACGGCAGCCGCGAAGCCTTCGTGAACAGCTGGCTCAGCAAGATCAACGACCTTGAAGAGATTCAGGATGCACCTGTCTCTGAGGACTGGAAGCTCCAGTGGCTCAAGGAGGCCATCACCCCTGATGCTGACCTCTTCCGTTCCCTTGACGACGCCAATGCTCTCCAGAGCAACTTGGCATTGGCGACAGGAAAGACCGACTTCAGGCTGGACTTTGATGCCTTCCTTGGTGTTGTGCGCAGATCCGCACAACATAACGACCTGCGCGTCCCACGCAACAAGACCAAGCGTAGGGTCAACAACACAAGCAAGGACACAAGCAACAACGAGAACAAGACCAACCAATCCAAGAACAAGAGCACAAACAAGCGAATCCCAGACAACGAATGGAAACAAATGACCTGGGATCAGAAGAAGGCCCACATGCAGTCCAAGGGTACTTGGGACCCCAAGTACACCAGGGATGCATCGAACAGACAGGCCAACAAGACATCCACCACTGGCAATGGGGGTGGTGGGCAAACCAAGTCCACCTCAACCTCCGGCAACGCCGGTTCTGACAACCTTCCTGGCGATGCCATCAAGCGCATGTTGGCCAATGCCACGACCAACACCAACACTTCCGACGAAGTCACCATCCAGGGCAAGATCTACCGTGCTGTGCAGGCCACAGTCCTGCAATACAGCTTCAACAAGACCAATGTTGCGAAGTCCGGTTCCCTGATCGACAGCGGTGCGAATGGATGATTGGCAGGCGATGATGTGACTATCATCAGCCGTACCAACCATACCGCCGACATCAGCGGAATTGGAGACACCGCAATCGTCAATCTGGACATCGGAACGGTCGCTGGACTCGTCATGTCCACCGAGGGACCTATCATCGCGAAGTTCCACCAATACGCCCTCTATGGAAAGGGCAAGACGATTCACTCGACGAATCAGCTCGGTGCCTTCGGTCTCGATGTCAACGAGCGTCCTCGCGAACTCCCCGGAGGGAGACAGACAATCATCGTGCCTGATGGGCATGTGATCCCTCTCTCTATCAGACAGGGCCTGTCCTACATGGACATGAGACCTCCCACACGCAAGGAGATTGACACGTACCCTCACGTGGATTTCACTGCAGACGAAGAGTGGGACCCATCCACTCTCGACCACGAGTTCACTTTGCTGGACGAGATCTCCGATGGTGCCCCAGACGACGGCGTCCACTCACCGGACTCCATCGAAGTGTTCACCAGTGAGACCGGTGCCCCACAGCAGGGAGCTATCGCTCGCGTGAAGCCGAAGATCGACTATGAGGCCCTCCGCCCGTACTTCGGATGGATCCCGGCCAGAAGAGTCCAAGACACTCTCAAGTGCACGTCCCAATGGTACCGCACCTCAGAGCGGTTCACAATGAGGAAGCACTTCAAGACCAGATTCCCTGCCGCGAACGTGGACAGACTCCATGAGACCGTTGCCATGGACACGTTGTTCTCTGACACACCTGCACACGACGATGGTGTGCCAGGCCATGGTGGCAGCACGATGATGCAAGTATATGTGGCCGTGGATTCTCGCTTCACCGCAGGATTCCCCATGACATCAGAGAAGCAAGTCGCTTCCACTCTCCAAGACTTCATCCGGCGTCATGGAGCTCCTGACCTCCTGATGTCCGATAACGCGAAATCCGAGATCGGATTCAAGGTACAAGACATCCTCCGACAGTACTCCATCGCTGATCATCAGAGCGAGCCGGAGCACCAGCACCAGAACGCCGCAGAGAGGCGTATCCAAGACATCAAGCGTATGACGAACGGCATCATGGACAGGACGGGCACACCTGCTCGCTTCTGGCTCATATGCACCATGTATGTCATTGTGCTCTTCAACCACTTGGCTCAACGCACAGCAGGTAACGTCACACTGATGCAGGCAGCCTACGGACACCGTCCCGATGTGAGCAAGTTCCTTGCCTACCGTTGGTGGCAACCGGTGTACTACCGCGTGGAGAAGCCTGGCTTTCCCAGCCAGTCCAAGGAGCGAAAGGGGAGATGGGCCGGACCCTGCCTCCACAAGGGTGACGAACTGACCTTCTGGGTGTTGGACGATGACACCCAACAGCTCCTCCCACGATCCTCGATCCGTGCAGCCGACGAACACGGCTCCCGCAACCTGCGTGTTGACTTTCCCCTGGCCGACGTTGGGGAGGAAGACGGCTCGGAAACGAACCCACCTGATGATGGGGAGCTTGAAGACGACGTCCCAGTGCCTGATGGAATGCAACCAGTTGTCCATTCCCTTGGAGACGCCGTTCTTTTCGCTTCTGCGGAGTCCGATCCTGGAACGGCAGACATGGCAAGAGTCTCCATCCCTCGATTCACACCAGAGGATCTCATCGGCAAGACCTTCCTGTACGACCGTGACGGACAAAGAGTCAAGGCCGAAGTCATCCAACGCGTCAACGATGCAGATGCTGCGAACCACCAGCGAATCAAGATGTTGCTCGCCTTCGACGATGGAGCCACCAACGAACTCATCTCCTACGTCCAGCTGTCCGACATCATCGAACAGCAGCTCGAACGCAATGAAGACGACGAAGACGGAGTATGGGGATTCCAAGGCATCATCGGCCACGAAGGACCTCTCGCTCCGAACGCCAAGACCTACAAGGGGTCCCGATACAATGTCATTGTACAATGGGATGACAGATCGACAACATCCGAACCACTCTCCACCATGGTGCAAGATGACCCTGTATCATGTGCGGCATACGGTCGCAAGAACGGATTGCTCGATCAGCCTGGATGGAAACGGCTGAAGAAGCTCTCTGACCGACAGGCTCGAATGGAGCGCAAGATCTCCATCAACAAGGCCAAGAAACACACCAACGCACCCATCTACCAGTTCGGTGTTCAGGTACCACGCAATCACCAGGAAGCCGTACGCCTCGACAAACGCAACGGCAACACGCTCTGGGCGGATGCTGAACGTACCGAGATGCAACAGCTCTTTGGATATGAGACATTCCGATCGCTCGGCAAGACCAAGACCGTTCCAGACGGATACCAACAGATCCGGCTGCAATGGGTCTACGCGGTCAAGCACGACCTCCGACACCAAGCACGATGTGTGGCAGGTGGCCACTTGACGGATCCATGCAAGGACTCCTCCTACGCCGGAGTTGTCAGCTTGCAGTCACTCCGAATCGCCCTACTCGCTGGCGAACTGAACGGACTCAAGACCATGGTCGGCGACATTGGAAACGCCTACCTGGAGGCATACACGAAGGAGAAGATCTGCTTCGTAGCCGGCGACGAGTTCGGGGAGCACGCAGGCCACATGCTCACGATCGTCAAGGCGCTCTACGGCCTCCGGACATCCGGAGCTCGCTTCCACGAAGCGCTGGCAGATACCCTCCGAGACATGGGCTTCCAGCAGTGCAGGTCTGACCCCGATGTATGGATGCGTGATGCAGGTCCGCACTGGGAATACGTATGTGTATACGTAGACGATCTCATGGCGGTCATGTCTGACCCACGTTCCTTCTTCGACACTCTCACTTCGCAGTATGGCTACAAGCTCAAGGGTGTCGGTCCCATCTCCTACCATCTAGGAGCAGACTTTGGGAGAGACAGCGACGGTACAATGAAAATCAGCGCGCGTTCCTACATCAAGCGCATGCTCACGAACTACGAACAGATGTTCGACGGACCACCCAACAAGACCAGCTGCCCCATGGACAAGGACGACAGTCCTGAGCTCGATACGACACCCGAGCTCGGGGAGATCGATCGAACCAAGTACATATCGTTGATCGGAGCACTCCAGTGGTGTGTGTCTCTGGGAAGGATCGACATACATGTGGCGGTAATGACTCTCTCCCGTTTCCGTGCATCACCAAGAGCAGGACACATGGACAGAGTGAAACGCATCTACGGGTACCTTCGCAAATACCCAGATGCCTCCATCCGCTTCCGAACCGGAATCCCCAACCATGAAGAACACTACGACATCCCACAGCACGAATGGATGTACTCTGTGTACGGACCCAACCAAGAGGAGCTGCCGGCAGATGCACCAACAGCCAAAGGCAAACCTGTACGTACCACGACTTTCGTTGATGCGAATCTCATGCACTGCAAGGTGACTGGGAAATCAGCAACTGGTATCGTGCATCTCATCAACCAAACACCCATCGAATGGTTCTCGAAGCGACAGTCCACCGTGGAGACGGCCACCTACGGATCAGAATTCGTGGCAGCACGGTTGGCAACCGAACAGATCATGTCCATCCGCTTGATGCTGTGCGAAATGGGAATACCAGTGGACGGCCCAAGCTGGCTCTTTGGTGACAACCAGAGCGTAGTCATATCCTCCACCATCCCAACCAGTGTACTATCCAAGAGACACAACGCACTGGCCTACCACCGAGTCCGATCGGCCATCGCCGCTGGAACGATGTACTTCATCAAGATCAAGGGAAACCAGAACATCGCCGACATCCTCACGAAATTCCTTCCACGATCGGTTTTCTGGGACCTCATCCAACCACTATTGTTCTGGAAGGGCGACACCGATCCCAACCACAACAAGTGACTGCGAAAAGATACGTTTCGGGGAGTATTAGCACAATGCTTTATTCACCTGATTCGTTTTCTGATTAGTCTGTCCCGGTATGTGCTGAAACGATGCTTTACTCCGACACATGATTTTCGGCATAAGAGGGACACACTAGAGAGAACATCAGAGATTCGGTCTGGCCATTGCCCGGCAAACATGTGATGTCCAATCCGACCTGATATACTTCCCAACTAAACCTGAAATGACAACACACTCGACAACCTCAAGCATCATCAATGGAATGTGGAATCGACAGAGCCATGGAACAGTGACGAGTGACGTCGACACAGAAGACATCATCGCCACATCATGGGTCATCTCCACATCAGAACAAGATCGGATTCGAGGTGCAATGACTGAGAGCTGACCTTGAAGACAGCAACATGAGATACAACTCAATGAAGATAACATAAGAACCAGAAGTCACTCAACCCAAACAGTGTCTTCACTCACCAGCTTGTCACCCTCGTCCTGAAAGACTTGATCTCTCTTGAAGGACTCGTGTGATTTCGCTGTGTACAATAACGAGATAACAGATTAACAGTCGCAAGCACTACGTCCTGACCTGACTGCGTGAAACAACTCCAACCCACCGAGCTGATCCCATCAGCAACGAACCAACTGCATCACGTGACGACGTGAAGCAGGAACCGAACAACAACAAGAGCCTTCCAAGGCAGCGCACACGAATACACCGAGCACAGCGTATCCGCTTCTCCGTGACGAACCGAACAAACGAACATACCGAGCACAGCGTATCCGCTTCTCCGTAACGAACCGAACAAGATGACAGAACCCACCGACCCCATCACCATCCTGAACCACGTCCTCAAGGCCGTGGGTATCTCCGACGACTCCGACCATCGCCGCGTTATCATCGACGCAGCAGTGGAGAATGTTGACGACCTCACCTTCCTCACCAAGGAAGACCTCGACGGTCTTCATCGCGACTTCACTCCCACCTCGGGAGACCCATACTCATGCCGATTGACTGCGCTGCACATTCGCAAGATCCTCGCACTCCCAATGTGGTATGACGCGCAAGCTGGCGACCGCGACTCCGTCTGGCTTGGCCTGAATGCTGCGAGGCTCCAGACCTTCATGAGAACCGAACTCAAGAAGCGCATGGATGCCTCCATGCCGACACCCGAACCCACCATGTCGTCCATGGTGACACCACCACCACCACCTGAACCTGTCTCTGATGGAGCCGCTGCCTTCGACAAGGGCATCAAACGGAACCTCAGCGACTATCCGATCCTGAAGAGCGATGACTAGTTCATGGTCTTCGACCGACGTCTCCGAGCCACCGCTGCAGCGCACGGTGTGAAGAACGTCGTGGACACCGAGTACCTCCCGACCCAAGACGAGTCTGAGCTGTTCGACAAACAGCGCACCTTCCTCTTCTACGTCTTGACCCACTGCCTCAGGACCACGAAGAGCCGCAACTGTCTCCAGGCATACGCCGATGACAAGAACGGTCATGGGGTGTATACCATGCTCCGTGAAGAGTATGCAACCGGAGTAGCCGCAGCCAACAAGGCTCAGCTGATCCAAGAGGAGATCCGGAACCTCAAGCTGAACCACTCCTGGAACGGCAGCCGCGAAGCCTTCGTGAACAGCTGGCTCAGCAAGATCAACGACCTTGAAGAGATTCAGGATGCACCTGTCTCTGAGGACTGGAAGCTCCAGTGGCTCAAGGAGGCCATCACCCCTGATGCTGACCTCTTCCGTTCCCTTGACGACGCCAATGCTCTCCAGAGCAACTTGGCATTGGCGACAGGAAAGACCGACTTCAGGCTGGACTTTGATGCCTTCCTTGGTGTTGTGCGCAGATCCGCACAACATAACGACCTGCGCGTCCCACGCAACAAGACCAAGCGTAGGGTCAACAACACAAGCAAGGACACAAGCAACAACGAGAACAAGACCAACCAATCCAAGAACAAGAGCACAAACAAGCGAATCCCAGACAACGAATGGAAACAAATGACCTGGGATCAGAAGAAGGCCCACATGCAGTCCAAGGGTACTTGGGACCCCAAGTACACCAGGGATGCATCGAACAGACAGGCCAACAAGACATCCACCACTGGCAATGGGGGTGGTGGGCAAACCAAGTCCACCTCAACCTCCGGCAACGCCGGTTCTGACAACCTTCCTGGCGATGCCATCAAGCGCATGTTGGCCAATGCCACGACCAACACCAACACTTCCGACGAAGTCACCATCCAGGGCAAGATCTACCGTGCTGTGCAGGCCACAGTCCTGCAATACAGCTTCAACAAGACCAATGTTGCGAAGTCCGGTTCCCTGATCGACAGCGGTGCGAATGGATGATTGGCAGGCGATGATGTGACTATCATCAGCCGTACCAACCATACCGCCGACATCAGCGGAATTGGAGACACCGCAATCGTCAATCTGGACATCGGAACGGTCGCTGGACTCGTCATGTCCACCGAGGGACCTATCATCGCGAAGTTCCACCAATACGCCCTCTATGGAAAGGGCAAGACGATTCACTCGACGAATCAGCTCGGTGCCTTCGGTCTCGATGTCAACGAGCGTCCTCGCGAACTCCCCGGAGGGAGACAGACAATCATCGTGCCTGATGGGCATGTGATCCCTCTCTCTATCAGACAGGGCCTGTCCTACATGGACATGAGACCTCCCACACGCAAGGAGATTGACACGTACCCTCACGTGGATTTCACTGCAGACGAAGAGTGGGACCCATCCACTCTCGACCACGAGTTCACTTTGCTGGACGAGATCTCCGATGGTGCCCCAGACGACGGCGTCCACTCACCGGACTCCATCGAAGTGTTCACCAGTGAGACCGGTGCCCCACAGCAGGGAGCTATCGCTCGCGTGAAGCCGAAGATCGACTATGAGGCCCTCCGCCCGTACTTCGGATGGATCCCGGCCAGAAGAGTCCAAGACACTCTCAAGTGCACGTCCCAATGGTACCGCACCTCAGAGCGGTTCACAATGAGGAAGCACTTCAAGACCAGATTCCCTGCCGCGAACGTGGACAGACTCCATGAGACCGTTGCCATGGACACGTTGTTCTCTGACACACCTGCACACGACGATGGTGTGCCAGGCCATGGTGGCAGCACGATGATGCAAGTATATGTGGCCGTGGATTCTCGCTTCACCGCAGGATTCCCCATGACATCAGAGAAGCAAGTCGCTTCCACTCTCCAAGACTTCATCCGGCGTCATGGAGCTCCTGACCTCCTGATGTCCGATAACGCGAAATCCGAGATCGGATTCAAGGTACAAGACATCCTCCGACAGTACTCCATCGCTGATCATCAGAGCGAGCCGGAGCACCAGCACCAGAACGCCGCAGAGAGGCGTATCCAAGACATCAAGCGTATGACGAACGGCATCATGGACAGGACGGGCACACCTGCTCGCTTCTGGCTCATATGCACCATGTATGTCATTGTGCTCTTCAACCACTTGGCTCAACGCACAGCAGGTAACGTCACACTGATGCAGGCAGCCTACGGACACCGTCCCGATGTGAGCAAGTTCCTTGCCTACCGTTGGTGGCAACCGGTGTACTACCGCGTGGAGAAGCCTGGCTTTCCCAGCCAGTCCAAGGAGCGAAAGGGGAGATGGGCCGGACCCTGCCTCCACAAGGGTGACGAACTGACCTTCTGGGTGTTGGACGATGACACCCAACAGCTCCTCCCACGATCCTCGATCCGTGCAGCCGACGAACACGGCTCCCGCAACCTGCGTGTTGACTTTCCCCTGGCCGACGTTGGGGAGGAAGACGGCTCGGAAACGAACCCACCTGATGATGGGGAGCTTGAAGACGACGTCCCAGTGCCTGATGGAATGCAACCAGTTGTCCATTCCCTTGGAGACGCCGTTCTTTTCGCTTCTGCGGAGTCCGATCCTGGAACGGCAGACATGGCAAGAGTCTCCATCCCTCGATTCACACCAGAGGATCTCATCGGCAAGACCTTCCTGTACGACCGTGACGGACAAAGAGTCAAGGCCGAAGTCATCCAACGCGTCAACGATGCAGATGCTGCGAACCACCAGCGAATCAAGATGTTGCTCGCCTTCGACGATGGAGCCACCAACGAACTCATCTCCTACGTCCAGCTGTCCGACATCATCGAACAGCAGCTCGAACGCAATGAAGACGACGAAGACGGAGTATGGGGATTCCAAGGCATCATCGGCCACGAAGGACCTCTCGCTCCGAACGCCAAGACCTACAAGGGGTCCCGATACAATGTCATTGTACAATGGGATGACAGATCGACAACATCCGAACCACTCTCCACCATGGTGCAAGATGACCCTGTATCATGTGCGGCATACGGTCGCAAGAACGGATTGCTCGATCAGCCTGGATGGAAACGGCTGAAGAAGCTCTCTGACCGACAGGCTCGAATGGAGCGCAAGATCTCCATCAACAAGGCCAAGAAACACACCAACGCACCCATCTACCAGTTCGGTGTTCAGGTACCACGCAATCACCAGGAAGCCGTACGCCTCGACAAACGCAACGGCAACACGCTCTGGGCGGATGCTGAACGTACCGAGATGCAACAGCTCTTTGGATATGAGACATTCCGATCGCTCGGCAAGACCAAGACCGTTCCAGACGGATACCAACAGATCCGGCTGCAATGGGTCTACGCGGTCAAGCACGACCTCCGACACCAAGCACGATGTGTGGCAGGTGGCCACTTGACGGATCCATGCAAGGACTCCTCCTACGCCGGAGTTGTCAGCTTGCAGTCACTCCGAATCGCCCTACTCGCTGGCGAACTGAACGGACTCAAGACCATGGTCGGCGACATTGGAAACGCCTACCTGGAGGCATACACGAAGGAGAAGATCTGCTTCGTAGCCGGCGACGAGTTCGGGGAGCACGCAGGCCACATGCTCACGATCGTCAAGGCGCTCTACGGCCTCCGGACATCCGGAGCTCGCTTCCACGAAGCGCTGGCAGATACCCTCCGAGACATGGGCTTCCAGCAGTGCAGGTCTGACCCCGATGTATGGATGCGTGATGCAGGTCCGCACTGGGAATACGTATGTGTATACGTAGACGATCTCATGGCGGTCATGTCTGACCCACGTTCCTTCTTCGACACTCTCACTTCGCAGTATGGCTACAAGCTCAAGGGTGTCGGTCCCATCTCCTACCATCTAGGAGCAGACTTTGGGAGAGACAGCGACGGTACAATGAAAATCAGCGCGCGTTCCTACATCAAGCGCATGCTCACGAACTACGAACAGATGTTCGACGGACCACCCAACAAGACCAGCTGCCCCATGGACAAGGACGACAGTCCTGAGCTCGATACGACACCCGAGCTCGGGGAGATCGATCGAACCAAGTACATATCGTTGATCGGAGCACTCCAGTGGTGTGTGTCTCTGGGAAGGATCGACATACATGTGGCGGTAATGACTCTCTCCCGTTTCCGTGCATCACCAAGAGCAGGACACATGGACAGAGTGAAACGCATCTACGGGTACCTTCGCAAATACCCAGATGCCTCCATCCGCTTCCGAACCGGAATCCCCAACCATGAAGAACACTACGACATCCCACAGCACGAATGGATGTACTCTGTGTACGGACCCAACCAAGAGGAGCTGCCGGCAGATGCACCAACAGCCAAAGGCAAACCTGTACGTACCACGACTTTCGTTGATGCGAATCTCATGCACTGCAAGGTGACTGGGAAATCAGCAACTGGTATCGTGCATCTCATCAACCAAACACCCATCGAATGGTTCTCGAAGCGACAGTCCACCGTGGAGACGGCCACCTACGGATCAGAATTCGTGGCAGCACGGTTGGCAACCGAACAGATCATGTCCATCCGCTTGATGCTGTGCGAAATGGGAATACCAGTGGACGGCCCAAGCTGGCTCTTTGGTGACAACCAGAGCGTAGTCATATCCTCCACCATCCCAACCAGTGTACTATCCAAGAGACACAACGCACTGGCCTACCACCGAGTCCGATCGGCCATCGCCGCTGGAACGATGTACTTCATCAAGATCAAGGGAAACCAGAACATCGCCGACATCCTCACGAAATTCCTTCCACGATCGGTTTTCTGGGACCTCATCCAACCACTATTGTTCTGGAAGGGCGACACCGATCCCAACCACAACAAGTGACTGCGAAAAGATACGTTTCGGGGAGTATTAGCACAATGCTTTATTCACCTGATTCGTTTTCTGATTAGTCTGTCCCGGTATGTGCTGAAACGATGCTTTACTCCGACACATGATTTTCGGCATAAGAGGGACACACTAGAGAGAACATCAGAGATTCGGTCTGGCCATTGCCCGGCAAACATGTGATGTCCAATCCGACCTGATATACTTCCCAACTAAACCTGAAATGACAACACACTCGACAACCTCAAGCATCATCAATGGAATGTGGAATCGACAGAGCCATGGAACAGTGACGAGTGACGTCGACACAGAAGACATCATCGCCACATCATGGGTCATCTCCACATCAGAACAAGATCGGATTCGAGGTGCAATGACTGAGAGCTGACCTTGAAGACAGCAACATGAGATACAACTCAATGAAGATAACATAAGAACCAGAAGTCACTCAACCCAAACAGTGTCTTCACTCACCAGCTTGTCACCCTCGTCCTGAAAGACTTGATCTCTCTTGAAGGACTCGTGTGATTTCGCTGTGTACAATAACAAGATAACAGATTAACAGTCGCAAGCACTACGTCCTGACCTGACTGCGTGAAACAACTCCAACCCACCGAGCTGATCCCATCAGCAACGAACCAACTGCATCACGTGACGACGTGAAGCAGGAACCGAACAACAACAAGAGCCTTCCAAGGCAGCGCACACGAATACACCGAGCACAGCGTATCCGCTTCTCCGTGACGAACCGAACAAACGAACATACCGAGCACAGCGTATCCGCTTCTCCGTAACGAACCGAACAAGATGACAGAACCCACCGACCCCATCACCATCCTGAACCACGTCCTCAAGGCCGTGGGTATCTCCGACGACTCCGACCATCGCCGCGTTATCATCGACGCAGCAGTGGAGAATGTTGACGACCTCACCTTCCTCACCAAGGAAGACCTCGACGGTCTTCATCGCGACTTCACTCCCACCTCGGGAGACCCATACTCATGCCGATTGACTGCGCTGCACATTCGCAAGATCCTCGCACTCCCAATGTGGTATGACGCGCAAGCTGGCGACCGCGACTCCGTCTGGCTTGGCCTGAATGCTGCGAGGCTCCAGACCTTCATGAGAACCGAACTCAAGAAGCGCATGGATGCCTCCATGCCGACACCCGAACCCACCATGTCGTCCATGGTGACACCACCACCACCACCTGAACCTGTCTCTGATGGAGCCGCTGCCTTCGACAAGGGCATCAAACGGAACCTCAGCGACTATCCGATCCTGAAGAGCGATGACTAGTTCATGGTCTTCGACCGACGTCTCCGAGCCACCGCTGCAGCGCACGGTGTGAAGAACGTCGTGGACACCGAGTACCTCCCGACCCAAGACGAGTCTGAGCTGTTCGACAAACAGCGCACCTTCCTCTTCTACGTCTTGACCCACTGCCTCAGGACCACGAAGAGCCGCAACTGTCTCCAGGCATACGCCGATGACAAGAACGGTCATGGGGTGTATACCATGCTCCGTGAAGAGTATGCAACCGGAGTAGCCGCAGCCAACAAGGCTCAGCTGATCCAAGAGGAGATCCGGAACCTCAAGCTGAACCACTCCTGGAACGGCAGCCGCGAAGCCTTCGTGAACAGCTGGCTCAGCAAGATCAACGACCTTGAAGAGATTCAGGATGCACCTGTCTCTGAGGACTGGAAGCTCCAGTGGCTCAAGGAGGCCATCACCCCTGATGCTGACCTCTTCCGTTCCCTTGACGACGCCAATGCTCTCCAGAGCAACTTGGCATTGGCGACAGGAAAGACCGACTTCAGGCTGGACTTTGATGCCTTCCTTGGTGTTGTGCGCAGATCCGCACAACATAACGACCTGCGCGTCCCACGCAACAAGACCAAGCGTAGGGTCAACAACACAAGCAAGGACACAAGCAACAACGAGAACAAGACCAACCAATCCAAGAACAAGAGCACAAACAAGCGAATCCCAGACAACGAATGGAAACAAATGACCTGGGATCAGAAGAAGGCCCACATGCAGTCCAAGGGTACTTGGGACCCCAAGTACACCAGGGATGCATCGAACAGACAGGCCAACAAGACATCCACCACTGGCAATGGGGGTGGTGGGCAAACCAAGTCACTCCC